>BROE01000014.1:5828309-6119062 GCA_036571765.1 Plecoglossus altivelis | reverse complement strand
CCTGAGACTGAGGGTGGTAAACTGAACCGAACTTATGCGTATTGCCCAAGCCAGGTCTACCTCCTGCATCAGTTTGTTATTGAAATGTGTTCTGTGGTCGCATCTGATGCGTCTGGGAACTCTGCAACGTGGGATGAGTTCCTCCTGTAGCCATTTGACTAGTCTTTGAATCCTCTCTCTTGGTGGGGATTGCTGCTATCCATTTAGAGAGCCTGTCTACCATCACCAACATATATATTTTCCTCCCACTACATTCTCTGCTCCCATATCTGTCGACCACTCCTTTCCTACTCTGTCCTTCACTCTGCCTTATACTTGTGTGTGTGTGTGTGTATGTGTGTGTATATATATATATATATATATATATATATATACACACACATACACACACACACACACACACAGTACAGTATATATATATATATACAGTATATATATATATGTATATATATACAGTATATATATATATATATATGTATATACTGTATATATACAGTATATATACAGTATATATACACACAGACATACACACACACACAAGTATAGCATTTACGTATACACACAAATTATCCTTGTATATGTTAACGAATTTGTAATTAATATTTTTACTACGTTTGCAGAGGTATTCTAAACACCTTTTCATAGAATGTCTTATTGCTTCTTTTATACCTTAAATAGAGTCTTTCAAGGATATTTCTTGAATTTCTTTTCAATTTTTTTTAATAAAAATTCTTACTGACCCCAAACTTTTGAACGGTAGTGTATAATGCTACAGAAGCTTTGTATTTCAGATAAATGCTGTTCTTTTGAACTTTCTATTCATCACGGAATCCTGGAAAAAAAAACTACACAACTGTTTTCAACATTGAAAATAATCATAAATATTTATTGAGCGGCATATCAACATATTAGAATGATTTCTGAAGGATCATGTGACACTGAAGACTGAAGTTAACCCTAACGATGCTTGAAAATTCAGCTTTGATCACAGGAATAAATTACTTTGTCAAATATATTTAAATAGTATTTTAAATTGTAATAATATTTCACAATATTACAGTTTTTTCTGTATTTTTAATTAAATATATATAGTCTTGGTGAGCAGACGAAACTTCTTTTGAAAACATTAAAAATCTTTGTGGTTCCAAACTTTTGAACTGTACTGTATGTGCAGGCACACATCCTAAATTTCTTACCCGTAATATCACTGCCAGCACCATGAGTATGGGAGAGAGAGAAAGGGTGCGTGTATGAGAGAATGTCAGTGAAAGAAGGTGTGTATTTATTTATAACATATACTCATACACATATAAAAGTATATGTGTATTTTTGAATAGAGCTCTCTGTTGTCTCCGATTGACTCTCGTGCTAGCGTTGAGTGGAGAGACCCAACCAATATGGCGGCGACGCTGGATCACACTCCAGCACGTCATGAGGCATCTACGTATATTATGTGTATGCATGAAACGCTATGCCCTAGCCAACATGCTAACAAAACTGTCTACTCCAATAGGCATGTCATGAGACTTGCAAACCCTGCCCTTGCCCTGTATACGTGTCCACACAAAACCTAAAAGATGCTGAACACAGAATGATAATTGCTCACCCAATTAAAGACTCATCCCACCTGGATGAAGGAGGATCTGGGAAGCAAGAGGGAAGTACTTCCCTGTGCTCCAATGAGGCTCACAGAAAGTCTAAACCAGGCGCCACCTTCAACAATAGTCGACCAATCAAAAATGCCCTTAAGGACTGTTTAAAAACTGTTGTAAACTCTGCTCCAGGACCCCACACTGGTCTGGTCTGCTCATTGTTGTGATCAGACTGTTTAGGTCCATGTATGTATCGTTGGACAACTTAAACTCTTGTTGCGAAAGCTGAATAAATATAATTAGCTGACTCTCGTAATGCTTCAAGTTTTAACTTAGGCCGCTGTACTTCACTGGTGTTTTCTAGCTCCAACAGCTACAATTCATCCACCCATCCATTTTCCTTTGCTTTATCCAGGGCCCAGTTGCGAGGGCAGCAGTCTGAGCAGGGAGGCCCAGACTTCCTTTTCCGCACACACCTCCTCCAGCTCTTCCAGGGGGATGTCGAGGCATCCAAGCTAAATTATAAGCAATTATATGCGTCCCAAAAGACTGGGGGGCTGTAGCAATTTGATCAGTTACTTGCCTGGTTTGTAACGGTCCAGCTTTGAATGCCTACTTGGAATGTTGGTGGAAATGTTGTTTAAATACTTTATCATGTGATGTACAGACAATAATAATAATATTTAAAGACTAATTATCCTTACATATAATTGTGATAAAGAATTTGTAATTAATCTTCTTACTCCATTTGCAGAGGTAAACTAAACATCTTTTCACAGAATGTCTCACTGCTTCTTTTATACTTTAATTACAGGCTTTTGTATGGGATTGTTCTCTTATTTAGGACATCTATAGTTTTGTAGAGAAGAACAAACTACAGCACATTTACAAGAATATATACCACTAACACAGTACTCAAAAGTGTTCTGTTCATCACAAGAATCACTTATATTTTACTGTTATCATCATCATCATCATCATCATCATCATCAAAGTAGTTAATGTAATAGATCTAGGTAAGTTAAATATCCCTCTGAAAAATATTGCAGATCCACATCCATATCCCCAATAACATCACTATCGGTGATTAGAATCTCCTTTGCATGGTACAATCTGAACACAGGAAGGTTAACAATAATGTACGACAGTTGAAATAGAGCAAAAAGCGGGGAGACGATAACAACTATCAATAACCAACTCCTTCACGACTAACGGAACGGGAGCTGGGAAATCAAACTTTTACCGAACCCTGTGGGAAGGAGGCCCACAACATCACGGCCACCAACATAAACCTGCATTGACTGTTTTTGCTCCAGCTAGCGTTGCCACAACGGAACAAATGGCTTCGCTTGTATTGTTTCCGCCGCCATTACAGAACTACAACTCAAACTAGCGCGCAACATCGAAGTCATTGTTATCAGCCATTCCCTCTGCTTGCTGATTGGGCGCAGATATCTGATGGAGGAAACCTACGTGAATATACAAACTCCAGACCTATTACAGACGCTAAATGAAAATGTAGCGGAAGTACGTAGGATGTCACAGCCAGGCAAACTTGGGGTGTATTTAACCTTGAACACCGCTTGGGTGTTGTGCACTTGTGACGTTGCCCATTCTTTTAAAATACCATGATTTTTACACTTCCGTTTGTTTATGATGGACAAAAGGTACACACTAATCACATTATAAATACTGCTTTATTAGTAGGGACGTGAAATTTAAAGTCCTAAAATGTAGTCAGTGCCTGTGGAAAAAAGAAAACTATTAGTAGTGTTAATACACAGAATGCACATACAAACAAGCCCTCTTGTTCTAGTGATGGGGATGCACAAAAGAACGGGAATAGCTAAGCCTTTGAGTGTTGGCAATCAACCAATTAACTTAATTGCTGAACGTTGAGACTACAAACTGACCGATTTAATACATTTAAAAACGGTATGTACAGTATGGTGGCACAAGCTCTCATATTCTCAGTGATGGGATGCACATGAACGACAAGAGCCTTAGTGCCGATAAATCTTTGGTCAACAACAAGGAACATGATCACTGGAGAATCATATAGATCTAAAAGAAAACGTATGGAAAAAGAAAAAAAGACCATACTGAAGTCACTCTGAAAGAAATTGATAAATAAAATAATGTCATTATCAATCATACAGAATCCTTCCCTAACTACCCGATCTAGCATAATGAAACAAAACGTTTTTTAAATAATCAAAAGCCTATGTTTGCCCTCATTACTTAAATTAAGCGGGTCATGGCGGTAAAATTACAAAATAGGACGCCAATGCCTCAGAAATAATCGATTGGTCCTATCCCAGCTATATTAGCCGCTCAGTAAGATCCTCAGGGGAGTAGACAAAGAGTCGCATGCTGCTCGCGAGCCGCAGGTCCGCCACCCCTGCATTAATAATGTTGTTTTGAAGTTGTGGTGCTAAAATTTTAATGTGGTGAAATATTAAAAGCATATTTACAATGCATGCAATGTATTCAGGAGTATAGGCTACATGAAAATTGATAGCTACTCAGCATAAATGCTGCAGACTCCTGGAAGACAGAAAAACATGATCTCTACATTGTATTTGGCTATTCTGTCTTACTTTACCTAAACACAATAGCCATGTCCGATGTAGAGCGAATCAATAAGTAAGAAAACATACCTATGCCAAGTGAGGAGACGCGCTTTTGTCAGCAAGCCCGAAAGGGAAGAGGGACGTGCTGCCTGTGGGCCTTCATGCTGTCATGACGAAGTCAGAATGATCCCGTAAACGATGTGTGAAATGTTTTACTGGATGCAAATATTGTCGGGATTGGATAAAAAGACATCTTGCACTATCAATTACAAAATACGCAGCACACACACATACGTCTTGTCGAAGTCCTTTCGAAACATTGACTACAGTAGGCCCATCAGACCGGCTAGCTCTTGACACAATGGTCGGACGTTTTACGAAAATGTAGGTAGAGCCTACTGCAATAAGTACCCTGGGTCTACATACACATAAGCTCATACATTATGGTTTAACATATATGTTAGTACATGACAACATATATGGTATGTGTAGAAAATGTTTTAATTTCAGCAATAACTGTGACTAAGGGAGTGAAGACAGATTCGACAGAGCGAGGTTGATTTGGAGACGAAGAAGGGCAAAACTGAAGTTATCGAAGAAGCTAGACTTTTATATTAGACCAGTGCCAAATGCAGCACGCTTCAGGTGCCAATTAAAGCATGTCTCTGTGTGTTGGAGTTCTTTTAAGAGCTTGATAGCATCATCCAGCCTTATATTAAATCATTGACTTTAATTGTGTCTCTACCTTATAATACCAACACACATTTTTGGTGGTAAAGCATTCTGTTTTTCATTTTCTCCTTACATTCCTACCAAACTCCAGGTTGATGTTCACTCTTAAGTTATATATTTGCTTTGTGAAATTTCATATGTGTAGTAAAATACTTACTGTCTAAGAGTTTTGATTCATCGTCCACAAGTCAATCCATCCATTATCTACTGCTAATCCCTGGGAGGGATTGCAGTGCCGCTTGTTCCCATTTAGGGGTCATGGGTGACTGGAGCCTAACCCAGTAGCTTTCGGGTCATAGGCAGGGTACACCCTGGACTGGGGCCAGCAAGTCGTAGGGCTAACACAGAGACACAGACAACCATTCACTCACACATCCACTCTCTAGGGGCAATTTCTCAACATACCAATTAACCTATCACATGCATGTCTTTGGACGGTCGGAGGAAGCCGGAGTGCCCGGAGAGAACCCACGGTAACATGGGGAGGACATGCAGACTCCACCCAGAGAGATCATGTGATGTTGGATTCAGCCCAAGAATTGAACTCAAGATCTCCTTCCTGGGAGGCAAGGGCTCTAACCGCACCGCCACCATGCACCCCCGTCTAAAAGTCAGTTTGGGTCAAATGTCGACGTCTCGGCGACATCTTGCCAAGTAGCAATTGCCCTCCATAACACATCTTCCAATGTAACTTGTAAACACCGGGTTGACGTCGGCAAGACGTATATGTTCCATCTGGCTATAAAGGGCCTTTCACCATTATTTTATTCAGAAAAGACAAACAAATGAGAGTTTGTTTGACAATATTTTGAATAAAAAACACACAGAAACAGGTAGGTATTTGCCTAAGATCGTTTGAAAAAAAGAAGAAGCGTGAAGCTCTATTATATAACAAGCAGATGTAACAATCAACCCTTGCGACACCTGCTGATACACAAGCGAATTGCGACTTAAATTGTGAGTGAATGATGACTGTTGTCATGCAGGGATGCCCAGTTGGCCTCTAGAGCAACCATCTTGTAGGTCTTTAGTCTGCATCTGTGGTTCAGGGAAGCAACTTCGATCTATTTCTATATTAGCTATGACAGTTTGGCTCAACAGGGAGTCACCCCATTACAGGCCCCCTGTCTCATATCACCAAACTGTAATACTTTTAATACTCCCTGTTCCTACTTTTGTGCACAGTTAGGCTTAGCAGGTAGTCACCCTATTACAGGCCCCTCTGTCACATATCATCAAACAGCACTACTTTCAATATTACCTGTAACTCAGTGCTAAAACCAAACAAATGACTACTTACCCAGTAACTGCTATCACATATAATGGCATACCACTTGGTTAAACAGGGAGTCACCCCCACTGGGGCCCCTTGTCTCATATCACCGAATGGTCTACCATGAATATCCTCTAGCTACCAGCAAGCCTAAATATTATATACCAATATATATATAGTACACAATATATTATACTGGCTACTTCGTCTCCTTCCTTCTCTTCATAATCTATTAAAAACCCCTTAAAACGAACTACTCCGCCTGGCCACCATCATCAGAATCAGTTTTATTCGCTATGCAAGATACACAAACACAGAATTTAATGTGGCAGGAAAGTGCAAATATAGAACATATGTGAAACATAATGATGGTAGATAAAAATATAATAAAAATATAGTATAAAATTCAAATAAGATAAAAAGTGGGCACTAGTTGTAGCAGAGGGGTTGAAGCTGTTCCTGTGGCGAGGTTTTGGTCCTGATGGACCGCAGCCTCCTGCCAGAGGGGAGCAGCTGAAGTATAGAGTGTCCAGGGTGGGAAGAGTCGGCCACAATCTTCCTCACTTGCCTCAAGGACCTCGAGGTGTGCAGGTCCTCAAGGCATGGCAGGTTGCAGCCTATCACCTTCTCGGCGGCACGGATGATACGCTGCAGTCTGCTCTTGTCCTTGGCAGTGGCAGCAGCGTACCAGACAGTAATGGAGGTGAGGATGTACTCAATAATAGCAGTATAGAATTGCACCATCGTTGTCTTTGGCAGGTTGAATTTCTTCAGCTGCCGCAGGAAGCCCAGCATCCTCTGCTGTTCTTTCTTAATAAGTGAGCTGATGTTCAGCTCCCACTTGAGGTCCTGGAAGAGTGTGGTGCCCAGGACACGGAGGGACTCCACAGTGTTGAAATGGGAGTCACAAAGGGTGATGGGGGGAGTGTGGCTGGGTCCTTTCTGAAGTCCACAACCATCTCCACTGTCTTCAGAGCATTTAGCTTGAGGTTGTTCTGGCTACAACAGTTCACCAGGTTGTCAGCTTCCCACCTGTAGTCTGATTCATCCCCACCAGAGATGAGCCTAATCAGGGTGGTGTTGTCTGCAAACTTCAGCTTCACAGATGGGTGACTTGAGTTGCAGCTGTTGGTGTACAGGGAGAAGAGCAGAAAGGAAAGGATGCAACCTTGAGGAGCTCCGGTGCTGATTGACCGAGAGTCAGAGACTTGAGTTCCCATCTTGACGCCCTGCTTCCTGTGATACACCTGCAGGTGGGGTCAGGCACATTCAGCTGGAAGAGCTTGTCCTGAAGCAGAGCGAGGATGATGGTATTGAATGCAGAGCTGAAGTCCACAAACAGGATCCTGGCGTAGAAGTCCAGATGCTGGAGGGTGAAGCGTAAAGCCATATTAACTGCGTTATCCACAGACCAGTTGGCTCTGTAGGCCAACTGCAGGGGTTCCAGCAGGGGGTCCGTGATGTTTTGCCAGCACCAGGCGCTTGAAGGACTTCATTACCACAGATGTCAGGGCGACGGGCCTGTAGTCGTTCAGTCCTGTTGGTCTGGACTTCTTAGGCACATGGATGATGGTGAAGGATTTGAGGCAGGCTGGCATGTGGCATGTCTCCGGGGAGGTGTTGAAGATGTTGGTGAACACCGGGGACAGCTGGTCAGCACAGTGCTTCAGCGTGGTAGGGGAGACAGCGCCCGGTCCAGCTGCTTTGCGGGGGTTCTTTTTCTTGAACACTTTGTTGATTTCCCTCTCTTGAATAGAGAGTCAGCATTGTGTAGGTGTTGATGGTTGATGTGGTGGGGGGTGGGAGGGGGTCTGCGGTGGCACAGGGGGTGTTACAGGATTGTCTTTCAAATCTGCAGTAGAACTCATTCAGGTCGTCAGCCAGGCGGTAGTCATTAGTGGTGGGTGTGGCCCTGGGCTTGTAGTTTGTAATCTGACTGAGCCCCCTCCAGACAGAAGTAGAGTCGTCCGCAGAGAGTTGGTCTTTCAGTTTCTCTGAGTACCGTCGTTTAGCGTCCCTTACCGCCCTTGAATCTGTACTTGATTTTGAATCTGATCTTGATCTTGAATCTGTAATCATACACTTTCGTCCTGACTGCTACTAAACATATGTGCTATTCTTTTCCCCGCAAGATCCTTGGTGCTAACCAGTATTTATAATAGTTTATTTTCCTGGTATTCGGTCCATAAAGGCAACAAGAACATTTTTTGTATACCCATGATATTTTATTTTAACAAAATGTCATCTTATGTTCTTATAGTATAGTATAGTACTGTCCTATTAAACCACCTCTCTAACCCATGCTCTACATGCAAATGTTTAACTCTATGACCAAGTAACTGCTTTGGTATTTCAATACTTTGAAGTCTGACTATACTCAACCGTTCCCTCTTCCACCACAAATCTTGAGCCTTAAGGTACTGTTTAGCAGCATTCCTTGAAACTCTACTTTCCTATCAGTAACAATGTCAGCCAGTGCAACTCCACACCCTTCATCTACACTAGTGTCTACAGACTCAATGGGATCCGCTGTCTGCTTGACACTCTGAGCTTTAAAACAAGTGTTCCATAACTATCATTCATTCCTAATATGTATTCTTTCTCGGAAAGAACTATGTCCTGGTTCTGTAAACAGTTTAGAGATGAGCCCTAATGCCCTGCTATAAACTGATTAATGTTAAGATAATCATGCATGGACAGCCTGAACTAACTTTGCATTGGAGAAAGATGCTGCCAAATGTGCCAAACTTCTCAATTTGTTTTCAACAGGAAAAACACAAGCAGTGTTGCTAGTAGCGAATAGACTTCCGACTCTCATCGTAGTTCTTGCGCATGATGGCAAGACATCATCAAAATTGAGCAGGGGAGACGTAATGTATACGGAATAGGAGAAAACAGTCTATTATTAGATTGATCATATTTCATGCATTACATTTAATGTAAGTGAATAAAATCAATTCAACAAATTAATATAGATATTTTATATGAGAGTTGCCTTCTGATAACATTATTATCAAGAGTACCGGCACTTAAGGAGAGATTTTCCCACCCCTTCCGTAGGAGGCAGAAGAGTTTTACGACTTGGGCATTGGTTGCCATCATCTCATTTTTTGATTGCGGACTTCGATTCCATCAATTTCAATATCCCACGCATCTAATCTCCAAGAGTTACGATGTTGCATGATTACTTTATACTAGACAAGTCAGAACCACCTATCTCCTTAAACCAAATAATTAGCCAACTATAAGTCCCATACGTGTCCCCTTTTTAGTCATATAATATCTTGTGTTGCATTCTGACAATGGTCAGTTTATCCACTTCATGATTTGTCGTTCGCACACGAATTGAATTATGGTTGCTTTAGTTTACTGATCGATCAATAGGACTAGTCAGATGCACCTTTCCAACGGCAAGGCAAGGATAGGGTGAGATGAACGGAGATATAATAAAGACAAGTACGCGCCTGGGATAGTACTGGATGCCCCTCTTGGAGAGATGGTTGAGTCCCCATCAAGGTTGCTCTGATATCCTAAAATCACTGCCCACTTTCTAGCAGCGTTCTCTCAACAGTGAGATTTAGCACCGCACCTCGCTGTCTCGGGACACGGAAGACTTAACATATAATTAATGTTTAGTTGTGAATATGAAAGGAACCTATAGTGGCGGACACTACGATGGATGTACTGATCTAATGCTAATTGTTAATAGAAGATGCGTTAGACGTGTCATGACAGGCATAGTTCAAGATAAAGCAATGAGGATTAGAACTGGAATTGTATTTTGGAACCTAATATTTTCGATGATGTTCACTTATGTGAGAGGTACGTCATTGCAGTATTTCTTTATTTGATGCTGGTCCTGCGAAATCGATTGCTGCTTGCAATAATAGACGTGTGCAAAATGCAAGGATTTTGTAGCTTCAGGGACGTATTTCTTAGCCATGGCGCTCAGTGCAGGCATTGAGCAGGTGCTCGACAGATATACTCGCAGTACACTCATCCAAATAACCTACGTGAGCCGCTTTGCTTAGTAGCGGGTAAACAGTTGCTGGCGAGAGGGCACTGCAGTTCCCCCCCCCCCCCCCCCCCACCCCCCTTTTGGGAAATATGCTACAGTAGCGCAATTTTGTGCTTATATCTTGTAGCCCTATGTTCCTTTAATGTAAAAATTCTGGTTTCAAATTTGGGATACCCCCTTTCTACACAAAAAATGCAGTTGTATGGTCTTTAAGAGTTTAATCAATTACCATTTAATTTTTTTTTAAACAAATATAATTGTTGTCAATGCATAATTGCCAATGCATAATGTATAGAAATCTATGTAAATCTGAGACACCCATTTCATCTAACTGCATAATTCTGTTAAGGAAAATACCTTGAACTAGTTGTTGCATGAATGCTAACCACCGCACTGTATCTATTACACACTTAAATATGCATGCTTACTGAAACAGAATACCTTTTTGAAGGCTTCACTTGACTAAATTATATAACACTATGTACAATTTTATGCATATTAGCAATAGAACATCCCTTTACCCCGCACAAGCCAAAGAGCAATATTTCTCAAGATTCATCATAGACGTACTTAACTATGTCCTGATTCATAAAGGTGTCTGTGTGCTTACGTTTTTGTGTCATGTAGCCCACATGCATTTATTTTCATATCTATCTAAGTAGGGATGGATGAAATGAAATTTGCACTCAGTGAATGTGGTGCTGCAGGGGCACAGTGATGTTTCATCACCAACCATATTGTGTCAATGTCAGACCTTGGGGGCACAGAGGCCCTTCAGTTCAACTCTTTATTAGGCTCAAGGGGGTGGGATGGATGGGCCTTTTTGGGAAAAGGAGCAAAGGCAACATGAAACAGCCTTCCATTGACTCTGCCTGTACACTGCCACTTTACTTGGGTAGTTTTCACACATTGGTGATCAGGACAGATATCCGATGGATAGTGATGAAACAATAGCATGGCCACCATTTTGACATCTCAAATTGTCGCTCTCATTTCCTAACCAAAATCCTAATGTGTACCCATAACATCCAAGGATATCTGAACAGACTTTCACAGTTGTATTCAATATGTGCCAAATAGGTTAGGTTTGCCGACTAACTCTCCGGTTAGAATTACCACCATGTTGAACACAATTTTGGACTACGCTCATATTGGTCTGGGTAACAGCACAGTGTTGAGTGTGCATAGGTATTTGGAGAGGCAGGAGGTTGGCATGATTTGGGATGTCATCATCTTACATGTCCCTTTGGAATTGTACAAGAAGATGCACTTGACACCTGGAAGACACATGGATGCAAAAAAGTTAACTTGGTGATCAAAACAACTTTTGGTCGCATTACTTTACCAAAGTACAATTTTAGCTGTCAAATGGTAGAGCTTAGATGGGTCTGGACTTGAGCCATCAAGCCTTGACACAGAGCATAAATTGGAAAGTGATTCTCAAAAGGTAATTGGAGTCCGGTGTATGAGAATGTAATCTCGGGGGAATACTAAACGTGATGAGAAAGACTGTGGGTGAATGTGATTATGTAAAGAGCTATTGGGGCTAATCAGAATTACAATTTATCTGTGTAATTATACTCTATCTGCAAGTGAATGGAGGGCATCCTTCCCCTCAGGTGCTTTATATCAGTTGTAGCTCCCCAGCAGAACACTCACTAACACAGCTCCCTCCTCACAACCTAGAGAGTCTGAACAAAACAGTTTGTTGTGTGTTGTGACATGGGGATGTGTTATGTGATGTTGCACCTTTTTTGTTCATTGTTGTGTTGAGTTGTGTTGTGCTGGTTGAGTGTTTTAGTAGGTCACTGCTACACTTCATGTGAGGTTTACTGGGCAGATTAAGTTGCTGTGTCAGCAACGGTCTTGTTTGGAGATTTGATCCGTATACTCCACTGTAAATGACTCGAGGCTTCCGGTATTCGTGGTTCGTGATGGCTTTTCACGGTATTCTGAGATTGCTCAATGGATAGGGTATAATTCAGCGTGCTAATGGGATTGGAAAGATAACCTGAGAGGGCAAATTGCAAACACCATGAGTCTTTTCTGGGAAAAGTCATGGTAGTGCTGACACCAGACAGATGACAATGGGATGTATTGTAGTAAGAACACTAATTCACAAATTTATTAAAACATACACATTTAAATACACACAACAGTAATTAAGGAGGGGCTCATCTAGATCATCTAGTGTGAGGAGAGTTCAGCTATACAGAGAAGTGGATCTGAGGAAAGCAACTTATCTGTTGTAGGAAGCATTCCTCCGACTGTTGAGGAGCACCTGGGTCCACAGATCAGGTCACGAGGCGGGGCGAGGCATCTGGGGTGAAGTCATCGCCAGGGCAGCATCCAGGACAGAGCTCACCTCGGGGGGAGCGAAACTTGTGAATAGCGATTAACAGACTATAGTGAACTGAGATATTAACTAATGTTGAAGGTGAAAGAGGGAATAACCATAGGATATCGCTTAAGCTGCCATACTTCCCCCAGCAGAGTTGCTCCTAGGGCAGTATGGCTGAATACTTTATGTTTTTATGTCTGTTCCTAAATAGCCTGCCCGTTAGCTATTTCGAAGAGAAATGTTTTAAGCCTGGTCTTAAATATAGAGACTGTGTCGGCCTCTTTAACATGAACAGGGAGCTGATTCCATAACACAGGAGCTTGGTAGCTAAACGCTCTACCTCCTACTGTGCTTTTAGAGACTCGAGGGACCACCAATAGTCCAGCGCATTGAGAGCCAAGTGCTCTGTCTGGATGATATGGTACTACAACATCTTTAAGTTAGTGTGGGGCCATGTCTTTTATGGATTTATATGTCAGGAGTAGGATTTTAAATTTGATTCTAAACTCAACAGGGAGCCAGTGAAGAGACTCTAACACCGGTGCGATGTGGTCTCTTCATTTGGTTCCTGTTAGTAGTCTTGCTTCTGCCTTTTGAAGCAACTGAAAGCTCTTTATTGATCTTTTAGGACACGCTGCGAACAGGGCGTTACAGTAGTCTAATCTAGATGTAACGAATGCATGGATGAGTTTTTCAGCATCACTTTTAGTTAAGATCTTTCTGATTTTAGCTATATTACGCAGATGAGAGTAGGCTGTTTTGCAGGCTTGGTTTATATGTGCTGTAAAGGATAGTTCTTGGTCTAATAAGACGCCAAGGTTTCTTACAGTAAAACTGGAGGCTACACTGATAGTGTCCAGTGACACCATCTGGTCGGATAAAGAGTCTCGCAGACGTTTTGGGCCTAGTACAATGACCTCGGTTTTTTCAGGGTTAAGAAGTAGATATATAAGTGTCATCCAGATTTGTATATCCTTCACGCAGGCACTAAGTCTGTCTAACTGATCAGTCTGATCAGGTCTCATTGATAAATACAGCTGTGTGTCATCTGCATAGCAATGGAAGTTAATGCCATGCTTTCTGATAGTGTTACCTAAAGGCAGCATATAGAGCGTAAACAGAATTGGACCGAGTACTGAACCCTGCGGGACACCGTAGTTTACTTTAGAACAAGGGGAGGAGCTTTGGTTTACATTAACAAACTGGTACCTATCCGATAAATAGGATTTAAACCAGCTGAGGACTGTCTCTCTGACACCCACATCACATTCCAACCTCTGCAGTAAAATTTTGTGGTCGATGGTGTCAAACGCAGCACTGAGGTCCAACAGAACCAGGATAGAGACCATTCCATTGTCAGCAGCTAATAATAAGTCGTTTGTGACTTTAACTAACGCAGTTTCTGTGCTGTGATGGGCTCTAAACCCAGACTGAACATTTTCAAATAAATGGTTGTCCTTAAGGTGGTGACAAAGCTGTTTAACTACAACACTTTCAAGGATTTTGGAGACAAAAGAAAGATTTGAAATAGGTCTATAATTGGCCAGCAGGTCAGGGTCAAGATTCGGTTTTTTCAGTAGTGGTTTAATAACTGCATCCTTAAAGGACTGTGGGACATAACCACTTTCGAGCGATGTATTTATGATATTAAGAATAGAGCCTATGATTAAGGGGAGGATTTCTTTGAGGAGTCTACTTGGGATTGGGTCTAAAATACAAGTGGATGTTTTCGAGGACATGATGGCCGAAGTTATCTCTGCCTGATCAACAGCAGTGAACCTGTCCAGTGTAACCGATGGACCAACATGGGGCACTAGCTTCACAGATCGTGTTTGCTCAATACTAATTATTATTATTGCAGTTAGAATTGTGTTCTGTGAGATATCAGTGAATACTGTTCTTGGAGATATTTGTAATCAGGCATTTTTTCTCTTGACTTGTTTAATACCTGTCAAAAAGCCTCAGCCCCTGGCTATTTTGGTTAGAGACCAACTCCCTATCTGCTTGCCTGGGCTTACTACCAAATCAGTTATGAGAGTGAAAGGTGTGTGTGGAAAAGGCCAAGAGTAAATGGAACTACTTTAGTGAAGCTTTTATCACGCCTTGCCCTGTTTGAATGAGATTTATGTGTTTTAATAGTGATTCATATTTTAAAACCCATTTTTCTCTGCTAGGCAACAGTAGAAGGGGGCTAATGTGTTTTTTCAGGGTAATTTATGTGTAATACACTGTTGTGGTGCCATTGTTGTTTGTGATCACCCTAGGAAGCACACAGTGTCATCAAGGTGATTGCAAGACAGAGCATGCAGCCTCATCTGCAATCGGAGTAAATACAATTAAACACATAACATAAAGCCCCTAACAGTTTTTAATGCACGGCCTCTCCTCTTTTTTCCTCTTTAAGGACATTGTTCATGTTTTGACTTTGATGTAGAAGCACAGCAATTCATATTTACAATATATTTTGATAGACAAAGCTTTTACAAATATGTTACAGCTTAAAATGTTTCAAACTTGTTAAGAACAGAAAACAACAAGTCTGATATCAACATTCATAGATTGTCAAAATTAAGATAAAGAAGGAGGGGCATGGAGAATGAAAATAATGGACTCAAAGAGAATCAGTGGGGAAGGGGGGAAGAAGGAGCCCTGAAAGGCTAAAAGCGTGTACAAATGTACAAAAAGAGGGACATAAAATTTGGGTATATCTTAGCATGGATGTTTTAATTTTCCTGAGAGTTGTAAAACAGGCACATAGACAAATGGATGATAATCACTCGTGTTTGTCTAAGGAAAAGTGAGGTTAAGGTCAGAATAGTGTGTCTAATTATTATGCAGTAACCATTTAGCATTAATTTTGATCAATGTCAGAAATCAGAGTATACTACAAGACCTTATAAAATACATTAAATGATCATTAAATCAATGTTGTATTTAATGAAAGAGAGCATGTGAAGACCGCCTTCATCTATAGGGACCCTCAACATGATATATCACTGTGCTATTTCCATGTCACCAGACCTAAATGAAGGAAAACCTATTTAAGAATGTTTAAGTATGAATGTCTAAGAATTTTTGTTGTTGTTTTTTTAAATACAGGTTTTATCCACAATTGTGGAGGCACTTTAAAAGGGAGGAATGGCACCATTGAAAGCCCAGGATTTCCATATGGATACCCTAATGGAGCAAACTGTACCTGGGTGATCATTGCAGAAGAGCAGAACAGGATTCATATAATTTTTCAGTCTTTTGCTGTGGAGGAGGAATATGACTTTTTGTCTTTGTATGATGGGCACCCACATCCTGCAAACGTCCGGAGCAGGTAATAAATCAGCTGTGTGAATTGAGGAATTGATTCATCAAATGTTTTGATGTTTGGAGTGTAGGATACGGAACTTCAATATTGTGTGCTTTTATTGAATATTTTATGTATTTAAAATGTTTGCACAACGTGTGGTTTTTGTCAGTGAGATGTCAGTGATTTGGGAGGGCTCAAGTTGTAGTGAAGGAAATGGTACCACATGTGCACCATGCCTTCAATTGACTTAAGCAAGCACTTCCCACAACCATCATTTGTCCTAGAAGTGTGATAGATGTTATTACAGTTATCATGTTAAACCAGAGGCAGAACATTTCATCCACCTGTTTTTCATGAGGTGAAACTTTTTCATGCATTCCTTGTAGGACCACCTTGCCTGGTCCATTGATGGCCACTTCGATGGCTCGTGGTGATGTGCCTGATTGGCTGCTTATGTTTTGTTGCTCAGAATTTCTATATTGGTTCCCTGTTAAAGTAACATACTAGCACAAACATCTAAACATTTAATTCATAACAGAAGTCATCACATGCACAATGACTGAGACTGTTGTCATGATTAGGCCTAATTCACCATACTGAGCTTGTACATTTGCAATGTGCTGGCAGTTTTGACATCAGTGAACACATTCATTTCTGTAACAATTCCCTGATCTATATATATATGAAAGTATATCCATCCATCCATTTTCTTCCCCTTATCCGTGGCGGGGGCAGCAGTCTGAGCAGGGAGGCCCAGACTTCCTTCTCCAAACACACCTCCTCCAGCTCCTCCGGAGGGATCCTGAGGCGTTCCCAGGCCAGCCGAGAGACATAGTCCCTCCAGTGTGTCCTGGGTCTTCCCTGGGGCCACCTTCCGGTAGGACATGCGGCCAGGAGGCATCCGAAACAGATGCCTGAGCCACCTCAGCTGGCTCCTCTCAACGTGGAGGAGCAGCGGCTCTACTCCGAGCTCCTCCTGTGTGACCGAGCTCCTCACCTTATCTCTAAGGGAGCGCCCGGCCACCCTGTGGAGGAAACTCATTTCGAGTGCTTGTATCCGCGATCTCATTCTTTCGGTCATTACCCAAAGTTCGTGACCATAGGTGAGAGTAAGAACTTAGATTGACTGGTAAATCAAGAGCTTTGCCTTCCGGCCCAGCTCCTTCTTCACCACAACGGCCCGGTACAGAGAGCGCATCACTGATGCCGCCGCACAGATCCACCTGTCAATCTCACGTTCCGTCCTTCCCTCACTCGTGAACAAGACCCCGAGATACTTGAACTCCTCCACTTGAAGCAAGGACTTCCCACTGTAGGGTTTTTATCAACGTGATGGTCTTGAAGACACAGATGACACAACGACAAGTCCACATACATAAGTTTATATCGTTTCAAGAACAGATAGTCAGCCTATAGGATTCGTACACGCTCAGTTATTCAAGCATCTAATATAAACATTAGACAGTATAGTGTAATGGTCTTGTTGGATTAAGACCACGTAACCTAAACAGAGACTTCACAGATAACTATAACTCTTTTAAAGAGCTTTCCACATGTTAAAGGCACACAAGAGAAGGTTCAACCACAGTTCAACAATATACGAATATATGGAATTGCTCATGTGTCCTCTATAAACTATTCAGTGTTTAATAAAACAAATAAAAATAGAGTACATAGCTTAACTTTCAGCCATTACCCATCACCACCCACCCGAAGGGAGCAAGCCACCTTTTTCCGGTCGAGAACCATGGACTCGGATTTAGAGGTGCTGATTCCCATCTCGGCCGCATCACACTCGGCTACAAACCGCTCTTGTGCATGCTGTAGGTCCCGGTCCGATGAAGCCATCAGGACATCATCTGCGAATATCAGAGATGAGATCCTGTGCTCCCTGAACCAGACACCTTCCGGTGACAAAGGGCAGCCCTGGCGGAGTCCAACATACACCGGGAACAAGTCCGACTTACTACCGACAATGCAGACACTGCTCCTGCTCCGGTCATACAGGGACCGGACGGCCCTAAGCAAAAGGCCCCGGACCCCGCACTCCTGGCAAACCCCCCACAGGACACCGCGAGAGACACGGTCGAACGCCTTCTCCAGGTCCACAAAACACATGTGAACTGGTTGGGCAAACTCCCATGAACCCTCAAGCACCCGATGAAGTGTGTAGAGCTGGTCCAGTGTTCTGTGACCAGGAGAAAAACCACACTGCTCTTCCTGAATCCGAGGTTCGACTAACGGTCGGATTCTCCTCTCTAGTACCCTAGCGTAGACCTTACTGGGGAGGCTGAGGAGTGTGATCCCCCTGTAATTGGAACACACCCTCCGGTGACAACATCCAGAGACTTAAGATACTCAGGACGGATCATATCTACCCCCGAGGCTTTACCACCGAGTACCCCACCGACCACCTCGGTGACTTCAGCCCGGGTGATTGATGAGTCCGGCTCTGGGACCCCAGCCTCTGATTCCTCCTCGGAGGATGTGACGGCAGGATTGAGGAGATCCTCAAAGTATTCCTTCCACCGCTCAACAACGAAAAGTCGATCATTGACCTTCGGCCTAGGGCGCCCTGGTGCCACGTGCACTGATGGACGCCCTTGTGCTCTAACATGGTGTTCGTTAGGGACAAACTGTAACTAGCACAGAAGGTCAACAGCAAAACACCGCTCGGGTTCAGATCGGGGGGGGCCGTTCTTCCCAATCACCCCTCTCCAGGTGTCACTGTCGTTGCCCACGTGGGCGTTGAAGTCCCCCAGCAGAACAATGGAGTCCCCGGTCGATGCACTATCCAGTACCCCTCCCAGGGACCCCAAGAAGGCCGGGTACTCTGCACTGCTATTCGGCTTATTGGCCGATTCAACAGCGAGAGACCTGTCCCCAGCTTGAAGGCGCAGGGACGTGACCCTCTCGTTTACCGGGGTTAACGCCAACACGTGGCGGCTGAGCCACGGGGCTATGAGCAAGCCCATGCCAGCCCACCGCTCTCCCCGCGAGCAACACCAGAGAAAAGTAGAGTCCAGAATCTCTCTCGATAATAGGATCCGGAACCCAGGCTGTGCGTGGAGGCGAGGCCGACTATATCTAGCCGGTAACAATCTACCTCCCACACAAGCTCGGGCTAAAGCATATCAACTTTGTTATTCTATTCACTAGAAAGCTCCTTTGAAAGCAGATAAATGTTATTTGTAAAAGCGAATTTCCGTATTTTCCTTGCTAAGTTTGCTGGCCCACCATTGAAGCTGCAGAGCCACTTACGTGTTTCAACCTTTTCTTATAAGGGTTCATCCGGTAGGATAACCCTATAGTTATTGGTAGTATTATTAGGGGCCAAGCAGCGTAGCACAAACTATTGTCAAACCATTGTCAAACTATTGTCTCTCTCATATATATTCCTCATTTATTATAATTATTGTTATTACTATCCGACCCCTAAGGATACCTCAGTATTTGAACTACATAGAGTCTATGTAGTTCAAAAACATTTTGACACCAACATTGTCTATGTCATAGACAATGTTGGTGTCAAAATGTTTGTCTTGGTATCAATTGAGTTGCTTCTATTGGAATTTATATTCCGTTTTATGGTTTAGGAGCTTACAACATTTTTGTAGCAAAACGTCTTGTGTAGAAGATGGGACCTCGGGGGTAGTCTAACGTCACAGCGTCAGCACATATTCGCAACGACACATGACATTATACTAAACCAGATAGCGATATCAGCGAGCCCTCAACATTTGTCCCTTAGCTAAAAGTCAACTTTTTGCTTGGTACCCAATAAACCTAGGCAAATCTTTACCTAGGTACTATGAAAATGTCTTGATCTACTACACAAGTGGTGTCATGAGCCCTATTTACCTGGTGTCGTGCAACCAAGCAGCAAAATAGCTAGAGAGAAAACCTTCAGGCATATTTAAAGTCATAGAGGGTAGGACCATTTTTACACTAATTTATTAATTTGATTCAATTTTCAATTATGAATTTGTAATAGCCGATCACTATTTCCTCTTGCAGGGGAAATAAGACAACCTCGCACTACCACGCACTCTTTTGGCCCTATCTTGCACCTGGCACAATTAACTTTGTACACTGACGCAAGTATTATTCCTATTTTGCACCCCGACACACAGTGGACTTTTCCGTCTTTAGACACACGTCGGTAAATTAGGGAATTCATTTGCGCTCCAGGGGGCGGTTCGGCAAAAAAAGAAGGCGTGTTTAGGCGCAAACGTTCCCTGATGCTATTTTGCAGTATCCGAAAACAATTCCACCACTGACCAGGAAAACGGTGGTTAAAAGTCAGAAGCGCGTTGTTCAAATGTTATTTTAATGCGCAGACTTGGCCATAATGTAGCTTATGCATGCACTTTGCTTCTCTCGTCTACACAGACTTAGCATTTCCCATTTTTGGAAACACAATTAGAAGGAAAATTATGACCAAACGAGGGAAATCATTGTGGTGTCGATGAAAAAAGGCTATCGTAAATCTAGCGTACACATTTACCCAATTTATAGTTTTTGCCAATTGCTTACACACGTTTTGCAGAAGCCGATCAGCCTTAGCCCTTAGGATTTTACTGTAACAACATATATGCCAGAATGAAACACTGCAATCAAAACTTAACACTCCTTTCTAAAAATGAAATCCATGCCGCAAAACCATACACACAAGCACCTTTTGAATTACAGACATAAAGAAAAATAGAATAATAAATCATCCAACTACGAACATAATTTAAATGAATAAATAAATAAATATGGATACATTACTATTGGGGGAAAAAAAACATATTTGTTTTTGTGCGTGCACTGTGTAGAAACTAAGGTTAGGTGGACCCTTTGTCCAGCCTCCGTCGTGGGCAAGCCATGATGAAATGGCCCATCAGACTAGCCCTAAAGTCATCTGATTCACTGATTCATGTCTCCACACTGGTCCTCATGCAAGTGTTTTAGGTGTGTATTTAAGTGCCTACAATTACCAGATGAGTGTTGCATTTTGGACAATGATATCAGGTGATTTCGTTTTTGAACAAAGTGGCTAATGTTAGAAAACGTGTGTTTTGCAACAAGCGTGTCACAGAATTGCAACAATGTGCAAAGTTGACAACATGTCTAAACAATGGTCGCGCGGTGTTTAATGTAAGCGCTCCTGCGTTTAAAGGGAATGTTAGCTGACGCGCTTATTGGTTCATTGCACGTTACGCCCAAACCACACCTATGACTAATGAAGATACATTGGACCAGCCTTTTTTAGATTTGCACCGGGCTAAAGACTAATTTATCCCGCCTTTATAATAGCGCCACTGCCCGAGTCCCGCCTTCAAAGTTACTTGCGCTTTGCGCTTGCTACTTGCGTTTCAGATCATGTAAAAAGGGCCCTTTGTATTATGAGCTGTAAATGAGAATCTTCAAAAAAGAGAAGTTTGCATTTTAATGTTGAATATGCAGATATATCAGTTGTACAATTCAGTTATAAAAGGCACTCATCTGAAACTGATGCAAACAAACTCCACAATTTTCCCAGATATTGTAACCTCCCTAGTTTTATTCATATTATCAGCTTTCTTCAGATGCATTTATGTTTATTGTATGCGCCTTCCTGTCACAATTTGTTTTATTTTTATTGACTTACATGTCACTAAAACCAAATTCTGATCATTGTTTTTCATTTATTATAAGGGCACAGCCCAAGTGTTTCAAAATATGAATCAGGTGGAAATTCTCAAATAAATACAAGTTCTGAAATGTGTCCTTTTATACATTACTGTACAAATCTACGTCAGGGGTGTCCACACTTTTTTCATTGACGGCCACACTGAGAAAAATATATGAAAGGCTGAGACACTCACTAGAGATGAGGTTTCTTGCCTCACCTGTAGCGTATGAAAATTAATCAAATGTAGGTAAATGATGATTGATATTTGAAAATGTTTAAAGGAAACAAAACTACATCATAACTTTCCATTAATGTATTTTCATTTATGTTAATGCATGTTTGTTTCAAAAAGAATTGGCAGCTCATTTTTTAAAACAGCAGCCTTACATTTTTAGCCTTCTTAGTCAGGATGGTGATCTCGCAAACTAACATTTGCTAGAAAATGTTATCAACTTAAATTGATGGAAGGAATTAAACAATTTATCTTGTGAACACATGAACACTGTATGATATATATTTAACTCAGCTTTAATAGGAACAGCATTGCACTTAGTGGGAGCAGTGATGCTTCGCTTTGGACTGAAGGATGGCTGGCTAGTCAAGAGTGAGTTTGGTGGTTGAGATGCCAAGGACATGATGGAGATGGCTGTTGGTCATTTTGGTTCTCAATCTGCTTTTGTTTAGAGTTAACAGAGAAAACGTTTGCTCACATATGTATGTTGAGCAGAACATACTCATCATCCTTTTTGCGTGACGTTGCATCAGAGGAAACATACCCTTTTCTAAGCTCTGGTAGAAGTTGGGTAAGGACAGAAGCTGATGTTGATTCTTTAGAAAATAATCCCACTGCATTTCGATAAGTTCCAATTGCAGACTCCCTTCCACTTCTGCATCCATCAGGAGGAGAGTTGAGAACAGCTTAATTTCTTTCTCAATGATAGAGAGATCTTGGAAACGCTTACTGAATTCTGTCTTAAGAGATGTGACCACAGACACATATTTCTCCTTTTTAGCAGAAAGGTTGGACATTGGAAAACTATACTTGATTGCGGACAGCATGGGGAAGTGTGTCTCAAAGCTTCGCACTGAATGCTTTTATGTGCGCATACAGCTGTGGCACAAGCTGGTCTTTGCCTTGCAGGCTCTTCTTCAGTGTGTCAAGTTGAAAGATGGCCAGTAAGATCAACTAGAAATGCCAGGTCTGCCAAGCACAGAGGGTCAAATGTTAGCTAGCAGGCTAGCTAACATTTGCTTAACTCTCTCTTCCTGCCCAGCACTAGTGTAGGACGTGTAGGCCTGATGTTTGGTTTCATATTCTCTTGTGCATCAATATTTGCCATCACTGCAACACCTTCATAGAAAATCAGACAGACTCAATTCCCCATGACCTCCATGAAGAAACATACATTTTTCACTATGTTTAAAATTGTCTGCACTCATTTACTATCTTGCGTTTTTTTGGTTCTGCCATTTTTTGTCACTCGTGTCAATTGTTTATTTTTATTTTGTGGAAAAACTGACTTTTCAAAAATGACACTCTACCTAGTGTTCAAACTAAGAATTACAACACAGTCCAGCGCAAGTTTCATGTAGGGGCCATATTCAATTCAGTTTCTCTAACAAAATATGGACAAATGTGCCTTGTGTTCGCTCATTAAATTGGATCAACCTCTTAATTCGTTATCATTTAGTGGAAACTGTTGGAAAATGTTGCCTTTAACTGTTGCATAAACTCCAAATATACTGGGTATTGAGGCTCCTTTCCAGCGTGTTCATCTTCAAAGGAAGGGAGACACGTGACTTCAAGTCTAGGTATGATTTAATTAGAAGCAGTTGAAAAAGGTTATGAAGCTCTGGGTCCAACTCAGCTTACCCTATCTGACAACAGATGCAGGTTGGTTCACAAAGTCCAACTGACTGTCCATTCCTGACCCAGCATATTTCTAACATACAGCTACATACACATAAGCAGGTGTGGTTGTAAGTTTCCCTCAGCCGATCATCATCAAAGTTATGATTTATTTTGTTTTGTGCCTGCAACACACTGGCTGCGAAGTGTCGCGATTAGCTGTGAAGCGCCGCCAAATTATTTCGTCATCCTTTACGAAATTGGACCAGCCACACAGGCTGCGAGGTACTGCCATTGTGTCGCGACAATGAGACCTCTCAAGACTGAGACTACTTTTATAACTCCATTAACTTTGAATGTTTGTGTGCTTTCGAAATGCTTTTTCATTCTAAAATGAAAATGATCCATTTATAATAAATTCATTTTAGACAGACTTCTAGAAAGGTAATTGATATCTGTATTCAGTACACGATAGCATAAATGTTATTTGGTATGAGACGATAGAAACACAAGCGTGTCATATTTTCCTATGTTGAAAATATCTGGCTGAAGTGAAGACAATTATCCTCTGGTGAATCGTTTGGCAGATGGGACCAATAAACAAACAATACTCCAGCGAAAAATAGATTCTTCATACTGACGTGAATTAAATGAACACTTAAATTTGGGCCACAAAGAATCATACCAGATCTGGCTCTTTTATGACCTGATGGCTTAATATTTTGTTATATTGACATTTAAGATTCCAAAGCAAACAAACAAAATAGAATAAAAAAATACACGTGGACCGACATAACTTGGATTACTATGACTATTCAGTTTCCTTTGTTTCATATTTTGCTTTCATGCAATGATTAAAATTTCGGAACAATTCTTTAACAATATTGTAACAATGTTTAAGTTTTGGTCAAAATTGGGTAGTTTGGGCTTTTGCAACTGTCAGATAGCTAGTTGAATTACCCCAGGATATAGTGTATCAACCGTCACCAATGTTTTGAGCAGTTGCTCCTCGCATTGGCAGCTTTTTTTTCAATTGATAAAATAGAAATTATCAGTGGAAAGTATTAATGATTTTAGTACATGTCATTTGATGATTACTAATCAAGCTTTTCGTAATGGCAGATTTTTTTCCATTCATAAAAGGCTTCAGACAGTGCCGGCGCTGGGCATGTCCAAAAAGAAGAAGAAAAAAATAATAATAAAGACGACAAGTACACCGAGGTAATACTTTTGTAAGGGAGCTACTGTGTACAGATCCACAGTTTACTTCCCAGATATATCTCCATTTTGGTCCAATTGCTGAGTCTGGTGACTCCACATATCAAATGTCAGACAACTAATTGGAGTGCTACCAGTTCTTCAGCATAAAGTCTGCTTGTGACCTTGAGGATTCTCAGAGGAAAGTATAGGATGGGCATAGGAAGTCATAATTTGTGATGTCTGGTTGCAAGCCTGTCAGCTAATGCATTGCAGTTGAGTCAGACAACTTGCAGAATGAGGTAAATATCCCATTAAGAATGAGATACTTGATGTCAACTTTACGAGAATCAATGCAATTGCTGTATAGTGTTCCTTTCTCTTGGTTTTTAGCAATATAAGCCTATTCCAAATGTAACATGCATTGCATCATATTACTTAGACTTACCACATATACATTGTTCTTGCTCGACAAAGAAAGCTTTGCCAAACAAGATATAGATGTTACTATTAAAATGATGATGAGTGTTGCTTTACTATTACCAGCTTATAGTAATGCCATCATTGTGGTGCTAACTGCCAAAACGTTGCATAACAATATTTTGGCTATCAGACACTTTTTATTGATATTCGTCTTTGCTTTGAATATGTCAACAATCTATAATAATGCCTTAACATGCCACGATAGCACTAATTGTGTTGGACTACAGTACGTTTGACATGCCATGAACATAATAGCATGTATTACAAGACTGCTAAATCTACAGTAATAATGGAATTAAACTCAATAAACAGCCATCATGTATGTCTGCAACCATTTGTAAAACTAATTACAGCAGGGCCGACCGTAGATGATCAAGACCTTTCTCAATGTGCTCATTCAGCTCCAGGAAAACCAGCAGTCGGCTAATGTTCCCTTTTGAGCTTGTGCCCTTTAGCACATTTCTAGACATTGACTTAAGCAAAATAAATAATGTGCTAGTGTACCCATTTCAGATTGGTTTTGAACTTGGCAGAAATCATGAAAAATATTGTATGAAAAAGCTAGTATTATGAGCCAGGTTCAGGAAATAAAGAGAAAATATTGATGGGGAAATCAATTTACGCTGCTGAAAGTAACATCAAATAACAATTTACGCTTTTTGCGACAAAATTATTTTTTCAACGATCGCCTGATCAGGGCTGCTTCTGTTCTCGGTGTGCACGCACAATTTAAGGTCATTGAGGTCTATCTTAAATTAGCGTTGCTTGCCAGTGGTAGGAAATGTTAGTGGAATAGATTGAGGCTTAAGGTCCAATCCCAATTCTCTGACCCCTTCCCCTTAGTCTTACTCCATTGTCTTACCCCTAGTGCTTACCCCTTAAATTTGAGTGTAAAGGCTAAGGAGTGAAAACTTTAGATGAAGAAATGAGACGCCATATTCATTTGACACCCTCCCTCACAAGAAAACCGATTACTATCAACTAAGTATAGTAGGCTATCGCGCTGTGTTAAAAGGATCTGTCTGTTCAGTAAGCAGTTAATGTTTTTCATGTTAAATTCTGCTAATTGTCCTTTCACTTTCGAAACAGCGTGTTGTAGTAAAAGTGGACAAGACATGAAAGTGACAGACATTCTGTATCCCTTCAACTCATGCAGCCGCAATATGATCTTGTTTACATAAAACGAACCTGCTTATAAGCAGGTTCAAGCCAGAGCCATATAAAAGATATAGCCATATAACATATAAAAATCTTTTTATATGGCTCTGGTTTAATTTAACAATCTTGTTACTGTGAAAGGAAGTCCAGGATGAGCTTCAAAGAACCGAACAATCCAAGACATGACATGACACATTGTCAACAATCAAATCCAGCTAACAGAAGAAGAATGGGCTTGTGGTTTGTAACACTTATGTATGTATCCGGGAAGTTATCCATGGAAACTGTTAGGAAACGGGCCGGAAATACTTGGCATGTGATTAGATGAGCGATCTGTATGTCATTGTCCATCATAGGCTAATTTAACCACACTCATTGCTGCCTGAAGTTTCTCATTAGACACTGAGTAGTCAGGACAACTGTGGACAAACAAATAAGTTGGAGCTTTTTGAGTTTTGAGTTGAGTCATGATTTTCCTTACATAGATGTCTCACAAGGTTAGAGTGTCAAGTGACTTGAAGACAAAAGCTTAATGTCTCTCAACCCAAGTCTTTTCCTTGGTGATGAAAGAGAGATGGGTTTTCAAATGGTTGCAGATTAGGTTTTCCCCTCAAAAGTACCATATCCTAAAACATACAGCGGATATATACAGCGGTGACAGAAAAAACTGAAATGTAGAAATCTTTGCAAATTTATAAAAAAATAAAAAAAGGAAATATCACATGGTCATAAATATTCAGACCCTTTGCTGTGACACTCATATTTAACTCACATGCTGTTCATTTCTTCTGATCCTCCTTGAGATGGTTCTACTTCTTTATTGGAGTCAAAATGTGTTTAAATAAACTGATTGGACTTGATTAGGAAAGGCACACACCTGTCTATATAAGACATTATAGCTCACAGTGCATGTCAGAGCAAATGGGAATCATTAGGTAGGAACTGCTCAAGGAGCTCAGAGACAGAATGGTGGCAGGGCACAGATCTGACCATGGTTACAAAATAATTGATGCAGCACTCAATGTTCCTAAGAGCACAATGGCCTCCAAAATCCTTAAATTGAAGAAGTTTGGGACTACCAGAACTATTTTTAAACCTGGCCATCCACTCAAACTGAGCAATTGTGGGAGAAGAGCCTTGGTGAGAGAGGTAAAGAAGAACCCAACGATCACTGTGGCTGAGCTCCAGAGATGCAGTAGGGATATGGGAGAAAGTTACACAAAGTCAACTATCACCGCAGCCCTCCACCTGTTGGGGCTTTATGGCTGAGAGGCCCAACGGAAGCCTCTCCTCAGTGCAAGACATAAAGCCCGCATAAAGTTAGCCAAAAAATGCATGAAGGACTCCCACACTACGAGAAATAAGATTCTCCAGTCTGATGACACCAATATTGAGCTTTTTGGCATTATTTCTAAGCTGTATGTGTGGAGAAAAACAGGCACTGCTCATCACCTGCCCAATACAATCTCTACAGTGAAACATTGTGGTGGCAGCATCATGCTTTGGGGGTGATTTTCAGCTGCAGGGACTGTACGACTGGTTGCAATTAAAGGAAAAATGAATGCAGCCTAGTACAGAGATATCTTGGAAGAAAACCTTTTCCAGAGTCCTCAGGACCTCAGACTGGGCCGAAGGTTTACCTTCCAACAAGACAGTGACCCTAAGCACACAGCTAAATTAACAAATGAGTGGCTTCGGAACAACTCTGTGACCATTCTTGACTGGCCCAGCCAGAACCCTGACCTTAACCCAATTAAGCATCTCTGAAAATGAAAACATGAAAATGGCTATCCACCAATGTTCGCCATCCAACCATCCATGAGAGAACTAGAGAGGAACTGCAAAGAAAAATGGCAGAGGATCCCCAAATCCAGGTGTGGAAAAACTTGTTGCGTCATTCCCAAGAAGACCTATGGCTGTACCTAGCTCAAAAGAGTGCTTCTATTCAATACTGAGCAAAGGGTCTTAATACTTAGGACCATGAGATACTTCAGTTTTTCTTTTTTATACATTTGCTAACATTTCAAAATGTAAGTTTTTTTTCTGTCAAGATGGGGTGCTGAATGTACATTAACGCTTTTTTATTTTAGCAAATGGTTGCAATGGAACAAAGAGTGAAAAATGTAAAGGGGTCTGAATACTTTCTGTATCCACTGTATATCTGCAAGCAAGAGGGAAGAAGCAAATAAGACCACCATTTTTGGTCTTATTTAATTTTGTAGATTTATAGAATATATGAGTAATCCCTGTATAACATTAATAATAAACTGCCAGTCCAATCCAATGACTTAATGACTAGCATTCATTTCAAATTGTTGTGGTTAGGTTTGGGAGGGCTACTGACCTGCAGCCTCTTATAGTATAATTCTACAAGGTGTCAATGTTCTGAAGAAAGTTCTAAGTTTCTTGGTGGCGTAAAATACTTTAAATTCTGTGCAAGAGGGATGAAAGTTTCCAAGTTCTAGGAGAGGTACATTTTGATCCAAAAACAGCACTGGAACTCAGCAAAGTTTGATACAAAGTGTTTATTGGTCTTCAAGGTGGCAAAAAGATGGTATTTTCTCTGTGCATTGATTTTTATATTGTAGTCTTCCTTATTATCTTGTGTTATTTTACAATGAGCAACTTCTGTTGGTCACAGTGTGTCTGAGCTTCATCATACAATTGGTCCCTCTCTTTTTTTAAATTTCTTACTACCCATGTAAATTTGTTGCCCATACGTAAATCTGAACCTGACAATTGTTTGCTGCAAATTCTCGCACTGGCTCTGTCTGGGAAGGACATTTTTGGTCTCATTAGGACGAGGGTAATCAGCGGTGTACGGCCAAGCTTTATATACCTCTGATTGGAGCAGTGCTCGTCCTTGGAGAAGGGCTGCGGGAAATAATAGCAGGTACTGATATGCAGTGTTCTTCCTATTCTTGCTAATAATGGTATTCAGTTGAGTCCACTGCTTTTTTGACACCTTGCTTAGTCAAATGTGAATATATTTCAGCAGCCTTTGGTTGTTTTCTGTTAAAATTGGATACTTTAGAATTGCATAATAAGAATTACAGAAAAGAAGAAATACTCAAGCTTTGTCTTGGATGTGTTTGACTGAATTTCCTGACAAACAATAAGGAGCCAATGATTGGCTTGGATTTGTTACGAGAAGAATATATTTGCATAATACTGCCATGAATCATTTTGGTTGAAACATTTCTTTAGAAAGTTACTAAAGAGGAGTGTTTCTACGTGCCAATGTTTATTGTGTACAATACATTGGAGAGGTAAATTGTCCTAAGATATGTATAAAAAAACTTGTCACCATGACCGAGTCCTTTATTTACTTTCTATAAATATCAATGTCTGAATATTTTTGAATTAAGATAGCAATCAACCCTTGTGTGAAAATTGCAGAAAATTGCCTGAGAATTATTGGAGATAATGATAATACTCTGTTACATGTTCATGCATCGAGAGTGGTAAAATGGATCACCAGGATTCAATGTAGTTAAATTCAATTAAGTTTATTTTCTGACAGTACAATTCTAATACAGATATCCGGGTCGCTCCAAGGTCTTTAACAGCACATAGCAACGTGCGTCTTGTGCTTGCCACAGCGAAGAACGACATCTTTCCTTGAGAGACCCGTAGTAATATAGATCACATAATGCATTATTCAGGACAGGAGCTCCTCTGCCTTCGGTGGTTATATATCATATAAGTTAGAATAAGTAAATCATTATATCCTTCAGAATAATATAGAAAATTGCCTGCCTGCAATATTTTTACTGCCTCACGCATTATGTCATAAATCATAAAGGTACATGATTGTGAATCTCGATTGTTTCTCAAAAATGACGTCTTACTGCATAAACCAGCCAACCTCTTCCGTTTAAGATATGTATCCCAGTGGTGCCAACCTTCTATGAAAGGTAGCCAAAGGAGCAAAAGATTTAAACTGTATTTTTATACACTTTCTTAATGTTTATTTCTACCAATATTTGATAGCATTAAGGTGTAAGTGTCTACATGCTAACTGGCATAATTGTTTTTAATTAATTGCTAGTAGTCGCTAATTGTCGTGCTAACAAAAAGACGTGGACCTGAAAATTTCGGTGCCACTTTTTCAGGCATTCTTAGCTGCATATATATGTTTTATATGGTTAATATATGTCTTATATGTTTTATGAATGTTCAATTCAATGTGTTTTCCACCTGCGTTCCAGAATTATTTGACAATTGGCTGGCCTTGGCCAAAAAAGATGTGTTCTATTGGCCACCCCACAAGAGCATAGATAAACATGGTCAAAAATAAAGATTGATTGTTCAAACAATCAAAGAGGCCTGCCATCAATATGGTTCCAGAACACCTAGTACACAGCCCAAATGATACAGAATGTATCAAACAGAGCTGCTCTACCCTATAGAAGTTTAAGAGAGATTACTATTGAAATGTCTAACCTCTACTTCACCCTAAAAAATGACAAAAAACTATGTAAGATAATGGATGAGCTTCCTATGGGATCCTAATCACATCTGGGTACAGCTATGGTCCAAGACAAATTTTCAGGTCATTTGACAGTGATGTTTAAACCATTTCTGATGCAACGGGAAGACATCTTTTTGATGAAGTAATGGCCACAATTCATGTGGTTCAGAGCACAAATATCGCTAATGATCCATTTTTTACGGTCAGGCCCATCTTCTCAGAGCTGTATTAGTCATATAAAGTCATGCCATTTCGTGGATGAATAGATTAAGTCAATGGATGAATGTCGTTGGATGAAAGCATCATCCTGTATTATGGTTTCCATGGATGAAAGAAGTTTATAAGAGGTAAACCAATCTGTTTTGGTTACAAGGTATGGAGCCTTGCATTATCCAGTGGTCACGTGTCACATGGAGCCATATGGAGGATTCCACACTCTCCTCTCTGAGAGTGGATTGGGCCTGGGCACCAGTGTCCTTTTTGGTCTTTCAGAGCAAGCTCAGGTGCCTCAAGGTTGCAAATTCCTTCAAAAAACCTCTTCACTTCGCCTTTTATGATGTCCTATTCATGCCACAGAAGGACTTCATGAAGTTACCCTTGGGAGCCTCTGAGGTTCTGGCCCAAGGAGACAAGTTGCCGGTCCATTGGAAACAGTACTGCATTGTCACAGTGCTAACTAACATAGAGGTGAAATACAGTGATACCTTTGTCAAGAGATGGAACAAGGAGCAACGTACCCACAACCAATAGGCATCAACCAATATAATGACCACATGGCTGTATTTTGATCTTCACAATCAGCATGTTTCAAAATGCCATCGAAATGCGTCTCTATCTGGTAATGTTAGCCTATCTTTGTATGGTCTCTCAACTGTGCTCTTGTAAACAGCTATTTTACAGAGACATCATGGGAGAGACCATCAACCTGCCACCATGAAACCACTGAGCCATGAAAGGATATCTTAAAACTTTTCTCTGGCCAATCAATACAATGTACCGGTTCCAGAGATGTCATCGCTGTGACAAACTCACCACATATGCATTTGACAAATGAAAAGCGCCAATGCACAATGAATGCTTCAAGAGTTACCATGAAGAGTAGAAATGGACATACAAAATGAGTGAAAAGTGTGAAAAAAGCCAATAAAAGAAAGCAGAACAACTTAAGCAGTAAAGAAAAGTTTAGCAATAATAGGAAACAGACTAATTGAGATACGTTAATGTATATTTTATACCAATTTCCTTACAGTACCACATCCAGCCGCTCCTCACCCCTGTCCCCAACCCCCTAAATTATCCGCCTCCCTACCTTTCCCAGCTAAACCCACTGCATTCCACAGAACTCCATCTGGCCCAACTGATGCACAAGTCACTTTACTAATGTACATATTTATAGGTTTTTCTTAGCTGTTATTCTTGGCTTAGGTTGACTTAACTCTACATTTTGTCAATAAATAATGTAACTCATGAGTTACTTATTAATCATAGGCTTACACAGGCCGCCAGCGATTGTCTCAAGGAACAGGACCAAATAATTCCAAAGTACCTGTACTTATTACAAATGGCAATACATTACACTTACTGTAATCAGAAATTCTGTATATTGGATGCTTCAAATATTCTTGTAATTGGTCACAGTGTTTCTTTCTGGAGAATTCGGTACAGGCATCACTCACATGGCCTGTTACCATTGAGACAAATGGCAAAAAATTGGCATTAGCCACTGAAGAATAGTCAACAACACACCATCTTTACAACATCACAAAGAACATGTATGTATTGGTCTTTTTTATTCTATGAAGCAGTCTGTTCGGAGTTAGTTTTCTGCCTCCCATGTCTTTCACACGATTGAGAATGTTCTTTCACAATGGTACTTCACCAAATGGGATTACAGAGGTATTGTGTTTTGCTCTGACCGATGACTCTCTCTTTTCACAACAGGTTGACTGGATTTCAAATCCCATCTCCTGTGACAAGTACTGGGTCTATTTTTTCACTGCAGCTTACCAGTGACTTTGCAGTTGGCGCTTATGGATTCAAAATCACTTATGAAGGTGAGCATTTCCCTCTCTCATCTCTCTGCCTCCCTGTCCCACCTGTCTTAGCTGCATCTCTCTTCGTCAAATTGCTCTCATCTTACTATATCTCTTTGAGTTACCTATCCACTCCATCACTTGCTTTTACAATGGCAACTCACAAATTTCTCCTCACCTATCACCCCTCCCTCATTTTGATAACCTCACAGCCACTTGCCTTTGTTACTCTAGCCTCCTTAAACTTCACTCTTCATTCCTTTACTTCCACAAACTGCCTACTCATTCCCTCTTATTTCTGCAACGATATTTCTTCAAACCTATCCACCTCCTCCCTTCACAGCTCTGCCTGTCTACTCTCTGACCCGGCCAGCCCAGATCTCTCCATCTGGTCCACTCCACTATCCTCCTAGAAAGGATGTAAAGACAAGGCCATCAAATCTCTGGTCTTCCACCATTTGCCCTTAATCTTTTCAGAGTTTTATGCTTATTTTAATGTTAATATCATACTTGAACATGAGAGGTTCGCAAATCTCCCATTATTTAACAGTTTACAACAGAGTTATACCAACCAGAGAGACTATTCTCAAATGGGGATCATATCAGAAGATTCTTTTCATGCACAAAGTCTTCATGACACCTTCATAAATTTCAATTATTGAAGCATAGAGATACTATTGAACCTTGATCTCACAGACACAGGTCCTTGTCTTTGCTTCACTGCATCCATAGTGGTCTAGTGTGTAGAATGTAGTTCCATTATGAAAACACACAGTCCTATATATTGCATGTTAATGAATGCTCCTCAACAGGTATTCCCCATTTCCCTTTTGTCCACACATTCTGTGAATGCTCCTATTTATATGTAACAGCAATACTGTAACCCTGCTTGACCGCCTGCATGTTGTGATTGTGATTCAAACTGTGTCATGCTTGTATCATCTAGGAGATGACTGAATCACGACTGGATTAATCTTCATGTATTTAAGAGAGAGGGAAGGACTTGAGAATAACAAATCTCATTTAAAGTATTGTGTCAATCTTCTGTCAAGGAGGAAAATAGAGACCAGACTTGGCTGTCTAGTGAATATACACTGATTACTGTCCTGCAAAATTCTCATCACACTTTTCAGGCTTCAGGCATCTTTATTGTGTCATAATAGAAAGAGATAGTGTGTGCCTGTCACTGGATACTATCCCAGAAGTATAGAGCTCTGGCCCCACATAATGTGACTACATTATAAGTACAGTATGTAGACGCCTGCTCTGTAAACAAACCCGTCAATCTAACATTATGGGTTCCCACTTTGGTTAAACAAAGTTACCAGCTCCTATCTTCAACCAAGTACATCTTAAAGTATCACAGATGAACCGCAAAGCCACTCTGTAATTATTTCTTCAATTCCTTACAGATAGCCTGTTGAGGGCAGCTTCTGTTGTATACGTTGCCTGTGATGTGATGTGGGCTCAGTATTTCTGCCCGTATGAACACCCAGCCTTGGCTCCAATGGGAGGGGATGCTGAGCACATAAACACTACCACTCTGTCAAAATTCCATCTTCTTCAAAGGCTACACATTCATTAGATAGACTGAGGAAATTAATAGCTCAGTCCCAAAGAGATTGAGCCAGCCAACTACCTCATTCAGCTGTTTGCATAACTCAACACTACCAGCAAGTTAAGACCAAATCTGCAGCCACAGTAGTGAATTTGATGGTTCTGTAGATGGCAATACTCTTTCAATGAAATAAGAAATTGACATTTTTTTACATTTAGATTCAACTAATCCGTATTTGGATTTGATGTAATACTGCATACTACACACCCCTGTTGAATTAATACCCCTTGTTGGGGCCTGAGCTTTTTCAGAGATAGCTGAAACATGAACAGTTTATTTTGTCTAAAATGTGAGTATTTATTTAGGTATAGGGACAGTTGTATGCTTAAGGAATTTAATTGTTGGTCAGAGACAGGTCACTGAGTGTGGAGAGCAACAGTTTCTTTAATCGCACGAGTGAACAGCATCATTCTGAGCTCTGAGTGTTCACTCTATCAAGAAACTTGGAAGCTCCGCTGTTCACAGCCAGAGTTAAGGACACGACTATCTGAATAAAAGACCATCAGCGGTGAGAGATACTATGCTAAAGGAAACAACTAGTTATAGTTGATGAAGGCCTGTAAAAAACGATCAAGGAGCAAGTTTAGACGGCGGAGGCCAAAAGTTTTAAAATTCACGCATCACTTTGCGTAGAGGCAAATTGAGAGTATGGACTAAGAGGATGAACGAAATCAGAGCGCTGATAGTTGTACGTGAAACATTGAATACGTGGATGTTTGCATGGCAACATCATTTTCTATGCAAGAGCTCAAAATTGCGCATGATAGAGTGGAAGACTTTTAGAAGAGGAAGAAAAATAAATTGATCGTGTAGAGTGGCATGAACGTAGAATAATGAACTTTGATTCATTTATTCAAAGAGGTTTACATATGGAAGAAAGAACAATCACGTCAAGTCACAACGGTTAAACCAACAGACTGTATTTCAAACATTTCTGGAGGATCATTTAAGGCCACTCACGTGTGAGCTGCAGAGGCAAAGATAAAAGTGCTGACCATGGATGCAGAACCACAACATATTATGAATGACTATTTTGATGCTAACATGGAGGATAAAGCCAATTCAACGTTTAGAGAAGGTGCTCGGTGCAGCGTGGTTAGAGCTTTAACCCTAACCTCCCAATAAGGAGATTGTGGGTTTGATTCTTCTAATGAATGAATGTGAGAGTGAGTGGTTGTCAATGTTAACCCTGCGACACTGCAGTAGTATTTGCCAGTCTTGGTGGAATACTCCACTCCAAAGAGCTGTCAAGTCCAAACAGACTCTCAAGCAGCATCTGATCGAAGACCAGACCAGCAGTTGTCAAGATAGGCTCTACTTTCTCAAACAGTTCTCTGCTGGCCAGGCAAGAGATCTTGTTCAAAGCTATATGCGCATGGAAGCTCCGAGAGGATATACTGAAACTCAGCAGATTAAAAAAAAATAAAAACATTTTGACAACAAAATGAAGATTGCGAATGCTTAAGTAGAACCTGGAACTGCAGAACAACGCTGTTACAAGAATAATTGAGTCTTACTCTTCATGGAGGAAAGTACTAAAGGATGGTGGCTCAAGCTCAATGGACTCTTGATGTTCTGAGTTCAGAATAAACATCTAACTTTAGATTCCAAGTGGAAAATGGAGCAGCAAGGACTAACTCCAGACGACTTGGACAAAGCAAAGAAGTCTGTGATCTGCCATAAACAACAGCGCTACTTTGATGCAGAGACACTTTTGAGGGAAAACATACCCATTAAATCAAATAGCTCCATATACAGATTGCATCCATTCATGGACTAGGGCATTTTGTGGGTAGGAGGCTGACTCATCAAAGCAGCCATTTCTTGTGAGTCTAAAGAACCCAATTGTGCTATCAAAGTCTCACATGTATCCAGACTGATCCTGTGTGATATCCATGAAAAGTTTGGACACTTAGGAAGAAATCACATGCTGTCAAGGTTGAGACAGAGGTTCTGGTTACCATCCACCAACTCTTCAGCAAGAAAGATAATAAAGTCTTGTGTCTTTTGCCGATGAATGCAGGCTAAAGTGGGTGAACAGAAAATGGCCCACCTATTATAGGAAGGTGTCGCCCCTGATCTACCACTGTTCCCACCTGTAGGTATTGAATACTTTCGACCTATTGAATTCAAGAGGTCGCTCTCTTGTAAAAAAGATGGGGGGTGATATTTACCTGTCTGGCAGGCCGAGCAATTCACCTTGAAGTGGCAAGTACACTAGACACTGACTCTTGTATAAATGCTATTCAACAATTTTTATGTCGAAGAGGATCAGTACAGACTATCAGGACTGATTGTGGCACCAATTTTGAGAGCACTCAGAAGGAATTAGATGCCTCGTCAAACAAGATGGACCGTCACAGAATACAAATGCACTGTTGAGCAACCATGTCAAGTAACTATTCAATCCACCATTAACACCCCACTTTGGAGGAGTGTGGGAGAGATTAATCATAGTAGTCAAGAAAATACTGATCTCCGTCTTAAAACAACAGACACTGAATGATTACATATCACAAACAGCTTAATGTAAAGTTGAATGCATTCTGAATTGGCCTATTAAAACAATCTCAACTGACTCAAATGACCTTACGAGAGTTCCCTTTTTTACCTCTGAATTTTTGGGGATATGTCACAGATTTTCTGGCACTTCAGGCCATTCAGATTTATCTTGTCGAGTGATTCTATCTCTAAACTGCATAAAATGTCATCTGGATTGTCACTGGAATACACATACCTCCACTGATGTACTTAAAGCACTGATGTTAATTTACTGTCCCATATCCTAGCTGACATGCATCACAAAGTGGTGAAGTCCAGCAGTCTTTATAGTACCAACATTCTCTGGCTTCATGCACCTGTCCACTTCATACCTGCTCAAGTGTTTTAACTCCGTGAGCCATCTTTGCTACGGTCTCATAATTTCATTTGGGATCATTTCATCCCACCCGTATTTATTGTGGCAGAGCCTTTGCAGGATTTGCTTAGTTTTGAGAACAAAGGGGGAAATTAAACCAAGTGGGTCGTTTACGGAATTGACAATTGATAGAATAGTTCTTCTTATGGGAGCACTGTTCCTAATTGATACCTGGAAGGCAAATACATTCTTTTGGATATTGCACTGGATTCTGAGTACCCTTTTTCGAGGAGGTTTTTCTCTGTCCAAGTCCAGCTGTGTCACAAGAGGGGTTCTGTGGCCTTCTGGTACGGTCTCATGGACTTCCAAACTGCTGCTCATCCACTTACTCTAAGGAAATTCTCCTAGGGTGCATGCTTCCCTGAGGTCTTTAATGAGCTTGATTTCTTATTTCCCAGAGTCCACTAATTTGAGATGATCATCAATGTAAAAACTATGGTGAATTGTGTCAATCACTTTTAAACTGTACCCTTAAGCATTATCAGTACCTGTATGCTTTAGTGCAAAGTTGGCAATATTGGGGATAATACTGCACTGGAAAGATGAACATTCATCCCGTAGACTTACAGTGGTTGGTTAACATCCTGTTGTGGCCACCACAGGAACAAAACTAAGACACAATGAGGAATTTGAACTGGTATCTGGTATCTATCTATGTCGTGATTATGTTGCCTGATCATCCGATCTTTAAGATGCCTTATGGAAATGCGATTGCTCGACACAAACATTAATCCAGCTTCATCCAATGAGGGAAAAGAGCACAAGCACAGTCTTGTCCGTGTATGGCCCATTTCCTTGACTGTTCACTATTTTCCATGGTTCCTCTGCCTTTGGAATTCCAATCAAAACGGCAATGTCAGCATTTATTATTTGCAGTTCAATATCTTTCAGATAAGGCCATTTTTCCAGATCATGGTAAATGGGAAGGTTGTACTTTGACACTCATTTTTGGTTGATTATATACTTAGGTAGATCTATCTACACCCCCTTCATCCATACAACCCGCTTCTAGACCCATGAGTTCATAGCTCTTAATGGTCTCTCCTGCCCCATCGTACACAGAAGAATTTCAGTTTTGTATCTTTTGGAATTTAGCTCATGAGGCTCTCAATGCAGAATGTCACTGGACTGCCTGGGTCAAGAAAGGCGTAGGTTTCAATCGTCTTATTGCCTTTGGCAACTTTAACTTTGACTGGCACGATAGCTAGTGCACATACTCCACTGACCCCAGTTGAACAATCAGCTGACACTAGCACACTATTAACTGGAGTTTCTTTTGGTTCTATAAAGTCCAGATTTAGCTGCTTCTTTGGTTTTCTATTGTAAATGTGGAGCAGCGTAGGATGTTTTTGATGACATATCAGGCAAACCAATTTACTATTGCAAGCTTTGCTAATATGACCCTTTTTAACGCATCCAAAACAGTGACTATGATTCTTAAGAAATCCAACCTTTTTGTCTTGGTACTCTGATTTATTAATTTATGCAGTCAGTTAGTGTATGTTTACCTTGACAAAAGCTACGAGAGGTCAGAATAGCAACATGGGTGTTAGATTACAGTTGCGCTTTAGACATCTCTCTGCTTGTATGTTCATCGGATCTTGTCACTGTAGTAACAAAGCTGCTGCCCCTATTAGATATCCTCACACTGGTTGTTTTGGGTTTGAAACCGTACGTCCAACAGGAATAAGATCTTTGATATCTCTGAAGACAGGATAAAATAGGATCATTGACTGTATTTCCAGGAATTCCACAATATTTCCATAAGTATTTGTTCATTGTAGGGTGGCTGGGTGAGCCAGCGCAGCATCCCTAAAGCGGCTGCACATGCTCAGATGAGGAGATGATTCATGACTGGCCAGACTCACACAACAACCATGACCTGTGTATCATGTTTATTCTTTACACACCTTTAGTTCCACAAATCCTCAAATCTGGACCAAACTATCCTCTGTCAAGGAGGGGGAAAAATTACGAATAAAAATACGCATGGATTTATAAAGCCTATGCATAATGTTTATTATGAATACTATTTATTGAGCACAACCAATAAAATATTTTTTTTCTGCCCTTGCATGGCCCAACCTATTTTGTCTTTCGTATTTATTCATTTTCCCACCATAACTCATCCCTCAATTTTTGCACAACATTAACAATATTTGTGTCAAAATGTTCATCTTGGTCATGATTCCGTTGCTTGTTTCTGAAAAATTGTTCTGTTTGATGGTTTAGTTTGTACAAGCATGTAAAGGGAAGTCAAAAAGGGAAGCCAATGTTAGCTAACTGGCTAACTGCAAGATAGGTGCAGAAACGCTGCAAGCAAAAGCCGCTGTGAGAGCTATTTGCCAATTTAACATTCTAATAAGAAATCATAAAATATAATGTGAAAGTAATGTAATAAGTACATCTACTTTGAAAACAGTATTCTATTTTTGCTATTTCATATCACTAAGGTGTTAGCGTAATCAACAGCGGTCTGTGAAACATCAGTTTTCGATCACTAAAATAATAAACATGCCTCACAAATGAATGTTTGTTTCATTAGATTGATAAATTACAAGTAAACAGTGTTGATGAAATTATGACTATATACCTCTAGTTTTAAAGTGAAGCTCTCTGTAACACTGTGCACAACATACCGAAAAAACGATTGCTAAGCCACACCCAAACATTGTATGCCAAAAATGTTACTAGACCAATGTAGCCCGTACCTCTTTACTTTAGTAAAGTTATCTTGCCCAAACGTCCAGACTTTTATCAAGCACTCTTATGTTTGCTGAAAGACAAGTTTATTCTTTATTTGTTTACATTTAATTTGATTACATGTATTTTTATGAGATGCATGTTAGCCTACTACTAACAAAGGTAGCTAACTTCACTTGTTCACTGTGTATCAATGGACATAGTTTCAACCACAGTAACGGTGATGGTATATGCCAGCTAACCTAATTTAGTTGTATATCAATGGACATAGCTTCAACCACTGTATCGGTGATGGTATATGCAAGCCAACCTAATTTATTTCTATATCAATGGACATAGTTTCAACCACTGTAAAGGGGATGGTCTATGCCAGCGTGGTAAATGTATAGATTTTTTTTCCTCAAAGATTTTTATATGACAGAATATCTGATAGGATCCGATCCTAGTTTAACCATGTAAATTCTAGCTATCTAATTAGCCGTTCAGTAGACTTGTTCAAGGATGGCACCTGTACTGCAGCTCATCACTTCACATCACTTTCTTTGAATATTTAATGTTCAAATGTAGCAGAAAAATTATTTACCTTGCTGTGCGCGAACAACATGGCATTGTCTTCAGCAACATTGATGCCGAGCTTGGGGGGTTTATCATTTTTCTATTGCGCGTGGTAGACATTGACCTCAAATTTAATATATTTGTTTTTGAACAATTTTACACTATGAATATACCACTCCTTTGTAAATCATAACCCCTTTTGCCAGCTCCTTGATTACATGTTTTTATTTTAAAAAAATCTTATGGCAATTCATAAATGTTTCCTACATTTCTTAATATTTCATATGATGTCAGTGAATGCTTGTTGAACAGAGCAACAGGAACTAAAAGGGGCTGGGCTGGGAGAGCTATAGAGAGATTCTCATCACTGGCTGCATCGTTCATCAAATCTACAGTTTTGGCCACTGCTGTGTTCAGCAAGGGAGGAAGCCGAAGCAGTTACCCCTCTGAAATGTGGAGACAAATCCCATCTGTAGAGTTTCTGAAAACATGTCTCCAAGCATAACCGTTCATACCTTTATCAAAACAAACAATTCTCAACAGTCATTGGTTCATTTAAAATATACAACTCTCATGTTCAGTTCTTTGATAGCATTCTCCTTACGAGAATACTGTGAGTAAACTCTCGACCATCGGTTTCCACTCAGGTGATAGGAACTAGCACCATACCCTCCTAAATCTACATGGTCCATCTGCCCCTTGGAGGTCATTTTTATTCAATAGGTATTAAACTCTTTTAGCGCAGGAAGACCCCCAACTGATCAAATCTCTCAGCTGGAGAGAGAAAGCTTACTCCCACCCCAGAGTAGCAGGTTATGCTACTATACAGTCAATGCACGAGTGACACAGGTGCAGAATAGGTAATGTGTTGGTAGTTAAACCAATAGGATGGAACAGATGTCATATTGATGATTGTTTGTGTATTGTGATGGTTTGTGGTACAATACATCAGTACACCCCTCTTGAAAAATTAAGAGTAATGTTTTTCTCTTCCCTCTGCAGAGCTGAAGAGCAGTTCTTGTGGGAACCCAGGGGCTCCTAATAAAGGAATTCTGAACGGGACACAGTTCAACATAGGGAACAAGATTCGCTACAGGTGTGTGACTGGCTATGTCCTGGATGGACACTCGCACCTCACCTGTATCAGTAATGGAGCCAACGTGGGTGTGTGGGACTTTCCCATCCCCATCTGCAGAGGTGAGAGAGAACTCCAAAGTTGAATTCATAACCTCAAATTCATAAGCAGTCAATATTCGCTGTGAATAATTTTATTTAGATTTGACACTTCATTAGCTAGTCTGCATATAAGGTTGAAGATACTAAGATAGCAGACCTATTGTGCTAGTGTTCTTACCTCCTACAGCTGTTAAAGAGCTGCACCTGCTGACATTAGATCACTTTAATGCCACCACCGTTTCAATTAGCAAAACCTCTGCAAGATTTCACACAGCAGCTAAATTGAATTTACAAAGTGTTTCAATATAGATGTTCTAATATTTCAGCTAACAAACGTTCTCTTGGCTAAATATTTTTCTTAATAGGAAATAATTAATAATAAATGCATAATTGCTTAACAGGTCTAATAAGCCACCTGGAAACTGTATATATATATATATACACAGTACATTAGTGCCACCTATCTAACCGATAGGTGAGATTGTGCTTGAGGTTGTATAGTTCTGCATATTTGTTGTACTTGCTCCCTAAAGTATTAAATAATTCCACCCCATTGCTTATGTTAACTAGTAGACTGTGCTTCAAAAATAATTCTGTCCAGTGGCAAAGGAAAAAAATGTAGGGGGGAGTTGCATTTTGGTGAGCTAATACCTTGCTTGTCGAGAAATTTCCCCCCTTCCTATCTGGGCAATCAAAAGTCTGACACACCTGAGAATGATTTTGGGAACTCATGTTGATCAGTAGACTGTGCTTCAAAAGGTTTTCTGTCCAAGCGCAATTACAAGCACTTGTGGCAATGGATACATTCCAGGCTAAAAGACTGGAGGGCTGTAGCAACTTAATCAGTTACTTGCCTGGTTTGTAATGGTCCAGATTTGAACCTCTATCATAGAATGCCTACTTGTAATGTTCATGTTAATGTTGTTTAAATAGTTGATCATGTTATGTACCGACATTAATTGTCGGTACAAACATTTAAAAACATATATAAACTAATTATCCTTGCATATAATGATTTTGTGATGATATTTGTGATAAATATTCTTACTCCATTTGCAGAGGTACACAAACACATTTTCACAGAATGTTTCATTGCTTCTTTTATACCTTAAATAGTCTTTCTAGTATGTGAAAGCTGTCTTGTATTTAGGACATCTACAGTTTCGTAGCAAAGAACAAATTACAATACATTTACAACAACTTGTACAACTAACACAATAACCATGTTCCTGCACGAGTACACAGGGGTTCAAAATATGCTGTTCACCACGAAAATCACTACATTTACTGTTATCATCAAGTCCATCCATCCATTGTCTTCCGCTTATCCGGGGCCGGGTCACGGGGGCAGCAGTCTGAGCAGGGAGGCCCAGACTTTCTTCTCCACACACACCTCCTCCAGCTCTTCCGGGGGGATCCCAAAGCGTTCCCAGGCCAGCCGAGAGACATAGTCCCTCCAGCATGTCCTGGGTCTTCCCCGGGTCCGCCTCCCGGTAGGACATGCCCGGAACACCTCCCGAGGGAGGCGTCCAGGAGGCTTTGCCTTCCGGCCCAGCTCCTTCTTCACCACGACGGACCGGTACAGAGAGCGCATCATTGCAGCCGCCGTACCGGTCCGCCTGTCAATCTCACGTTCCGTCCTTCCCTCACTCGTAAACAAGACCCTGAGATACTTGAACTCCTCCACTTGAAGCAAGGACTCCCCACCCACCCGAACGGAGCAAGCCACCTTTTTCCGGTTGAGAACCATGGCCTTGGACTTGGAGGTGCTGATTCCCATCCTGGCCGCTTCACACTCGGCTGCAAACCGCTCTAGTGCATGCTGTAGGTCCCGGTCCGATGGAGCCATCAGGACAACATCATCCGCGAATAGCAGAGATGAGATTCTGTGCCCCCAGAACCAGACACCCTACGGCCCCTGGCTGTGCCTAGAAATTCTGTCCATAAAAACAACGAACAGAACCGGTGACAAAGGGCAGCCAACATAGGGAGTCCAACATGCACCAGGAACAAATCTGACTTACTACAGTATATTTAAGTTTGATCAAGTTTATTCCCTGACAGTAGAATTCTTATACAGATATATCCAGGTCGCTCCAAGGTCCCTAAGAGCACACAGCTACATGTGTCTTACGCTTGGCACAGTGAAGAACGACACCTTTCCTTGAGAGACCCGAGGTAATATAGCTAACATTATGCATTATTCATGACAGGAGCTCCTCTGCCATAGGTGGTCTCTGCCCATGGTTCGAGGGCCATCTTAATGCCTTATGTGGTTGAGAGGACCCTTTTTGTTGCCTCTCTCCCAGGTGTTGTTTTAATCTGACTCTGCACACAAAGAAGACAGTGTTCCCTACTGCCCACTGGCCACTTCTATGCTAATCCCAGCAGCATATAGCCCACTTCTCAAACATGCCAAACCGGTCCTAAAGCATATCACGGTATGGCCAGAAAATGCTACCTCTGCACTGCAGGACTGCTTCCAGGACACAGACTGGAACATGTTTAAAGGTACCAAAGAAATCTCCTGTGTCCTGTCTAAATGACTACTGTCCCAAAGCACTGATTCCAATCATAATGAAGTACTTTGAGAGGTTAGTCATGCACAACATCAAAACCAGCCTCCCCAACACACTCAATCCGCTCCAATTTGCATACCGTCCAAACCGCTCCACAGACGATGCAATTTCCTCCACCCTCCATCTGGCTCTTACCCACCTAGAAAATAAAGACTCTTATGTTAGAATGCTGTTCATTGACTTCAGCTCAGCATTCAACACAATAATCCCACAACAGCTCACTAATAAACTAAACCTACTGGGCCTTAACAATTCCCTCTGTAATTGGACTTTCTAACCGGAAGACCTCAGGCAGTTCGTGTCGGCCACAACACCTCGAGCACTTCCACACTGAGCACAGGTGCCCCACAAGGCTGTGTGCTCAGCCTGCTGCTCTTCACGTTGCTGAGCCACGACTGCACTACCAAGTTCAGCTCCAACCACATCATCAAGTTCTCTGATGACACAACAGTGGTAGGTCTCATCAGCAACAACAATGAAAAACGCACTACAGAGAGGAAGTGGCACAGCTGGCTGAATGGTGTGGTGCAAACAACCTGTCCCGCAATGTGAGTAAGACAAAAGAGGTTGTGATGGACTTCAGGAGAACTCCGCTGATCACCCCCACTGACCACCCGCAAGACCATCCAGCGGACAGTGAACACAGCTGCAAGGATTATCGGTGCCCCTCTCCCCTCCATCCTGGACATTTTCCACACACGATGCTCCAGCAAAGCCAACAGTATCGTAAAGGATCCCACACACCCCTCCCACAGTCTCTTCCAGCTCCTACCATCAGGAAGACGGTACCGGAGCTTCAGAGCTCGCTCTGCCAGACTGCTCAACAGCTTTTTCCCCCAGGCTGTGAGAGCCCTGATCTCATATCACCCCGCCCCTCTCTGAAACCCCATACAAACCCCATACCACCTGAAACTAAGACCGTCTGAAACTTGCACTAGTCACTTTTTACCGTACTACTCACTTTTCACACACACTGCTGTGTGTACACAAATTGCACTAAAAGACTCAGAAATATCGGTAACATATGTATGTTTACATGCTCATATTCTTTGCACATGTACAGTACTCTTTGCACATGTATAGCATTCTTTGCACATGACCAGTATTCATCTGAAAGTATTCGTATAGTTTGTATAGTTTTTATTTCCACTGTATGCCCCCGCATGTAGCCGAGGCATACAGTGGAATATATATATATATATTTTTGAATATTTTTTTTAAGTTAAAATATAAATATTTTATAATATATAATATATGAATCCTAAAACATACTTGATATCAATCTTATGTCTTTATTACATCAATTTCTACATCTAAATGAACAATAATTGATTTTTATGTCAATCGGACGTCAAACATATTGACCTACATATACATTAAACCAATTTCTGTGTGGGATTAGCTTCTTCTTATCACCCACCTACCACTAGAATAAACAGCAATACAAAATGTATTTTAAATGAAACTATTCAGCAACTTGATCAAATCTTGACTAATTTGTGACCTCAAATGGATAGGAAGGTGCCTGCTGGCTAACTGTTAGATCTGAAAACTCTTGACATTTTTGTCTTTAGCCCTAGGAGAGTTGGATATTATTACTCTTTACGCAGCATGACTCAGTAGTAGTTTAAGTATAAATACACATATTGGTCTTGGCAATATGGTTCTGCTCGCACCGACTCTCCACCGTTAACCCAATGAGATACTGTCTTGACACTGGAAGAGAGCTTGACACACATTCCCTTGTAAGTAGAAGGTACACAGAACCAAGGGTAGAGGTAGGAAGAGAACTGTGCTGAATATGCTGTGACACAATCCATAATGACTGAGTGCTGGTGAGTACCTGGTCAGAAGTAGATTGCCCTGACTGAAAGTAGGAATGTCAGGCTGCGTAATGTGACAGTGATGAGTGACGTGTGTAAGCCTCCTTGTCTCCTGCGTGAACCAGCTTTGTCCAATTTTCAAGTCTCTTTGTTAGCTTTTGCATTTATCTAAACTGATACTAATTGGTCATCTAGAACAATCTTGAACTGTTCTCGTGATGCATTTGTAACTTGCAACCCTATGGCCTTGCATAGCAGTTAGTGAGAGCATGAAATATTCATCTGAGGTCCTGGCCTTCTACACCTCTATATCTCTGAGTCACGTAGATAGTGGGTCAGACAAGCTACAGATCTGATCAACTTTAGACTGCTACTTTACTGTTAAGGCCCAATTTCAAATGTTCTGTTTGTCTCATTTTTATTTGTACAATTTGTACAATTGTTTATTGTAACTGTTATTCCCCTGATCTGTTTACAACACATTAAGTAAGCTTGTCTTGCTTCTGCATTCACTAGAATGCTGTCCAATCACTCCGATCTTTAGTGTAGTACAGAACAGGGAAAGGTTTCTTTGTGACAGTCTTGTCAGCTTTAACAAGTGTAAAGGAAAGCCATCAGCAGAGTGTCATATATTAGACTTAAATTATGTGAAAACTGCGAAAGTCCCGCTATCATTAGAATTCTTGGAAAAAATGGAATGAGAGATGAGTGGGTAGTGGGAATAATATAGTTGTGCACTCATTTTAGTTGATATACTACATTATGCGCTATGAACATATACAATTTCACAGCATTACAATCCCTGTTTTCCAACTATTCATTTGATCTTACATGAAGAAATTACCAACAGTAGACAACAGGGTTCTCGGGTTCTTCTACTTTGTCTTGTTCTATTGGGCAACCTTTTAATTTTTAGAGTCTATAGAGTGAAAAGGGCATGAGCACTGTGACATAAAAGCCTACCATGTTTGTTTAATATTTGACTTAAATTGGCTTAAAATCTTGCAGGTCTCACATGTTGTGAATCTTAAACTCACTTTCATGTTCCTAGGTTGAGAAACGTGAACCAATGTTGAGGGAAGAAAACCTTTATTCCAGAGGATTGTGGCAGCACTTAATTATCTTTCAATCATAAGATTTCAATCAGGGCTGTACAGACTTGAAATTGATCTTATGTAAAACTGTGTGTACCTTTATTTGATTGGCAGCGGAGGACACCTGTGGTGAGACATTCAAGGGCTCAAGCGGCATCATCTCCAGTCCAGATTTCCTAGGTGACAGCTCCAGTAGCAGGGACTGTAAGTGGACTATCCTGGCTGATCCCGGAGATACCATCTCACTGGTATTCACAGACTTCCAGATGGATAAGTCGGACTCTCTGGAAGTGGAGGGATCAGAACCTCCAAATATCTGGTGAGTCAGAATGAAATGCTTAGTTTATGACCTTGTTGTTGCATAGCCCATCTAAATGTAACCTTCCTCCCTAGAATGTCAGTGTGTATCCTATCCATGTGCACATTATTTACAGAAAGGTCCTTGTGGTTCATGCATTAGAATATTCAACCAATGTTAATCAATTACAAAGGTAATGCAACTGTGTATGACACACTTTTTTCTTGTTTTGTAAGTTAAGTGAAGATAAAAGTTATAAACATATTTGATCAAAAACAGCCCAGCCTAAATGTACAAACAATTGGTTGTGCAACCACAGAGATATACAGTCAGGAATTGTGTTTGGGATTTTAAATGGAAACCATCTAAATAAATAATAAGCAGTGTCCCAAATATTGCATTGATCTAATGTATGACTTTTTCAGACTACTTTTGTATAATAATATAAAAATACAAATGTATTATATCATCATCCATCCCATAATATATTCTTTCAATGTCTCTTCATCTCTTGAACTACCCAGGTCAAATAAATCTTCCAAGTCAATAAAGGTGCTGATATCTTGGGTACTGGATCCTGTCAGGCATTAATTATAATGGAAAGTAAGAATCTACAATCAATTACATTGCCAGACTATGAGCAATATATGAAGTTACAGATCACATTGCTCATTGCAGCACTGTACGGTTTGTGGTGTTGACTGTGGTTTCATGTTATTGATGTGGATATTTGAAGGACAACTGAAAAACCAATTCAGATATATTGATTTATGTCAAAATGAGGTCCTTGCAGGTGACACAAACAAATAATCAAGAGATAAATATTGACACAGATCAGTATGCTCTTCTCAAGGGCTTTTACAAGCCAGTCTGCTATTGTATGATACATATTGAGTTTAGATAGAATCTAGTGTTCCTCTAATGTGATTGTACATCCCCTCTAGAGTCATTGATATTTTCTTGTCATTTGTACATTCTGTATGAAAATTATGAGCAGCATCATGACAGCCATTGCGAAACAGATTCTGACATTGCTTTCCTCTGATTATGTGCAACGTTAAGCAAACAAACTGGACTGTGCTGTTCAAGTGATCTTTAATGTGATTTTACAATTTTTGCACAATGGACATGTTCTAAAATGCATGTCTGTCAAGAGTTTTGATAATGGACAGACACAAGCCTTATAATTTACATAATATGTCTACATGAAGGCAAAACTTTTCTATTTTTTAAATGTGGTTCAGTGACCCCAATTTTTAAAAGGGTCACACACTGCCAAATAAATTTGACCTTAGTGGAATAACGGCAGTTTTGGGGGTAAAATAGACATACAGTGAATTTCATAGCCCACTGACATCTCTTTGCGATGTAAGTCTCACATTTAGAAACTCCTTCTGTAAAACCCTTGATTTCAGAAAAGTGTTGCCACTGATGTACTATAGATGAACATCCCTTCCATTTCAGGCTCCGGTCTGTACCTTTGTCATGCCCCAAATTTGCATTCAGATCAGCCCACTGTGTAAAACTCAGACACTAGTTTAGCTGCACACTGCTCCGTTGACTTCCACGGAAAATAAGAAATGACAAAGTTTAAAACTTTACCAGAATATTGAAAATGGACTGCTGTGGTAAATGCAGTGTTCCAGTCTGCATAGGGACTGATGAAACCTTCCATAATTGTCCCAAGGAACCAAGTACCTCGACAGGCATAGCTGATGTCTGTCCATGAGAAGGTCCATATGAAGTTCATCACTAAATTATTAATTTGTGTGAAGCACTTCACCAAGGACTGCCATAACCAATCGCTAATGTTTGGTCGTGATGTAGGTCATGCGCCGGGATATAGCCACTTTAGCCTGTAAACGACAAGTTGTAATAAGCAAAGGAGTGTTTGAATATGTCAAATTTAAGAATTAAAGGAACAATTGTAAATTGCACATCTGTATTTGACTCTAAGGCTATTGATAATGTACAACCCCAAATCAGAAAAAGTTGAGACAGTATGGAAAACACAAATAGAAAAAGAAAGTAGTGATTTCTAAATTCACTTTGACTTTGATTTCATTGCAGACAATGAGAACACAGAATATTTCATGTTTCATCTGGTCAACTTAATTTAATTAGTAAAATATATCCTTTCATATCATTCAGACCTGCAACACTTTCCAAAAAAGGTTGGGACAGGAGCAATTCATGGCTAGTAATCAAGTAAATTGGTTAAATAATGATGTGATTTGAAACAGGTGATGTCAACAGATGATAGTAGTTTGTAGTAGTTGTGCACTCATTTTAGTGAGTGCACAACTAGTGCACACTAGTAGTTAGTAGATTTGGTTACAAAAGCAGCATCCAAGAAAGGTCTAGTCCTTTAGGTGCCACAGTGGGAACGTGTATTGTGGTCAAATGAGTCAGTATTTTTTGGGGGAGAAATGGATGCCGTGTGCTCTGGACCAAAGAAGAAACAGATCATCCAGACTGTTACCAGCAACAGTCTGGATGTGTCAGTGCCCTTGGCAAAGGTAACTTGCACTTCTGTGAGGCACCATTAATGCTGAAAAGTACATTGAGATTTTTGAGCACAATATGTTGCCTTCAAGAGGACATCTTTTTCCAGGGACGTCCATGCATATTTCAACAAGGTAATGCAAAACCACATTCTGCACACATTACAAAGTCCTGGCTACGGAGGAAGAGGATACAGGTACTTGACTTGCCTGCCTGCAGTCCTGACCTATCTCCAATAGAGAATGTGTGGCACATTTTGAAACCTAAGATGCGACAATGAAGACCCTGTACTGTTGCCCACCTCAAGACTTGTTTGCAGCAAGAATGGGACAAAGTTACCTGAAACACTTCATCACTTGGTGTCTTCAGTCCCTAAACATCTTTTAAGTGTTGTGAAAAGGAATGGCAACATTATAAAGTGCTAAATGCTTTACTTTGCTTTTTTTTACATGTGTTGCAAGAACCAAAATAAGAATTTAGTTGTTTTTTCTCCCACTGTATTTGCTAAATTTAAGTTTAATCAAATTGCACGATGAGAGGAATTTGTTGTTGCATTTGCTGATGCAGTGCTTATGACTTCAAAATTGAAATGAAATGAGTCTTTGTTTAGAGAACAGATGCCGTTTACAATACTTGAAGTACTAAATGCATTGGTTTCATTTTCTGGGTTACCAGACATGCAAGCAATTGATATTAACCTATTGAAAAAGTAAAACCATACAGGTTTTCTTGGTCGTTTACACACAATTTCTGAAACCATGCCTCGTACACTCAGAGCTCCACACACAAAATAAAAACATGCACACATAGGGCAAAACCCCTCAGACATTTATAAGAACCAGTTGAACATTGATGTGCTCAATGTAAAATACTACGATGAATGGAAAACACGTCTCCATTCATCATAATGACTTGCGTCTTTTTTTGGTTTTGTCTAACACTTATTACAGACAGTACGTAAATAAGTGTGTTGTAAAATATTAGAAAATTGTTTTCATACTCGGAACACAGAAATACATGGTAAAAAATATTTGACTTTTCAACAAAAACAATGGACACAGTGCACTTCCCAACCGAAACAAAGTTGCACATACAGTGATCTACATACAAAACTGAAGAATTTACTATGTATATTTACAAAAACCCCCACTAAAAACTATGCTGCATCCTCTCTTTGGTTTTGGTCTGGCCACAGCAACACAAGCAATGTTTTTTCTGGCTAAGCAGCAGGGAAATATCGCCTTGCATGGCTATTAATTAATCCCTGATGTGTGCCCATTTCTGCTGCCAAAATGTCAAACCCAGTACCCGTCATTCCAAAGTCAACCCACAACTTCCTTTCCACCACGCATATTTTCTTGTCCTGTCAAAAGGAAATTTATTAGCTGTAGTCATATCGTCGTTCTCTGACTATGCTGAGGCAGGGAGAGGTTGGAGGCAGGGTATAAAAGCCTGACCTGTCAGACTGAAAAATGAGGCCTCTTACACCTCCGAGTCCTTGGGATTAGAGTACAATCCAATGTTATGGCCACATATTGGGTTTTGTGGACAAGTTGTCAATTCCTCGGGGCATTTTCTTAGCTCACCTGATATTGATAGTTTAGGTAAGGCCTGTAGCCCAAGCTCCCATTTTCTAAAAACGGTTTGAAAAGAGGATTATGCCCAGCAATTAGAATGAGCCTACTCTCCTTTGTGACGCTCTTCAGCTTGATTGTTTTTTTGTGTGTTTTTAAAATCGATTTAGATATCGAGGAAGGTGGCTGAGGAGGTGTCAACAGTGGTTACTTGTGCGGTAGTATCACTGAAGGGGATTTTATTTGTCCTTGTTTTCAGGTTGTCTGGCATGAATATTCCAACACCCATCATCAGCAACAAAAATTGGCTGAGACTTAATTTTGTGTCTGAGAATAACCGTAGACAAAAAGGATTCCGGGCTCAATATCAAGGTGAGCCTTAATCATATCATTTTCCAAACATTTGTCATGCTCAGAATTCATGGATGTAATAAAACAAAAAGAAATGGTTATAGCTGAGATTAGCCATGAAGTGAATGTTTTTGATGTTTGTCAACTGATTAGAGAACACGTTAGAGACGGGGATGGGCTGGATACTGACATTAAGGTAGCAGTTTTTAATCAAATATTAAAATTGTGTTTTTTTTATCACAGTGTCAGTTAGGCTACTCCTATGCCTCATCTCCATTAGTAAGGCTTAAGCAAAAATCCCTGTTTATACAGTACAGAGTTGCAGACTAGACTGTGCACAGCCCACTTTACCATAACAGCATGAACAGTTTTCTATTGACTACATACTGCACATTGAAAGAGTAGTTAATGAGATGTAATTTATTGCATGAAATGTGTTAATGCCAAAGTATTTAGTTTGGTATTGTAGTAGCATAACATTAGATGTGCTTTAATCAATAATACAATTCTGTAGTTCAGTCTAGCAAGTCAAATTCAGTCTAGCAAGGACTTTATTCTTTACAAGATTCAGAGAATGTTGTAAGTACTTATTTAGGTCAGTGAACACTCAGAAATAAAGCTTGACTTAATGAGATGACTACAAATGAGAACAGTAGAGTGATCATCAACATGTCAGGTGTTCAAATTTTGTTCTTACGAGTGTCGTGACTTGAAAATTGAAATGCAACTGAAGTGCTGATTAGCTTATTTAATTTACATTTTGGTTACTGTAGGCTACATCACATTCAATTGTTTGATTTTAATTTACATTGAAATAGTTAAAGTACATTTGCGTTTTAATTGAAACTCTTCTTAAATCTTGCACTATTAAAAAATTTAAGAATTAATTTGAACATAGTCTACTACAATGAGGCGTTTGTCTTTGCAAATGAAATGCCAAGACGTTATTCCATTTTAATTTATATATTGTCATAAAACTTCCATTTGATATGAGAAAATGTAAATGCTAGTTGGGATTATTGCATTTTCTAAAATATTGTCTCACATAAATCTTGATTTCTTAAATTGCATGATCATTTAAATATAGCCTGCTATGAGCATCCATAGCTCTTGGCCAGCATTATGTAAATGCTATGAAAGTGTGACAGTTGCTTACATACAGTATGTTAAGTTGTCCTCTGGAATGTTTGTGTTCAAATATAATTCCCAAGATGTTTTGAAGAAATGGTCAGAGGTCCTTCTTTAAACTCAGATTTTCTATCTGTCCCTCCATAAACGTTGGATTCCGTCTGACACCCCCTGTTAATCATGTCTCAGCAACTATGAGCACAGCACAAGTAGAAAAATCCATTCTGATTTAAGCAATTTATCAATACAGCTGCTATGCAATAGAAAGGGTAATTGTCTATTTTTTAAGAAAAGATGCATCCCAAATGCATTTATTTTTGTTTCTGTAGGACAAGCCATTATTCAACAAGCACACACTGTATCTTCTCTTATCTAATCCTGTAAAAAAATTAATCAAATGTAATGTTTTTATTGCTCTCAACTAGTGAAAAACTCTGGAGGGCTCAAATCCAGAGGTGTAAAATTATTACCAGGGAAGGACAACGCTAACAAACTCTCTTTGAGTAAGTCTCATTCGTCTTACGCTAATGTTTTATGGTTTGGACTTTTTAATTGTTTGGGTTTTGGGTTGGCTCTTGGATTTTACTGGTAAAGGCTTTAAAATGTTATATTTATTTTAAATTGTTTGTTGTTTATCTGTACTGTTGAATGTCTGTACTTATGTAGCACCATGGCTCTGTGAGGCACGACATTTCGTTCCACTGTATGCACCCGCATGTAGCGAAATGACAATAAAGCAGAACTTGAACTTGAACTTGAAGCTACAGCACTAGATTTTGTAGAAATTTCAGTCAGTCTTTGACAGTCCATTGCCCTCCAGACCTGGGCACAGTGCCCTGACAAAAATATGCTCACTTTGGAGAGATTTACACTGACACTACACTGAAAGACTGATAGCAGCATCATATTTACACATAACCTGTAGGTGGTCCAAAACAGTCATGGCCAACTGATCACTCATTCAGATGTTCCTGTTTATGTAGAAGCCAATACATCCCATAGTGAACACTAAATTATATATAACATTCCTATGAAACAAATTGGGTGTTTCTTAACGCTGATCTTAATACCTGGTTATAGTCTTCCTTACCATAGCCATTCCAAGACAGTCTGCTGCCTTAATGCATGACTAATGCAACAGCCTACAATAAACTCGACTACCCAAAACATTAGGCATTCATATTTACTGAATAAATGAAGGATACAAACTGTATGTCTTGCAACCTAAACCTATCTGACTATCAGCGAGAGAGGGAAATGCTGTACTTGAGTTAAACCAAAGTGTCATCTTTGTCATGTACATAATAAATCACACACTTTCAATGTCACTTCACAATGGAAAATGATTGATTAAGTCTTGATTATCTACCTACAGTATAGTAATTTCACACTTGGTTCTCAAGTTATCCATAGTACTTATGTTTTATATAATGCTACCGAGCACCAGAGCATGATAAATGTTGCTAAAGCAGTGTCTAAAATGATACTTAATCTTCTTTCATGCCAATGGGTCGCAATTTATTGCCTATAATTCAATATGGTAGGAGTTAGAGTTGAGGGATAAGTGCATAAAAGTGCCTTATGTTCATGTTTTATTGTATGTTGTATTTGTTTCTGCAGTGAATGAGGGAGGGATCAAGCAAGTGTCTAACTACTGCCCTGACCCAGGAGAACCTGAAAATGGTAAACGGACTAGTTCAGACTTCAGGTGAATTTTGTTGATGGTTGTTTTCACAGGAGATTAACTTTGTTATTGGAATAGTTGCTACATATGGAAAAATGTAAGCACATGTTCCTGCTCAAACACTGACACATAGACAGCACAACCTATGTCCACTCAAACTATGTCCTATCAATCTACAAATCTGTATATATTTTAGGATGAGAGCTCTTTATCTGGCTAAATGGGTCAGTTCAAACAAAAGCTATATTCCCCCATGCACCACAGAATTCATTTGAGGTAACCTGGGACTTGACATGTTTTTTTGTGTGTATGTGGGTTGTACTCCTGCGGATTTAATGTGAGGTAGATTCAGCCCCTGAGATGACCTCAAATGGATTTCATGGTACACATAAGAGAGTGTGCCCCACTGCGATATTACTGAGAAGTCTCTCATACGCTTACAATAGCTGTGCTATGCAGTCACTGTTTTCCTTACAAGTGATACTGATGTCCTGAGATAGTACTCTTACAGTTTTTCAAAACTCTACACAAACCAATCAGATTTAGCACTTGTAAATTAACAGCTCACAATAATACCAGAATGAAACAATTCAATGAAAATGTAACACTCCTTTAAAAAAAATGAAGTTCTTGCAACAAAACCATACACACAAGCACCTTTCGAAATACTCTTTCCTATTACCAGCAACACACTGATGGGCTGTATATAAAATACTGTAGTCTTTGTGTTTCTAGTTATTTATTTCTATGTATGTTTTATTCATGTATGTATAAATAGCAGAAAATAGTATCTCAATCAAATTAAGCAACAAAACAAAAGTTAAAAAACAAACAAATACTGGATACCTTTCTATTTTGGGGGGGAAAAACATGTACTTGTTGTGTGTGTGTGTATCGATGCTACTGTGTAGCGACTGAGGTTAGGGTGGACTCTTTGTCCAGCCTCCCTCATTGACAGGCCATGATTTATCAAATGGTCCACCAGAGTTTCCCTGTAGTCATCTGACACGTCTCCGCACTGGTCCTTGTCCTCTTCCACGTCTGACTCCTCTCTTGTTGTCCTCCTTTAACTCTGACTCTCATTGCCTCCATGCTTGCAAAGTTTTAAAAATGGCTTACCTGAGGCGTATTTGTAGTGCCAAGGCTCAGACTGATTGGTGTTTTAGGTGTTAGTAAGTACCTACAATTGCCAGATGAGTTTTGCATCGTTTTCTCAATGATAACAGGTGATTTTATTTCGGACAGTGTGTAATGTAAGAAAGCATGTGTAGTGTTTTGCTATAAGTGTGACATAATTGCAAATAAAGTGCAAAGTTGTACATGTGTTTAGGCTATGATTAGACTGTTTAAGGTATCCTTCAAAAAGTTTGGGTATTGAGGCTTTAGTCTAAGCATTCGGTTTTAGTGTGTAAGCAATGGGCAAAAATGGTAAAGTTGTAAGGCAGGGTCTCATATGATTAAAATATGGAGTTGATTGACAGAATTTCTACTTGCTGTCTCATTCTCATTGTGTAACTTACTGTTGCATTGCCACTAATATGTTGAAACGAAGGGTCAATTTGTGGTCTCTTATCTCTACAGATAAGTTTAGTATAACGCAAACTGTTTAGCAAAGTTCTTTGGATTCTTGATTTCCTAAAGGTCCTTCCTTACCTCTTGCTTTTTCTCAGTTTTACAATAATGATGGTAGAGTAGATGAGATTCAAACAATGTTATAACATGTTTGGCTTATAATTTAATTGATTTACAACAATATTGAATATCTACTTATTTTGACCATTATCGCTCCGTTTAACGTTGAAGTCAAATAACTAATTATATAGTTCCTATAAACGTACGGCTCTAGTTTTATTTGTCTTGACAAATACGAAACCCTCTACAAAGTAATAAGAGTAATCCAGAACTAAATAATCTTTGAAAACCTTGTTTATAAGAAACTATTTTATGCATTGCCCATGGACATGTTTTGTAATAATTCAATGTTTCTTCATTTAAAAAAATGTCAGCATTGGAGCAACTGCTCAGTTCACATGTGATGAAGACTACGTGCTCCAGGGATCTAAGAACATCACCTGCCAACGTGTTGCTGAGGTGTTTGCTGCCTGGAGCGATCACAGGCCCGTCTGCAAAGGTGAGAGCAGATACAAATAAAACCAACACATTTCAACTCAGACATTATTCCCTAGACCAGGCTGCCTGGGTCTAATGAAGAATTTGAATAAGTCATGGCCTGGGGACATTTTCAGATAGCAGCAGCGCTTAGTCTGTCTGTGTTAATAATGGATGATACAGTAGCTCCAGTGTTACACAAAAGCAGAGCTTTGTCTCCAGGGTTGCTCTAGTTTGCATTAACCTAGCCTAGTTACAGTACCCAAGAACACCTCATTAAAAAAAATACTCAAATCCTATCTTTCAATTGCTATTTATTTTCCTCATGTATTCTCCTCAGTTAAAACCTGTGGATCGAACCTGCAAGGACCATCTGGTACTTTTACATCTCCTAACTTCCCTATTCAGTACGAGAGTAATTCCCAGTGTGTGTGGATCATCACTGCCAGCGACCCCAATAAGGTAAGCTTGACTCCTCACTTGTAAATGCTCCATATGGTTTTATAAGCAAAAGTCAATGTTTCCCCTTGGATTATTTTCAGAGGGGTTAGTAGGACAAAATGTTGCCTACCATTCATTTTCAATGAAAGTCACATGACACCGGTCATGTGACTTTTGAGCATTTGTGGATGAGCAACATCTGTATGTTGCTAGTCCATACTAAACTAGCTGGCATATCACAGCTAGCACAGTAAATGCAAGGAAGAAGGCCTTAAATGCAATTTCCAGCACCACACAACGCTGCTCAGAAGGAGCAAAAGGTTATATTTACAGCAATTTAGTTGCCCTTTATTGTAAGTTTTACACACTGTTGCTGGTAGTTTGGCCCATTCCTCCATGCAGATCTCCTCTAGGGCATTGTTTTAGGGCTGTCGCCGGGCAACACAAATTTTCAACTCCCTCCAAAGATTTTCTATGGGGTTGAGATCTGGAGACTGGATAGGCCACTCCAGAACATTGAAATGCTTCTTACAAAGCCACTCTTTCGTCGCCCGGGCGGTGTATTTGGATCATTGTCATGCTGAAAGATCCAGCCACATTTCATCCTTAATACCCTTGCTGATGGAAAGTTTTCACTCAATCTCATTATACATGGCCCCATTCATTATTTCCTTTTACAATAATCAGTCGTCCTGCTCCCTTTGCAGAAAAACTGCCCCAAAGCATGCTGTTTCCACCCCTATGCTTCACAGTAGCTATGGTGTTCTTTGGATGCAACTCAGCATTCTTTCTCCTCTAAACACAACAAGTTGAGTTTTTATCAAAAAAGTTATGTTTTAGTTTCATCTGATCATATGAAATTCTCCCAATCCTCTTCTGGATCATCCAAATGCTCTCTTGCAAACTTCAGAAGGGCCCAGACATGTACTGGCCATAGCAGGGGGACACATCTGGCACTGCAGGACTTGAGTCCCTGGCGGCGTAGTATGTTACTGATGGTAGCCTTTGTTAATTTGGTCCCAGCTCTCTGCAGGCCATTCACTAGGTCCCTCCTGTGTGGTTCTGGGATTTTTGCTCATCGTTCTTGTGATCATTTTGACCCCACAGGGTGAGATCTTGTGTGGAATCCCAGATCAAAGGAGATTATCAGTGATCTTGTATGTCTTCCGTTTTCTAATAATTGCTCCCAAATTGATTTCTTCACACCAAGCTGCTTACCTATTGCAGATTGAGTCTTCTCAGTCTGGTGCAGGTCTATAATTTTGTTTCTGGTGTCCTTTGACAGCTCTTTGGTCTTGGCCGCAGTGGAGTTTGGAGACTGACTGTTTGAGGTTGTGGATAGGTGTCTTTTTATACTGATAACAAGTTCAAACGGATGCCATTAATACAGGTAATGAATGGAGGACAGAGGAGCCTCTCAAAGAAGTTAAAGGTCTGTGAGAGCCAGAAATGTTGCTTTTTGTAGGTGACCAAATATGTTTTGTCCAACAATCTGCAAATAAATTCTTTCAAAATCAAACTTTTTATTGATGTTTTTCTCAGTTTGTCTCTCATAATTGAAGTGTAACTATGTTGAACATGACAGGCTTTTCATCTTTGTAAGTGGGAGAACATGGACAACTGGTGGCCCCACTGTACATAGACAAACTAAGTATAACTACAACCTTTTTATACTTTTAGGGGGTGGGGAACACCTTCAACACAATGGTAGGAGAAACACTAAAAGTTAGCTAGTTAGAAATCTTTCTAAACAAACAAATATTCAGGTTGAACATATTAAAAGACCTCAGTTTTTCATTATATCCAGAATCTCACAAGTGAGAACACTCATTTTTGTAAATGTTTTGATTTGATAATTTAATGTGACAACTGAAGAAATAACTCTTTGCCACAATACTAAGTGACTTTACAGCTTATACATTAATGTACATTTGCTGTCCCTCAAAATAACTCAAGACACAGTCATTAATGTCTAAACCACTGGCAGCAAAAAGGAGTTCACCACTGAGTAAAAATGTCCAAATTTGTCCTCAACGTGTTGGCCGTCTGGCAACCATTATTTTCCAGCACTGCCTTATACCCAGCTTCACAGGCTGTCACTGGAGTCCTCTTCCAATCCTTCATGATGATATCTTAGAGCTGGTGGACGTCAGAGACCATGCGCTTCGCCACCTCCCATTTGAGGATGCCCCACAGATACTCATTAGGGTTTAGGTCAGGAGACATGCTTGGCCAGTCCATCACCTTTACCCTTAGCTGCTTTAGCAAGGAAATTGTCATCTTGAAGGTGTGTTTTGGGTTATGTTGGACTACTGCCTTGCAGCCCAGTCTCCAAAGGGAAAGGATTGTACTCTGCGTCAGTATGTTACAGTACATGCTGACATTCATGGTTTCCTCAATGAACTGTATTTCAGTGCCAGCAGCCTCAGACCATGACATGCCTACCAACATGCTTAACTGTAGGCAAAACACACTTGTTTTTGTACTCTTCACATAGTGCGTCATCTTTAGAAGAGGCTTCCTTTTGGTAAGACAGCCACACAGCCATACAATTTGATGCAGTGAGAGGCTGATGGTCTAAGACAGACAAGATCAAATCACGGCCCTTCAGTATTTTTAACTAGTAAACTCAACGCCGAAATAGTAAAAACCTTAATCATTTCCCCTTTTCCCTACAATGCCCACGTTTGAAAGTGCGTCTTTTAATTAAGAGCAACGGGCGCATTTACTCACAACAGCCGTACAGTAGCTTCAATAGCATGCCGCACATCGCTCTAAATTAAGACCTACCTCTAGTTTCTGCTACAGGTAGGATATACAATACAATCTATCTCTGAGTGCTTAGCGACGGTACACGTGTACTTTTTGCGCGTGAAGGTGCCCGTGGTGAGCTTGTAGAGCGCTTGGTCAGGACAATCCGTCAAAAGAATTTCGGGGTTTAACACAATTACAAATGATTGAGCTTGAGTATTTCGTTGGGAAATGTTTTGGATGCTGAAAGTGATTCCATAAATATTTTTTAAAATAAACGTTGATTTCTTTACCTTTACACCTTCAATTGAAACATTAAAACAGACAAAATCTCCAGGTTTGATAAATCAAATTGTGTGTGCCATTTTAATATATTTACATTTTCTCCTCCCAGTATTGTGCAAAATAGTGTGTAAACGCCACACCTTGCATATTAATTGAGACAAACGTATCAACTGGATAAGAGCTATTTTGCACATTTGAAAGACGTAGTCCTCAGTGCGCACTGTAAATAAATCGAATTGTACATTTGCGTGTGCTTACCGTGCTATGAGATGTGCCCATACAACACGCAACGCTTTAGTATATCCGGCTCAAACACGCCATCCAAATGCTCCTGGCCCGGCCCCTCTGTCAAATTTTTGAACTAATGTGGCCCGCCAGTGAAATGTTTGCCCATCCCAGGTCTAAGCACTGACAGGGTGACCTCCCACCCCTTCCACCTCGGCAGAAATGCTGGCTGCAGGTATACGTCTAAATCAACCTTTAAGACATTGGCTAAATATGACGCTAAGCATATGCTGTCAACTTCTTTGGTTGATCAAGGTTCTGAGTGGAACCTGTCCTGTTACTGTAAACCGCTGTAGGGGACAATGGGGTAGATTGAGCTGGTAGATAAGTTGAGCCACCCTTTGTTTTTAGACAGTGATAAACAAATTTCTTAAAGAGACCGTACATTTTTGAAGACTCCTATTCTCATACATCGTGAAGAAGAGTAGCTCGTGAATAAAGTAGTAAGCAAAATGACTGTATCCTGGACTGAAGAACTCCAATCACAGAATTTGATTTAAGAAATGCCTGTTTTAAATGACTATTGAGAGTTGTTTGTGTTAATGACAGTATAAATGATTGAGTTGGAGACAAAGACTTCAGACAACTTTGTAATTGCAGATTTGTCTCCTTGCAGTATTAAAACTTCCTTAGCTTCAATGACTCTGCATTGTTCTTATTTAAGAATACTTAGCAATGAACGAAGTTTGTAACATGAGAGAACAATTTTCTAGAACAAGGCCTGCTCAGAACACAATAATTTGGTTTCAAAGCAGGTATTTGATAAAAATGTAAATGTAAAAACAGGCCATGTGAAGTGCAGATTATAAATAGAAATTAGATGGGCCCCCTCCCTCCCCTTCCCCCTCCATACCTACTCCCTGTCCTTCTCCTTCCATACTTCCTCCATCCCCTTCTCTCTCCATACCTACTCCATCCCCCTGCCATTTCCTTTATTCCCTCCTCTCCCCCTCTCTACAAGGCCTGCTCAACACCCCACTTCTCTATGCTGCAAGGAAATATTAACTTCTGAATTTGAACGAGGTGTGATGGCTTTTGGTCTAAAATTCAATACGTCATTATATATCATATATAATTTTAGTGATAAAATGTAAGACCACTTTGTAGAATTACATGAAACCATAAAGAAATTATGGTACTAACTGTGTCTTGCTTTGGTGAAGCATTAGACTAAATGAGGTTAAAAAACTACTGTTTTACTTTAACATAACCATACTCCCATGTAGCTCAACTTCTCTTCTCCTAGGTTCAATTAACCCCTTATTGGGGGCAAGAGTCATATTTAAAAAAACAAATAATTTTAGATCCAATGTGATTCTTACAATGCTCCGTATGGTCTTGGCCACCATGCTGCAGCTCCGTTTCAGGGTCTTGGCTTCTTATAGCAAGGCCATCTTTAGAGCAACAAAAAAATTTTCAGATAGTTATTTGCCATGAGGATCCATGTTGAACTTCCAGAGACCAGTATACGCGTGAGAGTGATAGCACTAAATGTAACACACCTGCTCCCAATCTACCCTTGAGACCTAGTAACACTAAATGTGTTCAACTTGATGCACTTGAAGCAGTGAATTCTGATCAGATTTTTTTGTCCAACCTGAGACATTGCTGAGGCTACATCACTGTGACATATCCATCAAAGTACCATAACCACATGTCGAGAACAGCTGGCTGTGTAGCGGAGCGAAAACTACTGCACGGGCACGAGTCACACACGACAACTTTGATGTGTGTTTTGTATTTACTTTGACAGGTTCAGTTCAAATGCGAACCAAACAGTACAATTAAATTCAATAGTTTTTCAATAGCCTTCACTGACAGACTGCAATAGCTTATTCTTGTTGAAGAATGTATTTAAGTGTGCATATTCACTTATGGAACTAAAGCAAGCTAACGTTTAGTTGTTTTGAATTGTCTTATCAAACTTCAGAGAGAGTCTAATTTAACCCAAGAGAGAGATAGTTTAACTTGGCCCATACATAAAATGACTCATTTCAGTGGATTGGTTCATGCAAGTTCAAGTTCTAATGAAAAAACAATTCTAGGCCATGCAGTTAGTCAGCCGTAAAGTAAACAACGTCAATGCAGCAAACCACAGAAGCAGGGGTGTTGGATTAGATTGAGCCATTTACAACTCCTCCTCGACTGCAAGCGGCAAATTTTAGTAGTCATTTCATGCATCCGCAGCCAATGTTGAATGCACTTACTAACAAGTCACATGATGCCAAGAGGGAAAGTAGCTAATTGGGCCCAATTCGGACATTTTCTCTTAGGGGTGTGTTCACTTTTGTTGACAGTGGTTGAGACATTAATGGCTGTGTGTTGAGTTATTTCGAGGGGACAGCAAATATACACTGTTATACAAACTGTACACTCACTACTTTACACTGTAGCAAAGTGCCATTTCTTCAGTGTTGTCACATGAAACATTATCTAATATTTGCACAAATGTGAGGGGTGTACTGCTGTGAAATACTGTAGTTTGTCATTTTTGTTGTATTCAATCTTTTCATTACTATTCAAATATAAAAACAGTTTACCGTTGAATGAAATATTATAGATTATGCAAATGATGTGCTTAGGAAGCTTTTTAGGGAGTTGGCAAATCATATCTGCAAACAATACATATATCTTAAGAAATTATGATTGTAACTATCTTGAGGTGCTTTTCTCTATCTTTGTACTGTCTTTTCTGCCCTCCGCTGCTCATTGGCATCGGCTGCCCACCCATGTTTTTACTGATTGCAGCTGATCTATCCAGTAATTATTTAAAATACACAGCACGTAGTTTCAAAAACTTGCTAGCAAAAGTAGCAGTGATGTTATTTCTAGCCAAAGCCACTGCCTCATTCTTTATCTTATTGTTATTATAATTCTGCAAAGAAAAACATGCCTTGAGAGGTCGTTCTACATGAGCTTTTTGCAGGCACTGGCATCCCAGCAAAAGAATATTGTCAATGCATTGTTTTTGTTGGTACCAACTACAATAACACACATTACATTTTACCATACTGTGCTGTTGGTACACCTCTCATTGGTGTATGATTTTAATTATTATAATTTCCATTCACCTCCTTAATTCAAAAGCTTCAGTTTGCATAGCACAGTAAATGAAATTCAACACACTGTGTAGGCATGGAAGTACCTAAACGTACGTAAAAGACTGTCAGTAAAGATTTACAAAAGGATAGTCAGACAAACAAGTAATTATTTTAGGTCATTAGTTGCTTTAAAATAATAATTATAATAATAATTGTTTTTCAGTATTTGAAGTGCTCGTAAATATGTCATTTTGTTAATAATAATAATAAAAGAAAAAGGAAGGAGTTGTTTGGCTGTGCTCTCACTGTGGAGTTTGCCCCACAATGGTAAACTAGTCTCCTTTTGCAATTAAACTACTTACATAATAATGTACATCATTTTGTGTCAGAAAGGGTTCTTTCTCACTACATTTCCATTTCACCAATGTACAGAAATGTAAGGTGGATATTTGCATTATTTAGATCCGAAAATGTATATGTTGCATACCTTTGTATAGTTTTGAATTAGGTGTCAAGTAAAGATGAAGAGACTAGATGAGATTTAGGAGCCTCTATTGTAAATCTGTGTTTCAGCACAAGATACGTTTTTACAATATGTGTACAGCATTACATATTACATCTAAGTAAATGTCACTCCCTCAGCTGTCTAGAAATACCCTTCTGAAAGGAGTGTTGAATGGATGAATGGAATCACTTTCAAAATCCCTTTTTATTTGTTTTGGAACTTACCATTGATGTGTACTGTGAGTAACAGAGACATATATTACCAAAACAAATTCCCCAGCTTCTGTATGTAGCTTTTTAAGTTTCTGTTGACTTGTAGGAAAATGTACGGTATTTTCTGTTATGGCTGACATAACTAAGTCACAGAGAGCTGATTGAACAGCATTGTTCTGCACATAAGTAAATAAAAGATGTACGCTAACCAATATTGGCCCTCAACAGATCATCCAGATTAATTTTGAGGAGTTTGACTTGGAAATCGGATATGACTCATTGACTATTGGAGATGGAGGAGAAGTAGGTGATTCCAAAAAAGTTATCCAAGTGTAAGTATTTAGTAGAAACTCTTGTGTTGTCAAAGGCCAAATTTGCTGGGTTACCTGCCTGCCAACTTTGCATGTTGACTTGAGAATAAAATTTCCACTCAGATGAAACTGTCTGATTGGATGCAGGGATAAAGTTTGTGATGAGGCTTTGTTGTGCTCTTATCTCCAGACTGACAGGCAGCTTTGTACCTGACCTTATAGTCAGCATGTCCCATCAAATGTGGCTGCACCTACAGTCGGATGAGAGTGTGGGCTCTATTGGCTTTAAGATCAACTATAAAGGTAAACTGCCTCCCCAACTTCTGAGCCTGGGCCCTGGTCAAGAAAAACACCCTTCTCCTACTTCTTGACAGATAATGATACAACTATAAAACAGTTCAGACCGATCTCTCTCTCTTTCTCCTCTGAAGAGATTGACAAAGAGAGCTGTGGTGACCCAGGCACACCTCTGTATGGGTACCAGGAGGGCAGTGGATTTCTAAATGGCAACGTGTTGCGCTTTGAATGCCAGTTTGGATTTGAACTCATTGGGGAGAGAATTATTACCTGCCAAAACAATAACCAGTGGTCGGCTAACATTCCTATTTGCATATGTGAGTACGTTCAGGTCTACTTTGTACCCTGCCTGAATTCCTTTGAGTGCTTGTCGAGCACTTCACTACAGCGCTATAAACGTCATGTTCACACTGTGTTACTGTGTACAAGATTAATTAGACTAGCTGGGTCATTACCTTTCAGTGCACAGATACACTATTTCATTTATATGGCCTTGAATGTGACAAGCCAGAAGATCCGCAAACAGAAAACAAACCTGTGTTCTTTCTGCCCTTCTTCTGCAGTTCCATGTTTCTCCAATTTCACAGCAGGCCAGGGGACGGTGCTGTCTCCTGATTACCCAGAGGGTTACGGCAACAATCTGAACTGTGTGTGGCTCATCATCTCAGAGTTAGGCGGTCGAATTCACCTGGCATTCAATGACTTTGACCTGGAGCCGCCATACGACTTCCTAACCGTAAAAGACGGTGACCTGTTAGGCTCAACAGTGCTGGGCCGTTTCACAGGCGCTGAAGTGCCCTCGCACCTGACTTCTAACTCAAATGTTTTGCAACTGGATTTCCAGGCCGACCACTCCATGTCTGGCCGAGGTTTCAACATCACATACAGCAGTGAGCCCGGTTTAAATCTGTATTATATTTAGTAAATGGACCATTAGAAACACAGATTTATTTTATTTTATGATGATTGCCAGTACACATCCTTCTCATTATTTTTTTTATTGACTGCTCAGAAAACCAAAATGATAAAGATGATTAAATCAGAGCTAGCTCTAAATTAGTCTATGGTACAATACTTTTTATCTTGGCACATAGCAGGCAGGCTCTGCTCTTCCCTGATTATTCCATTGCAAGTGCATTTGACCACCAAAGATGAATCAAGGGCATATCAGTTAACATGATACAGGACAGTACTGTGAGTCATAAGGACATATAGTAACTATTAACTGTACAGGCCTGGCCTAAACTAAATATACTATACTTTTTAACTTGTGCACTAGCCAATTTTTCCTTCACTGACAAAGACACACGTTAATTTCTCATCAACATTTGGTGTTTGGGATGAATATATGCCCAGCTTTCTTCTTTGTCTATTAATTTATTATCTCTTTTTTTTCTAATTTACTTGAAATCCAATTCCCTCTCCTTCCCGATACCCTTACTATGTCTTTTTCACAATGTGTGCTCTTTTTCTGCTCTACACTTTTTAGCTTTTGGGCATAATGAGTGCCCGGACCCTGGTATCCCTCTGAATGCCAGGCGGTTTGGTGACCATTTCCAGCTGGGAAGCTCAATCTCGGTGGTGTGTGAGGAAGGCTTCATTAAGACTCAGGGATCAGACACCACTGTCTGCCAGTTGGAAGGAGGCAAAGTCATGTGGAGTGGGCCTATCCCAAAGTGTGAAGGTACTTTGATTTACATTAGTTTAGTGTTGAGTGCAGCTGCATCATGTTCATAATGGAAGCAGACAGTGAAGTGTATTGACATTTATTATTAATCCTTTTGAAGATTGATTTTTATGCACATGCCATCATTTTATTCATCATTATGTTAGGGGTGTCACTCAATTCCCAGTATCTACCTTACCTTTACCTTTGGTGAAAGGATGTGGAAATAACCACACTTTTTCTTCTATTATTTGGCACACATCATCCTTCTGTCCTTCTCCGCCATGGCAGCTCCTTGTGGGGGACACTACTCTGGACCTGCTGGAGTCATCCTCTCCCCTGGGTGGCCAAGCTACTACAAGGACTCATTAAGTTGTGAGTGGGTCATCGAGGCTGAGCCAGGGCGCTCCATCAAGCTTAGCTTTGACAGGTCTGTCCAAAACCCACCCAAACCTGCATAGGCACACACTCACATACACACATACACTCAAAGTCACTCACACAATCACAAACTAGTTATTTGCAGATTTGCTCTCAGAAAATTAAGGCCTGATGGGAGTTGTCTCTCCCATGTCTCGTCCTATTTCTTGCATGATTTCTCCCACAATTTCTTGCATAATTGTAGGATTGAAAGTTGTTCCCATTTTTTAATCGACTGAAGATGAACAATGAGACTTCCTTGCTGTCAGTAGCTTTTCATTAGATTTTATTAATATATATTGAGGGTTCAGGGTCTGTCTTAGATTCCACAGAGCCTTGAGGTGAAGATAAGATCTATGCCATGTCATAAAATAGGTAATAAACAGTAGAATGTTCAAACACTTGTGAACAGGATGTGAACTTTCATTAAACAATTTAAGAATGTACTCCAAGAATGCTCTTCCCCTCCTCATTCCCCTACCACCCTCCATTCTCCAGGTTTCAGACAGAGCTCAGCTATGATTTCCTTGAGGTCCATGATGGTTCCAATTTGCTCTCTTCACTGATTGGGTCCTTTAATGGGACCCAGGTACCTCAGTTCCTGTTCAGCAGCAGCAACTTCCTGTACCTGCTCTTTACGACAGACAATAGCCGTTCCAACAGCGGCTTCAAGATTTTCTATGAAGGTGAGATGAATAATAGTTTTTGGGGCGCAATTGAACTGTCCAATTTCTGTTCAACTTCTAAACTGTCTGACATTCTTAACCTATCACATTTTGAAGTAATGAGATACTTCCTTAAATACCTACTCGGGGTCTTCAATGTCACCGATTGTGATTGTCACAACACATGCATTTTCTGGATTGGTCACATTTTCAAAGCTCAGCGTAATAATATAGTATTTTTCCCTCCAAAAATGAATTGTGCACAAATATGTAAATCAATAATGGTTATGGAAACAGTACAATCATGTTGGGGTATAACAACCTGTTTGTCATCTAAGTTCACTACAGTTTAGCTCTTCTTAGATCCTATGCACAATGCAATGAACATGTTTCATGCATTTGTTTCTGCTACCACAGAGCTTGATCTTTTTCTGCACAAAAATACTTGAACATTTTTGTCATTGTTTGCCCCAAATCAGTTGTGACAATGGACACATTCTCCTGCATGGATCCTGGAATACCAGTCAATGGTGTCCGTCATGGACATGACCTATCCATCGGCTCCTCTGTATCCTTCCAGTGTGACCTAGGGTATAGTCTGAGTCATGAAGAACTGCTCTTCTGTAAGAAGAACCACGTTTGGAGTCACCAGCTTCCTACATGTGATGGTACATTAAATCAGCTGTTTGGGTCACCACACTTCCCCTAACAGTAACACAATTTCTGTATAGGACACACTTTCTTTAAAAATGCATTTACTCTTAGCTACATAATTTAAAGTATTGTAAATAATTCCTTATGAATGGTAATTGGATGTTAATAGATAGATTATTATAAATGTATTTGATTATTCGTTGTTCAGACTGGGTCCCTCATTTTTTTCAGACATTCTTTTGGTATGTTTTTGGTATCCTTAAACATTAGATGTGTTTATGTTATAAAATGTATTAGTTTATTTGATCTTATTGATGGTTAGTATACAACGGCTGCTTGAAAAGGACGGTGATTCCATTGCTGTAAGGAGAAATAAGAGTGGGCTCTTATCAGACTGCCCTTTGCAGTGGTAACCAAATAATCAATTGACTCTGAATGGGATTTGGAAGAGGCAGTGTTGTGGCTATCTAAACTTCATGCACTCATAAGTAACCACCATGCAGAAGCAATGTATAGCTCAATGCACTTATGTTAGTTTGACACTGTCATAGCCCAAAGAAGCCTTAACATCAGCATTAGTCTCTGTGCTTCTTGATTCTAGGTGTGCCAGACACCATCTGACTGGTCTTGAGCCCAATCAGACTCCAACCTATGCCTTGCCAAGTGTACTCATCAACATTTCATGACTTTCATATTATTTCAGTAATAAAATATTTGTTTCAGCTTTTCTTTGGGAAGGATGGCCACATTTGCCTTGGGGGCTTGTGGTGCTGGTGTTTGAGAAGGGAGAGGAGGTTGCAGTTCTAAAACCCAAGGCGTGTCCCCAATCATTCAAAATACTGCATTACAATAACATATGTATTTGTTCTCGTACAATGTCTTCAGCTTCTGATATTTTTGTCTGCAAGAGGTCATTTTTACTGCAGCAAGAGTTTTGATGTTGCTAATGCCATCCTCTAAGCACCCTGGACCACATGGAATTCCTCTCTGACAGACATTTTGTCACGGAAAATGCGTATATATATATACACAAAGTTTTTTCCTTTCAAAAGAGATGACCTTCCATGACTTTAATGAAATGATTGGGAAATAGGATATTATACTACAGGAATGGGGAACCTTTCTTCTGACAATGGCCATTTTGCTATTTATAACATCATTCAGGGGTCATACAGAATTATAACCTTAAAATGTGCCTCCTGTATTTGGTCAAACATGTAATCACCTCATCCCTAATACGATGGCTAAACTGCCTCTCTATAGTAGGCGTGTGGTGTTAGCTGGCAGGACCGGACGCAGCCCGCTTTAAGTGGGAGAGCAGCGAACATACCGTATCTGGAAGGGGCATCATGATTATGGAAAGGGATCGTATTACTGCTGTATTGCTACCCTTTTTGAAACTGCTCATCGATCCAAGTGTTAGACAGGCGCAGAGCCAGATGTTGTAAGCATTTGGGGCTTTGCCCAAACCATCAATGTATTCTGGGTTTGGTTTGATGCTTGAGGGGAAATTCCTCAGTCAATGCGAGCGTGCAAGAGATATTTTTTGGTGTGTTGGTACGTGCCGCTGCGATCCTCCACGGTCTCCCTTAACATAGTCAAAACTCAAGATAGTGCTGCTTCCCGGCAGTGACTAATAAATAATGCACCTAATAATATGGTACTTGCAGTGCCATAGGGGGCTGAACCAAATTATGTTGGGGGAAGACATTCCTCATCCTGGTGTACAATGTCTAATTCATCCAGTTAACCTTCTGCAGGCTCTGAACCTAGCAGAACATCAGCCAGTGAGGAGCAACCTTATCTAATTTTCTCTCTGTAATGTAATTCTCTTTGAAAATATGATTTACAGTAGATTATGTGTCAGTGGCCACCATCCAAGGTAGAGATCATATCAAGGAGTTGACTGTTGGTGGCATCTCTCCTCCATCCTTCGGTTTTAAATTCTCATCCATCCTTCTGTCATCGCTCATCCTGTCGCCATCCTACTGTTCTCCACCCCTCTCTATCCTTATTCCATCTCACATTTCACCACCTCACCTCCCTTCGTCATCTCAATCCTTAATCCTTTCTCCATCTCTCCCTCCATCCCACTCCATCCCTCCTCAATCTGTCCTTTATTTCTCTTCTATTGATACACTTTCCCTTTGTCCATTGTACTCTTTTCCTCCCTTCAACCGTCTACTCTCCCTTTAATCCCTCCTCTCCCACCCTCTTTCTTTAGCATCCTGTGGAGGGGATGTGAGAGGCCCCAATGGCATCATCTTGTCACCTGGATACCCAGAGCTCTACCCCAGCTCTCTCAACTGTACCTGGGTAGTGGAAGTAAGCCATGGAAAAGGTGAGAGATACAAATCTCCACTCACTCCTGACAGGAAACGAATTACACTATACCACTGTGTTAACTGTAGATTCTTGCCCACAATGCAACTGCATTTCTATAGTCCACCATCAAAATTGATGGTTAATTCAAAAATTGAATTAGGTAATGTATGTTTTCTCATTATTTTAAACAAATAGTCAATAATCTGGTGCATGCATTATTTTGTAGCCTAAGGGGTGTTAATAATGATTTATTCAAGCATTTGTATTTTTTCTGTGATGCAATGCTGTAAAATAGTTTTGCAGTTTTTATATCGCAGTCTCATAAATATCACACAACTGACAGTATGTTTGTTGTACATTTGTTTGAAGATTAAACCCTGTCACTATATGCCTTAAGAAACCCTCCAAGGAGGCTAAAGTGAATTGAACCGTGCCCATATCTGCGATGTGAGCTGGTGATTTTAATGGTGTGATTTGTTTTGTGCACATTTGCTATAAACAGGTAGTTTGGACATCAGTGAACACATTGATTTATGTAACAAAATTCACTGATCTCTTCTGCAAGTATCAAATTAAAATAGTTTTTATGTTAATTAACCAGCATTTCATCCATCATGGAAACCCTGTACAGCAGACTAATTGTAGTTAATAGCCTTCCAACTTTACCTTCTGAAATAACCCATCAAATTTAAAAATAGTCTTTAAATATGACCCTACTAACACGATCAACATCCTTTTAAATAGAAAGAGCAAGAAATGTCAAAATGCTGATCCAAACAAAGTCAGTCTGCAAACCTGCAAAATATGAACTTTGCTCTGTGTCCAGTTTTTGAGATAATAGTTGGAAACTCGCTGCCCTAAAATTCCATTTACACATATACCAGACAAGCAGACACACACAGGTTACTAGCATTATTATCTGAGTGTAAAAAGTCGTCACACACCCTTTTTAAATACAATTTCAAAAATGTTATGATTCTAAGTGGGTTTTTTAAGTACACAGAGTAGAGCGTGGTCAACTGCTAGCTACTGGATAGCTTTGTTACGTTTGTTAAGTGTTATTAAGAGCCCTTTTATACTTCTGGTTACCTCCCCACAGGAGTGCAGTTCACCTTCTACTCTTTTCACCTGGAGGATCACCATGACTACCTGCTGATCACAGAGAATGGCAGCTTTGCTCAGCCTTTAGCTCGCCTCACTGGCTCTGAGCGTCCTGCCCCGGTCAATGCTGGTCTCTATGGCAACTTTAAGGCCCAGCTCAGATTCATCTCAGACTTCTCCATTTCCATGAAGGGATTCAACATCTCCTTCTCTGGTGAGGGAGGGTGGGAGTGATCTAGAAAGAAAGGAGAGGTGGAGGGGGAGGATATTCTCTTGTTCAATGATGAGATCAAAACCCTCCAGAGTGCATGAAGTAATCTGTTTGTTGTAATTTGTAAGCAAGGATGAGAAGTCTTAAGATGGGCTGAACACCAGAGTATGGGATGTGAGCCACATTATAATGTTATAAAGAGGTCAGGTACACAGTGTCTGTTTCTAAAATGAGATATAATCTAACAGGCCATGCAGGTGAATATCCTAAGAAAATGACTGCCAGATGTGTTGGGGAGGAAATGAGGAAAATGGAAGCATAGCCAAGGGAGATGAAAGAATAGGAAGGAGAGGGAGGGAGCAGGAGAAAGAGAGGAAGGGTGTGTTCATAGGGAGGGAGTTGAGGAAGATTTTGAGGAACTCAGAAAGGGAGAAAGTTAAGGACCATGAAATGAAACACACGATGTGAGTGGGTGGAGAGAAAGTATATAGGAGTGAAAGAGACAGAAAGACAGACAGTTGCAGAGAAAAAGCAGTCTGAGGAATCTTCCTCCCTAAATGTTTGCCTTCTCATTATCATCAACATTAAGTGTAACTTCTACTACTATGAATATTCATACAATTATTTTTATTATTATTTGTGTGGAAGCTGTAATGGCCATCTATAGATTTACTGATATTAATTCCACTTTTTCCAATATGAGAACAACTGGTTTGGTTATGTCACCCCCTTGCTAAATACAGAACTGGGGAGGACTTTCTAAAATGTAATCATAGTAATACATCTTAGTAAAAGAAAGCTTGAAAAAAAAATGAATGAATGCAGGCTGTTCAGGTGCCAAGTTCAACTGTTTTTTTTTTTTTTTTACTAGAGTATGACCTGGAACCCTGTGAAGACCCTGGCATGCCAAAGTTCGGCTGGCACTCAGGCACCAGTTTTGGTATTGGTGACTCACTGAATTTCGTTTGCAATGTGGGCTATCGCCTGCAAGGAGTGACAGAGATGTCATGCTTGGGAGGTGGCCGCCGTATGTGGAGTGCCACTCTGCCAAGGTGTGTTGGTACGTGGTCACCTACTTTCATTTACCTTTTAGCTCTGTTTTTGGATATTTAGTCTATGTCAGCCTATCCGTAGATCATACTGGTGAATTGAAGATCAGACAAGGCTTAGTGTAGATATTTTATTTATATATGCTGCATGTTGTGTGAATCTGTTGTTTTAATCTAGAAAAAGAAAACAGTACCGCTAATTTAAAGATACATCAAATGCAAATATAGCGTAGCTGTGTGATTCAAATGAACCTGAAGTTAAATACAAACAAACTTCTGTCTCAAATATTAATGTAATATTAAAAGTACCTGAACTTTTGAGAATTTTACAAAGAGTACGTACAAGATGGCTGTTACAGCTATTCGTATATTTGCCCAAACCATTTTACAAAATTGGAAAGTCTAATAGAAAATTGAAGTATCTTGGCATTCTAAATAGAAATATTGTCTTTAATTTGGTATTATTCACTTTTGTTCTTAAAATATACTAAAGGATAACTGGTTAGTACAAACAGTGATCTTGACACTTTTCTAAAGAGTAACTTGGCCTTGTCTAGTGTGTTTCTTACTGCGCTGTCGTCTATTTGTAGCGGAGTGTGGCTCGATGGTCTCTAACAATGAGGGAGTTCTGCTGTCTCCTAACTACCCTTCAGACTATGACAATAGCCATGAGTGTGTGTACAGCATCCAGGTGCAGACTGGCAATGGAATTAATATCTCTGCCAGCAACTTTCAATTGGCACAGGGGGATATTCTCAAGGTAAAATATTCTCAAACTTTGATTTTAATTTACAATCAGTCCTTGCCTAATGTAAGGTCTTTTTCTAGGTCAATTTGGACTTTATGGCAATCAATTGTGTGATTTGTCAGCTGTTGAAAAGCTTGTGATAGAGCGTCCCTCTCAGCAATGTTCTTCTGGTCCATGCTTTGGTCCAGGTATATGATGGAAGGGACAGTGCTTCCCCAGTCCTTGGGATCTATACTGGCTCCACCATGACGGGTCTGACCCTCACCAGCACTTCCAGCCACTTGTGGCTGGAGTTCTACTCCAACCAGGAGCACACTGCGGGCGGATTCAAGCTCATCTACTCTAGTAAGACTCTGTAGACTTTGGGTGTAAAGTTTGTTCAAGGAAATGCAGAAAGTACCTTTATCAGTCTATTTCTTTATATGATTCATTTGTTTGACTCAGTGGTCTGCCATTAATATCTATGAATTCGTATTTTAAAAGATAATTACTTCCATCGACTTTCTCTTTTTGTATCTTCAGTAGCGTACAATACCTTGTTTTAAATATGACGGACATGTTAATTTGTATCTTTGAACATGTATGGTTTTTGTAAGCATGGCCCCTGTAAAATGAAAGTAATAGATTAGGGACTACCTCATTGTCTTACCTAACCATCCATGTAGTGAATAGTTCTAATGAATTCACAATACTTGGCCATTCGAGAGGCAAATCATTTTGCAATACAATTTAAGATGCTATAAAGTTATTGAATCTTTGCTATTACTAGTCAATCTTTGGTATCAAAGCATATTTGGCAAAAAAAATATTAATTGATTGAAGTAGTACTGTAATCACAAGACAAGGATTTTGGTGTTACAAATGCTTGTTATGCAGAGCTTGGTACTTTCAATACCTAATAAAGGTTCTGGGAAGATAGTTGTCTTTGTGATATAGCCCCCAATTCCCATAGGCTTATATTTTATATGTTTTTTTTCCGTCAAACTGGAAGACTGCTCCCTACGTAAGACTGATGTGTATGCACTAGGGAGGGTAAAAGAGAGTCTTGCTTAAATCTTATATCAACATAAATGTGAGATAAGATAATTACCAAAACCTTAAAAGTAATTTTCCAATTGTGTGCAGTACCTGGCATGATTTATTTGGCCATGACATTTGTACTACTGCCATAACATCTGACATGGACCAGGGACTGGCTGGGGAAAGAAGGGCATAAATCTGTAGGGCTGGGTTTTTGTATGGTGGTGGCTGGCAAGGCCACGTTGAAGAATTACTGAATTCAGAGTTATTCTTTTTTTCTTTCCTTTTTGTGCTTTATTTATTTTTTCTGTTATGAGGTGCCATACTATTTCTGAATCCTGGTAAATGATCACACTCAATTGAGTTGCTAATTTGGTAACTCCAATTGTACTTGCTGGTCATAAAATAAATAAATAAAAGGTTTTACTGCCAAGACACATAATTTTACTTCGATTCAAAACGTGTCTGTGCTCAACAGAAAATGTATTCCATACCACAATCAACAAGAAGTTACAATGCATGTAAAGGACAACTATATCATACTGTGGTATTATGACTACTCTTCAACAGAAATGTACTAGTTAGAAAGTTTAGAAGTTTTAGAAAGGTTCAGTTTTTTACTGTGGGAATGTTTTTTGAAGAGAACTAATTACATGAGCATGTGTGCATCTGTATCAATAAGTAGTCACAATACTGTGTGACATGTTATCTTTCTTTATTGTATGTACTGCAGGTTTCAAGCTCTCTCATTGTGATGATCCTGGAATGCCGCAGTTTGGGTTCAAAGTCAGCGACCAGGGTCACTTTGCTGGCAGTGCCATTACATACGGCTGTGACCAAGGCTACACCCTGCAAGGGATTGGCATACTCAAGTGCATGACTGGGGATAGAAGAGCATGGGACAACCACCTCCCCTCATGCATAGGTAATCCCTCAACCCATGTGTGCTGGATAGCATTAGTATGCTAACCAGGCAGACAGTCAATATTACCATGTTCAGTGTTTATCCTGAGAATTGAGTCCAGCATGATTTCCACTTAATTGAACTGTGTTTGAAAAAGGTGCAGCACTTTTCATTCCGATCTTTGAGAATGTTCTCAAAGATGCTTGAAACATTTTGCAGATTAAACAAGAGGCAAGCACTGAACTAATTTGTAAGACAATTGAGTTTTTACGTTTAAATGTTGTGGTTGGTGTTATTGATCAGTACTTATTTAATGAAACACACTGGACATCTACTGAAATGTTAGTGGTACAGGTTATAAGTAATGTATATTCCATATTGCATTGACTATGTGTGTGTAGATATATGCAGTAGGTGATGTTTTAGATTCAGTGCATGCTGAACAAGGGGGAGATAATGAGAGAGCTATTACTTGCAATTTACCTGACTCCAGTAGATACTATAGAGCTCAGACTCTCTGATGTCTTGCTTTGATGGATGAGGCTACAAAAGTATTTATACATTCAGAACATGTGTAGAATTGCCTTATAAATGCCACTAGGCTCTTCCTTATTCTATCGAAGATTTCTCCTAAAAATGTGTTCAGTTCATTAAGCGGCCACCACTGTTCTCATTCATATCCTGCATATTCGTGATAGAACTGGCCAGTGTACAGTGCTTAAGACAGCAGTTTCCTAACAGTAGTATGTTTGTTTAGTTAATAAGTACAAGTCAGGGTCAAATAAGTAAGTAGATCAAACAGTAAGGTGCAATGTCATATAAAGATACTAAGACCAAGAGTAAAATATATTTGTTCTCTTGTCTCCCTTCATAACCTCATTCTGTTTTCCTCCCAAACACCATTATACAATCTTCATTAATTGGCAGAAGGGCTTCGTTATTGGCAGGCCACACAAAAAATATACTGTATATGTAAGCAACCTATTTAAAGTAGAGTAAAATACTGTATCAGTAAACAAGTACATTATTTTCTTTATTCTAACAAAACCAGGGGCTTCAAAAATACATAGATTGATTAAAATATAAAAATGTGACAAGTCACTTTTCCCCCACATCGATTTATATGGTTCTGGACATAAAATAAATATATTCACGGTATTTAATTATTTTTTTGACAGAAGTTGGACATATTTTGTTTGGATAGGCAGACTGATGGCTCACAAGGGAATGCTTCAGCAAATACTAATGTAACTAATCAAGGAAATGGTTCTCTGATGTGTTAGCAGCCTGCCAAACAACTTCTGTATTGCCATTGGATGTAATATTCCCAATAATTAAGTGTCAATTGTTTTTCCAATTGTACATTTGAGAAGAAATGATGATATCATTCTGCCTAGCAGCCCATTTGGCAGCCTAGATCCAAGCATCAACTGTGTTTAATTTGCATTATTTGGTGTTAATGAATAGTCTAATTAAAAACCATGCTCAAAAACAACAACATGTGCATCCCCAAGTATTGTCTTTTTTTCAGGGTAATTTTTTCTGGAGTTGGCAATAGAGAATACGGTGTGCTTGGTACAGACATTGATTCAACAACAATTCATTTTCTTTAACTGTGTTTATTACTACCTATTTTAAATTGTGTTTTACTAAACCAAAATATGGTCTTATTTACCGTTCGTTCTCAGTATGTTTTTCCCATATTTGTTTAATTTGAAGTTTCATGTTAGTTGACATGGCTTACTACCTATATTAAATTGTGTTCACTAAACTGCAATATGGTCTCATTTAAAATTGTTTTCATTATATGTGCCCTCAATTCAATTATGTATGTATGCTTTTTTTAAAGTTCAATGTTAATTGACATGGCTGTGTGCATGTGTTGCCTATGTTCTCTGTGCAGCAGAGTGTGGTGGTCGATATGTAGGTCAACCAACAGGCCGTGTACTGTCACCAGGATATCCCTTCCCCTATGATAACAACCTCCGCTGTACCTGGACCATCCAAGTCAATTCTGGCAACATTGTCAGGTACTTCCCATGGAGAGTAATTAAGAGAGATACAGTATTAAGATTTTTGGGATGCAATGTTACATTAACTACCATGTAAAATAGGAATTCCCATTGTGGTGTATTAGGAATTGCTATGTGATTATAAGGTATTAAGGTTTGTTGGAATAGGTTATTACAAGTATTTGGGTTAAGGGTGTTAGGGGTAAGTGGATGTGGTAAAGAGGCAGTTGAAGGATATGTTAAAAACTAATTTAACATCCACTTACCCCTGGAAATTTCAACCTCCCTCATAGTATGTGTAAGTATACTTTTCTTACAATTCTTTACCTCTAGTTCAATAACACAGCAGTTCCTATGTGGTTAAAATGTTCCTACTACAGGTATAACAATGTTAGTCTAAAAGTTAAAATGTTTCACTTGAATCCCTCTCAACTGTTTATACAATTACGCCTTTCTGTGATATCTAATTTTACCGTAATATTTTAAAGAGAGCTGATAGAAATGTGTAATGCTATTTATTTAGATGAGGCAAAACATCTTCCCTCCAGCCGTAATGGACTCCATGTTTTAATCCCAGTCTCCAGTTCTTGGCCTTTGACACAGAGGCATCACACGACATCCTGAAGGTGTGGGATGGCCTACCTGAAAACGAGATGTCGCTAAGGGAGGCAAGCGGTTCCTTACTCCCTGATGGCATCCACTCCACCCTCAACCTCATCACCATCCAGTTTGAGACTGACTTCTACATCGCAAAGTCTGGCTTTGCCATTGACTTCTCAAGTGAGTAAGAATGTACTGATATTTGTTTGTTGGTAAAAATATTTTTGGTTTGGCTGAAATTTGATGATTTTTTTTAAATTTGCTGTGATGGTTTTACAATTCATGTTTTTATTTCCATTTGTGGAATTGACAATTTTCACCTAGAATAAATACTCCTAATTTAACTTATCAAGAAGTAATCATCCAGTCATTGGTTCAATATTAAACGTACACATTGTCGTTTTATCTCCAGATAAGGATGTCCTGACTGTACTCTGACTGTATAAACCATATTCCATATGTTGGTCAGGCTATCCCATGGCAGGTTTAGACAAACAGAGATTGTAAGAAGTTGTCTCTGTCTCCTGCTTGCTGACAGGTTCAGTGGCAATAGCCTGCAGGGATCCTGGGATGCCTATGAATGGTAGCCGCAATGGGGAAGGGCGCGAACCAGGCGACACAGTGAACTTCTCTTGTGATCCTGGATACGAGCTGCAGGGGGAAAGCAAAATTACCTGCATCCAAGTGGAAAATAGATACTACTGGCAGCCAAGCCCCCCCAGCTGCATCGGTAGGACTAACATCCAATGAAAAGGGTGCTGTAGACATTGTGTGGTAGTTTTCTTTGTCATTTCATTTGATGAAGATGTAGGGCATTCAAACTGGAATTACCTGGCCTAGCTTCAAATATCATTCAGTTGGAGGGTTAGTCAATTGTTTGGATGGTTTAATTTATTTGATAAATTTTTGTAAGGTAAGGAATATTGATGAATCAATTTTGTCTTTCTAGCTCCTTGTGGTGGAAATGTGACAGGATCCTCAGGGTTCATCTTATCTCCAAACTTCCCCCTTCCTTACCCTCACACCAAAGACTGTGATTGGCTCATCGCTGTCCACTCAGACTATGTCATATCACTGGTATTCATCAGGTAACATTGATCTTAGACTAGATTTATTCTACCCCTTTATACTAGTTTCTGATAGACCTTTGAGATTGTATTGTCGTAAGTTTCTGTCACTGACCCTCTCATGATATTAGTCAGTCAGTCAGTCATCTATCTGGATGTTTCAGATGTCCACAATGCCTCCCTTAAGTAACTTCATTATAATTCCCATACATTCGACCATTAATGCCTACCATTGCAATTAGACTTTTATTTACTTTTGCTAAGAGTTACTCTGTTATACACAAACCTTTACGAAAGCCATTGTGAAATGTGAGAGGCGAGATTTGGCTATCAAAATTATTTGTAGTGTAGACTTCTGTAGACAGCGAGTAAGGACAAGAGTTCTTATTTCAAGACTTTGTCCTTAACCCCAAACAACTTGAGTTAGCACAATATTATACTCTCTCAGGGGAATAAACATGGAATTATAAGATAAAATTTGAAGTAATGCTGTCTTTATTCAACTCAAATGCGATTTTCTGAGATCCATTTCAATTAATCATAAACCTGGGCTTACTATTATTAAAACAAATAGTGCCTGTGATTGTTCCATCTACCAAAATCCATCTACTAAGATTCAACACTGTCTTACCTCATGGCGACTCTCACTAATCATTTGTGAAGATGCAAGAGACTGAATTGACTCACTTTGCTAGAATTAAAAACGGTCACAATTGCAGTATGTCTAACTATCAGATATTCCTGATGTGTTTTAATCTCCTGTGTTTCCTCTTACAGTTTCAGTATTGAGCCTAATTATGACTTTCTGTATATCTACGATGGGCCGGATAGCAATAGCCAACTGATTGGCAGTTTCCAGGACAGCAAATTGCCTGACAAAATCGAGAGCACATCCAACTTTATATATCTGGCCTTCCGCAGTGATGGCTCTGTTAGCTATATGGGCTTTCACATGGAATACAAAGGTAATGAGGGAATGACCATTTTTCATAATGTGGAGAACATATATTGTGATAAATTCTCACTTAACTTTAGCTGTGTCTACCTCTGATATGGATATCAAACTGAGAGAAACACTTGAAATCTACAGTGCATCTGGTATAATTAGTTTCCACCTTCTCAACACGAGTTGTTTTAATGACAGGACCACATTACTCTTTTTACACACAACTCATTACATTGCCTTTTAAGTTGTCCCGATAGGAAATTTCCCTTTTTGACATTGATTTATTTGAAATCCCTTGTTCTCCTTGCAGCCAAGCTACGGGAGGCTTGCTTTGATCCCGGAAGTGTTATGAATGGGACCAGATTGGGGAGTGACTACAAGATGGGATCCATGGTGACTTTTCACTGTGAGGCTGGTTACTTGTTGCAGGGATACTCCACCCTCACTTGCATTATGGGCAACAGCAAGAGACCAAAGTGGGATAGAGCTAAGCCCATCTGCCAAGGTAAATCAGCCAAACATTACTTCTCACTGATTGCCTATCACCTATGCAGGCTGTATTTGAAAAAAATTAGTCTAGGTGTGAATAAGGCCACCATGAGATCATTGACTCACTGTACAGAAATGTTTGAAATCTGCCTTATTATTTTAGCATTGTGTCTTGCAACATACAGTAGTAACATCACACAGAAAAAAAGTCAGAAAGACATATTTTGTATATTTTGAAGCATCATCCATGTGTTGCTTGGGCTATTGGGAATGTCAGTTGACTCATTTTGGTAACCTGTCTTCTTCCTGTGTCACATATGTTCCATCATTACATGCCCTATGCTTTGCAACAATGCTACCTGCATTAATTCCCTAATCCCTCCTAACTCTGTATGAATCTCTGAGTTCTGTTTCAAAATTTTTTTTTCTGGTGCAATGTGCATTGTGTTCTGCGTGGGCCCAAGTAGCTGTTGAGTGCTATACTAGGACAAAATGAGACTGTGTTTGTTTACAGTACAGTTCCAGCCACCTGCTGGCTGGGAGTTTAAAATACAAGAGGTGACTGCATTAGGGGCCTGGTTGCAAATTAGCCATAACATTAGAGGCCCGGAGATACAGCTAAGATTCTGCAGGTGTGGGTGTGCGGCTGCTAATCGACTTAACTAGATCCCAGAGTGAGTTCTAGTATGTGGAAAGCTGGACGTTTAATACAGGATCAAACAAAATGAAGAAAAGCATGATAAATATGGATTGTTTTTAGAGAAGGGATATGCACATTCTCTTCAAAACTGTGATTTTGATGGTTTGTATTTCTATTGAGTGAAATTATGTTTTTCTTTCAAATTGAACTGTTCAGTGAGCTACTATCGTCATCAAAACATCTCATAACTTCATATTTTCTCCTGGACTTTTTTCTGTTTCTTTAGCAAATAGCTGACAATTTACCTCATAAATGTCTAATTATGTATAGGCCCACCAAAATTACATCAGTTAGCAGTTAAGTGGGTAATATTTCTGTTTATTTTGTTTGCTTGTGCTGTTGATGCTGCCTAATGAAGAATGGATTTGCTGATGTGTTGTGCTGTTGTATTTACCCAGGTATTGTAACATGGATTCAGTTGTGGTTTTTCTTTTTTTCTTTTTTCAGCACCTTGTGGGGGTCGCTCTACAGGATCAGAGGGGACTGTGCTATCTCCAAACTTCCCACATAATTATACCCAGGGTCAGACATGTCGCTACAATATATTTGTCCCTGGAGACTATGGTAAGCATTTCAATTTCCTTTCTTAATGTTTTTCACCATATTGCGAATCTGAATATACTGTACATACACACCACTCAGTATGCTGGTTAGGTATAGTGCATTACTGGTATGACGTTATGCATTTGCATGTGGGTTTTTAGCAAGGAGGAGAAAGGATAAAGGAAGAGCTGGAGTGATCAAGAATTGATTGATTAACTGGCCAAGATGTGCAAACACATTTTGGTTTCATTTATAGACAAAATGTATCTCTGCAACTGAGAACACATACAGTTAATAGGATTCTCCTGAATGGACATATTCCACAGAAATGAGCCATGTTTTGTCAGAGGGGGATTTCCCCCCAATAAAACACCACTCTATGGATAGATTAATCCTGCTTGGCAGTTCAAATTTACTTACCACTGTGAATTTGCACTGTGATTTTGTACCACTGTGTACCCCCCCCTCCCACTGTTGTACTACTGTGTGTATACCCCCCTCCCCTGTACTATATATACCCCACTTACTATTGTTATATTCCCCCCCATAAGCTAGTGTCCACTTTTTATCTTATTTGTATTTTATAATATATTTTTATTATACTTTTATCTACCTCATTATGCTCCATATATGTTCTCTGTTTGCACTTTCCTGCCACAGTAAATTCTGTGCTTGTATATCTTGCATAGCGAATAAAACTGATTCTGATTCTGAAATGTACTCCTTCATCCACCTGTGTGACAGTCTAGTCCTCCACAGGTTTTACCATTAATATTTTAAAAGCGCTTAATGGTATGTGGGGGGGCCTCGAAGTAACACTCCTGGGACTTGAATGAAACTTACAGAGATGCATAGTGTAAGACATGGATACACTACGTTGTGAAGCTATGATATAATATTTAAGACCTTTAACATAACTGAACATAAGTCCATGAAGAAAGTGTATACTGTTACAGAAAGCTGTTGTATACTGTTTGTCCCCTTGATCAATGCCAGCAGGCTGAAATACGTTGGGGCTCAGTAGGTCCGTTTAGACCATTTTGCCATAAACTAGCAAAGACCTTTTACTGGAGAGAGTATCTTGGTTCTTTGTATTCTTATGCATTGATGTTCCCTTCACCAAAAACCACCTCTTTCATCATTTATTCATCACTGCCTGGAGGTCCATGAAGCATTCCTCCTTGCCCATTCAAGTCCATGAAGAGTTCCCATGTTGGTACAGTACATCAGATTTTGCACAGGCATGCAACTGAATAGGTCTATTCGCATCATTGATGAAAGTGTTTCATTTTCATTTTAGAGACCTGCACCCTTCTATCCCTTTTGGCAGGGTACCTCCTTTCCACTCAGTCAACTAGTCGATTGTTTGTTTGATATGTGTTAGATTTATTTTTTAATAAGGATAACACAAATTATTGCACGAATAGTCGTTAAAGCCAAGGAAGTTTTAATGCTTGCCGGCAAGGAGATAAGTCTGATTACGGTTACAAAGTTGTCTGAAGTCTTGTCTTCAAGCTCAATTATTTCTACTGTAATCAACACAAACAATTCTCAGTAGTTATTGGTACATTTTAAAACATACAGTTCTCATCAAGCCTGTGATTGGAGCTCTCTTTTGTGAGAATACAGTAATCTGACTCTTGACCAACTGTTTCCAAAACTCTATTCAGGTGATAAGAACCATCCTATATCTACAGTTGGCATCTGCCCTAACTGACCAGATGTCCCTTTATGAGGGGTCACTTCGTTCAAAAGATAATAAACTCCTCCACCACAGGTAGACCCCCAACTGATCAAATCGCTCAGCTGGAGACAGAAAACTTACCTCCAAATCAGGGATGCAAGAGTCCCTTTTGAAGGGGGCTAGCTCTCTAAGTCATAATGTTACCGGTACAGTCAACCCAGCTCCATCCATGCAGGGTTTGGATCTCAGCACAAGGCAACACAGCAGACTAATAGAGAATGACAAAAATGTATTTTATATTTAGTAAAACAGGCCTCCAGCCCCCCTTACTCGGACAGTTCTCCCCGGTTGCTCACAGTATCTCCAGCTGGAGCCTGGCATAGGAAAGCCTTCTCCCTGACAGCTTGCTAGTTCAAATCGCCCTGTACTGCAACTTAGTGAAACACAACACTCACACTGCAATTTCAATATCAAAGAGTGGCACTGCAAAGATAGTGAGAAATCAGGAGAATTGATTAAAAAAGGCACACTGGCGAGTAGAAAACGGGAGAATTAATCTAGTTGGGGCTCGGAGGGCAACCTACCCCATCGTAGTGGGGGTAGGTTGGGGGGGGGGGGCGACTACCTACTGGGAGGGCCGAATCTATGATGGCAGACAAAAGATTCAAATGTAAGGTGGTGGGGATGCTGCGCAGCCTGTGGCTGGCTCGAATCTGTCCCACTCTCTGCGGTGTTGGCATCGTAGAAAGAGAGCAACAGAAACCTCCTTTTAAGCTACTTGAATTGTATAGACCAGTTGTACACATAAGGGCAGAAGCCCACATTAGGGCTGAAGCACGTTGTCATGGTTGTCCAACGGTCGTTTGGATGCATCGCTCTGGTGCTGGAACCTACTCTTGTATTCATCCTTGCCAACTCTCCCCCCAATCCGTGCCATACGTTGTGTTCCACAGTCTAGTTTTCAATTTTCCATGAAGTTGATTTAAGAGACTGCATGCTTTCTACAATCATGTCGATTTTGGATGTGCTAAATTGAATTGAATTGAAATGTTCAAATAAAAATAAAGCCTTTATCTCGATTGTAGTCAAATAGCTAGTTCTGTATATAGATGTGACTATCAAAGACATTAAGCGAGATTCCCTTGATCCCTAAAATGAAGTTTACAGTTAGAATGATATAGGTTAAAGACATCACATCTAAATCAAATCATATGATCTTTTCCGGCCAAGACAACAGAAGCTTTCTCTGTTGCATCATTCCCCACTCGTCTTCGAGGTATGGTACATTTGCACGCTGCCATTTTTCAGGTAGCGGATGTCGCTGTTTTTGATTCTGAAAAAGTCTTCAGTATGCACCCTTTGATTGGTGGGGTCTGATGATCTGCATGTTAAACAACTTTTTACATATGTAGTACATTGTAAGAGATAATGAATAATTACATGTCAATCAGACATGTTTCATTATACAGTGATCCCTCGCCACTTCGCGGTTCACTTATCGCGGATTCGCTATTTCGCGGATTTTCATAATGCATTTTTTTTTTTTTTTGGTGCATTGTGCTCTGCATTCTGATTCGCTAAAAACTCACTCCCGCTTCTTGAATCAAAACATGCTACGAATTGTGCTATCATTTTGTCGTCTCGTGCAGTTATGTGTACGTACATAAAACAGCTTGGCAAATTTACATTAAGTTGGCCAAATTATCTTGTAATTTCGAACATCTCCTAAACCCATAATGTCGACGAAACGGCCTGGACCGACAAAAGCACCTGCGGATGGGTCCAAACGGCGGAAGATGCTACCTATCTCAGGTAAAGTTAAACTTCTGGACATGCTAAGGGAAGGTAAAAGCTATGCAGCCGTTGCTCGCCATTACGGAATCAATGAATCTTCCGTTCGTTACATAAAGAAGGAGGAAAAAAACATAAGGACGACAGCAGCAGTCAATTTTAATACGAATGCAAAAAGGGTTGTAACTGTCCGCAACAAGACCATGGTACGGATGGAGACGGCATTAGCTCTATGGATTAATGACTGCAGGAAAAAAAACATAACCCTGGATACGAACGTTATCTGCACAAAAGCGAGAATGCTGTATGAAAACTTTGCTGTCAGTGACGGGGAAGAGGGAGAGGATGCCGGGCCCTCAGCAAGTGCTGCTGAAACAGTGGGAGAGGATGCCAGGCCCCCAGCAAGTGCTGCTGACAAAGTGCCATGCAATTTTTTTTTTGGTGCATTGTGCTCTGCATTCTGATTCGCTAAAAACTCACTCCCGCTTCTTGAATCAAAACATGCTACGAATTGTGCTATCATTTTGTCGTCTCGTGCGGTTATGTGTACGTACATAAAACAGCTTGGCAAATTTACATTAAGTTGGCCAAATTATCTTGTAATTTCGAACATCTCCTAAACCCATAATGTCGACGAAACGGCCTGGACCGACAAAAGCACCTGCGGATGGGTCCAAACGGCGGAAGATGCTACCTATCTCAGGTAAAGTTAAACTTCTGGACATGCTAAGGGAAGGTAAAAGCTATGCAGCCGTTGCTCGCCATTACGGAATCAATGAATCTTCCGTTCGTTACATAAAGAAGGAGGAAAAAAACATAAGGACGACAGCAGCAGTCAATTTTAATACGAATGCAAAAAGGGTTGTAACTGTCCACAACAAGACCATGGTACCGATGGAGACGGCATTAGCTCTATGGATTATTTGTATACATGTAATAGTTGCTAATTGTAAAAAAAAAAAGTTTTCTATTTCGCGGATTTCACTTATCGCGGGTCATTTTCGGAACGTAACCCCTGCGATAAACGAGGGATTACTGTATTGGCATTCGGAAACAGCAGGACTGGTGACACAAGGATTATTATTGGTTACAAATAATGTTATAGCAGCTTAATCTGGAATGTCCAGCAGCTGAGTCAGATTGGGAAAATGTTTGTACATTTATGTGTCTACCTACTAGTTAGCTTATCCATAGTCAGCTTTGTTTTACCTGTATCTGCTGTTGACCTAGTATTGTGGTGGGACTGATATTGTTCAAGCAATGAACCATGAGAGGTATCAAATGATGATCATAAGTCCTGTAGAGCAATTGATGCTATTCAATATCTGAACGATTAGAGTGGACAAGCGAGAGGTTTCTCCACTTGTTATCACCCAACTGGTGTCCAGACTAACTGGTTTCCAGACTAACGTGTTTCCGTAATCATGCCAGCTGTGCATTCAACTGATAGCAGCAGCTGCCTTGTGCTTCTCTCACCAGATTCATCACAAATTCACATATTACAGGCGATTTTAAGTCGGAAGTTCTATTTGCTGCGGTGAATCTAAAAGTATATGTTTTGGTTTAAATACGAATTAACAACTGTTAGCAGGAGGTGGTTGCAATTCTCCCTTTAGTCAAAAGGGAGGCACTGTAGGCAAGTATGTGATTGCTGGAAGTCGCACGCGTGATGTTGTAGCGGGAATCTTGAGCTGCATGATGGCATGAGTGTTGATTGAATGTTGTTCTTACAAGAGTTTAAAATTAACCTTTTGTTTGTTGACCATTTTTGTGTTTTCTGTGGTGGATGTAGAGTGGCTTGCCTATCACACACTCCCAAGGTGCCCCCCCCATCTTCCCTACGAAGGCAAAAAGAAACAAAAGATTAACAATTGTACAACACAATTGTGTCAACAAATGTACAATACAAATCAATCAGATCAACAAACCCTTACACCGGTCACAACGATCAACCAAATGCACAAACAAGAGAGACATCTGAAAGGCATCAAAAAGAGACCCATGAAACAAACAGTGGCAGTTTATGATGATGGCAAACAGGATCCAGCTGGACAATGGATAATGGGAGGGAGGAGTTATTGATGAGTGGTAATAATGAAGGTGAATGGCAACACCTGTACAGAAAGGAGACAGAGCAAAACAAGCACACACTCAAAGCACATGACAGGACTTGGAACATAACTCTCCCCCCACCCTCCATAGACACAAACCCTAAGGTGTGGTGTCAGTGACAACATACACAGTCGCCTGTCTCATACATCTGCTAAAGTTACCTGACAAGGCGTCTGAAACTACGTCACTAGACCTTTTTATATAAATAAATATAAACAAGATTACGCAATAAAATTTAAATAGTCCTGTAGAGCAGTAAATATGAAGTGCAGGTGTGTACAGTCCATTCATGCTTTGACAGCGCTGTAGTGCAAAAATCAAAACAATGTTATAGAGCATAAAGTTAATGGTAAATAAAGGGTATTAGAATCAGTGGATTCCTTCCTTGAAACGCCACCTTAACGTCGTGGAGGGGTTTGAGTGCTTGAATGACCCAGGAGCTATGTTGTCTGGGGCAATAAGCGCCTAGTATGGTCTCCCATGGCAAATTAGTCTGAGGTGACTAGCCAGACTAAGTGCGGTTCACCAAAACCCCTATGATGACCAGAAAAAGGAGAATCACTACGTCGCCCGGAGTGGCGTTACCGGGACCCCACCCTGGAGCCGGGCCTGGGGTGGATGCTCGCAGGCGAGCGTCTGGTGGCCGGGGTCTTTGCCCATGGGACCCGGCCGGGTATAGCCCGAAAAGGCGACGTGGGATCACCTTCCTGCAGGCCCACCACCCACAGGAAGGACCGTAGGGGGCCGGTGCAGTGTGTTTTGGGCGGCGGTCAGGGCCAGGTGCCTGGACGACCAAGGCCATGCACACGGTCTCTAGCGCTGGGGACATGGAATGTCACCTCGCTAGCAGGAATGGAATCCGAGCTTATGCGGGAGGTAGAGCGTTACCGGCTAGATATAGTCAGCCTCACCTCCACGCACAGCCTGGGTTCCGGATCCATTATCCTCGAGAGAGGCTGGACTCTACATTTCTGGCGTGGCGTTGCTCACGGGGAGAGGCGGCGAGCTGGCGTGGGCTTGCTCATAGCCCCGTGGCTCAGCCGCCATGTGTTGGCGTTTACCCCGGTAAACGAGAGGGTCGTGTCCCTGCGCCTTCAAGCCGGGGACAGGTCTCTCACTGTTGTCTCAGCCTAAGGGCCGAATAGCAGTGCGGAGTACCCGGCCTTCTTGGGGTCCCTGGGAGGGGTACTGGATAGTGCACCGACCGGGGACTCCATTGTTCTGCTGGGGGACTTCAACGCCCACGTGGGCAACGACAGTGACACCTGGAGAGGGGTGACAGGGAAGAACGGCCCCCCCGATCTGAACCCGAGCGGTGTTTTGTTGTTGAACTTCTGTGCTAGTTACAGTTTGTCCATAACGAACACCATGTTCGAGCACAAGGGCGTCCGGCAGTGCACGTGGCACCAGGGCACTTCAACTTTGTTGCCGTGTCCTCTGACCTCCGGCTGCGTGTCTCGGACACTCAGGTAAGGAGAGGGGCGGACCTGTCAACCGATCACCACCTGGTCATGAGCTGGACCCGCTGGTGGAGGAGGAAGGGTCTGTTGGGAACGTCTGGCGGAGCCTTCTGTCAGCAGGGTCTTCAAGAGAGTTTCTCACAGATTCCGGGGGGGACTGGGGACATTGAGTCTGAGTGGACCATGCTCTCGGCCTCCATTGTCGATGCGGTGGCCCGAAGCTGCGGTCGTAAGGTCTCTGGTGCCAGTCGCGGCGGAAATCCTTGAACCCGGTGGTGGACACCGGAAGTAAGGGATGCTGTCAAACTGAAGAAGGAGACCTATCGAGCCTGGTTGGCTCGTAGGACTCCGGAGACAGTTGACAGGTATCGGCAGGCCAAGCGTGCCGCGGCTCGGATTGTCGCGGAGGCGAAAACTCCGGTCTGGGAGGAATTCAGGGAGGCCATGGAGAAGGACTACTGGACGGCCGCAAGGAAATTCTGGCAAACCGTTCGCCGACTCAGGGGGGAGAAGCGGTTCTTCACCAACACCGTGTACGGTGCGGGCGGGGAGCTGCTGACCTCAACTGGGGACGTTGTTGAGCGGTGGAAGGAATACTTTGAGGATATCCTCAATCCTGCCGTCACGTCTTCCGAGGAGGAAGCAGAGGCTGAGGATGCAGAGGTGGATTCGTCGATCACCCAGGCGGAAGTCACCGAGGTGGTTGGTGGGCTACTCGGTGGCAAAACCCCAGGGGTAGATGAGATCTGCCCCGAGTATCGTAAGTCTCTGGATGTTGTGGGGCTGTCGTGGCTGACACGTCTCTTCAACATTGTGTGGCGCCTTGGGACGGTGCTGCTGGACTGGCATACCGGGGTGGTGGTACCCCTTTATAAGAAGGGGGACCAGAGGGTGTGTTCCAACTACAGGGGGATCACACTCCTCAGCCTCCCTGGTAAGGGCTATGCCAGTGTACTGGAGAGGAGAATCTGTCCGATAGTGGAACCTCGGATTCAGGAAGAGCAGTGTGGGTTTTGTCCTGGTCGCGGAACACTGGACCAGCTCTACACACTTCATCGGGTGCTTGAGGGTTCATGAGAGTTTGCCCAACCAGTTCACATGTGCTTTGTGGACCTGGAGAAGGCATTTGACCGTGTCCCTTGCGGCGCCCTGTGGGAGGTTTGCCGGGAGTACGGGGTCCGGGGCCCTTTGCTAAGGGTCGTCCGGTCCCTGTATGACCGAAGTAGGAGCTGTGTTCGCATTGCCGATAGTAAGTCGGACCTGTTCCCGGTGCATGTTGCATGCCAGGGCTGCTCTTCATCACCGGTTCTGTTCGTTGTTTTTATGGACAGAATTTCTAGGCACAGCCAGGGGCCGCAGGGTTTCTGGTTCGAGGGGCACAGGATTTCATCTCTGCTATTCGCGGATGATGTTGTCCTGATGGCTCCATCGGACCGGGACCTACAGCATGCACTAGAGCGGTTTGCAGCCGAGTGTGAAGCAGCCGGAATGGGAATCAGCACCTCGAAATCTGAGGCCATGGTTCTCAAAAAAAGGTGGCGTGCTCCCTCCGGGGTTGGTGGGGAGTCCCTGCTTCAAGTGGAGGAGTTCAAGTATCTCGGGGTCTTGTTCACGAGTGAGGGAAGGATGGAGCGTGAGATTGACAGGCGGATCGGTGCAGCGGCTGCAGTGATGCGGTCTCTGTACCGGTCCGTCGTGGTGAAGAAGGAGCTGAGCCGGAAGGCGAAGCTCTCAATTTACAGGTCTTTCTACGTTCCGACTCTCACCTATGGTCATGAACTTTGGGTAATGACCGAAAGGACGAGATCGCGGTTACAAGCGGTCGAAATGAGTTTTCTACGCAGGGTGGCCGGGCGCTCCCTTAGAGATAAGGTGAGGAGCTCGGAGTAGAGCCGCTGCTCCTCAACGTTGAGAGGAGGCAGCTGAGGTGGCTCGGTTTCTAATGCCTCCTGGACACCGACCTCGGGAGGTGTTCCGGGCATGTCCTACTGGGAAGACCAAGGACACGCTGGAGGGACTATGTCTCTCGGCTGGCCTGGGAACGCCTCGGGATCCCCCCGGAGGAGCTGGAGGTGGTGTGCGTGGAGAAGGAAGTCTGGGCCTCCCTGCTCAGACTGCTGCCCCCGCGACCCGGCCCCGGATAATCGGAAGACAATGGATGGATGGATGGATGGATGGATATTCAACCTATTTTAGAAAAGAGTTGTGTATATTTTGAATTTGGCATTATAATATGCACCACACCTCCTCTTGTAATTTCTGTGAACCATCACTGCAGACTGCAAATTAGATGTCTTTATCAGCAACACTATGATTGCCCTTATTATTACAGTATTTGTGTAGACATTTATGTAAATCCCTTGAGATCAAAATGAACAATCTAATGGGTGTGTATTTTATGTTGAGAAGTCACTGACTATTTAAAAATAGTTTTAGGTTAGTAGGTCACATGACCAAGGAGCTACAGTGGGTGTAATGCGTATTGAACACATTACCCCTTTTCTCAGTTAATATATTTCCAAAGGTGCTACTGACATGATATTTTCACCAGATGTTGGTAACAATCCAAGTAGTCTATATATTCAAAGGAACCAAAACAAGTACATTTCAAAATCAAGTTATGCGTAATAATTGTGACAAAGGGATAAAGTATTGAACACATGAACAAAAGGAGGGGCAAAATTGCATGGAAAGCAAGACTGATGGCCTACAATAATTGAAAAGATGTCATTGCCAGAGTCTCATTGCCAAGGTGTCACACAAGACACATCTCATGATGGGTAAAAGCAAATGGCTCTCTCAATACCTAGCTAATTGCTTCAAAGCATAATGATTAACATTGGTTTCAGGTGCATTGCTAAGCTTCCGAATGTATCCAGTGAGCACTGTCGGGGCCATAACATAGTAGTGGAAAGACAATCATTTTGCCATCAATTTTTCTCAACCAAGTGCTCCTAGGATTTATGACAGAGGAGTAAAAACAATAATCAGGAGTTGCCCAAGAGCCAAGGAACACTTGTGAAGAGCTTCAAAAAGACATGGAATTAACAGGTAGTGTTGTCTCAAAAAAACAGTCAGAAATACTGCCATGGCCTGTATGCACACTTGCCACACAAGATCATTGCTGAAAAAAGCATATTGAAGTATGTTTCAGGTTTTGTGCACAACATTAGGGAATACTGGTGAAATACTGGGAAGATATAGGGTGCCATTTCTCTTCCAAACATGGAAGAGAAGTGTGCAGCTAGTGTGTGCAGAAGTGTGCAGCTACTTTTCATGAAATGGTAGTGGCTAACTTTACATAATTGAAGGATGGATGAATGGACAACTTTATCAAGACATTCTTTACAAAAATCTTCTGTCATCTATGAGGATGAAGGTCAAACGAGGGTGGACTGTGTGGAAGAATCTGCCAAAATTACACCATAGCAATGCATGCAACTATTGTCTCCATACAATAGGCATCTTGAAGCAGTCCTTACCAACAAAGGCATTTGTACAATCTTAAATATCAGCAACAGTATCAGTAGTACATATAACCTTATTTTTGAACATATTTGTTTTGGTTCCTTTACATGTATAGATTTTTTGGGGTGTTACCAACATCTGGTGAAAATGTCTGTCAATAGCACCTTTGGAAATGTATTTACTGATAAATTGTGACGTGTTCAATACTTATTTTACCCAACGTGTGTAAGTACAATGAATTTTAGAACCATTTATATAAATGGGGGTGATTAAAATATACATACCAGGGTGGGTGTGTGTAGAGTGTCAGCCCATTAGTTGTAAAACCTGTTAGTTTTACAACTAATGGGTTGTAAAACTAATAGGGGATGTCTATTGAATATGCAACCTGAAACGGACTCAAATTAGATCTGTGATCATTATAAATTAGCTAGTTAATTCTGAGCACTTAGGGTACACATATTTTTGGTTCATACATTAAAAAAGTAATAAATGCCATTTTCCTTCAAAATGTTCGGCACAAAAAATGTCTCTCCATTCCAAATAGACAGTAGCTAAAGAAACAAGTGTAAAAGATGTTAGTCACAATTCTTCTTACACTTACACTCCATCCCAAACATATCAGATGTTTTAAAACAATTTGTCACTCAGGCTAGGATCCATTTGCAAGGTTTTATCAGAAGAAAGCATAGTATAACAGGCAGGGTCAAACCGGGATAGTAAGGGACAGGCAGAATTGTAGTCAAGGTACAGGCAAGTAATCACGGCAGGTAGATATAACTTACCATCCAGGCAACAATAAACAGTCAGTATTCGGGAGAGGGTTTACCTCCGATAGCCAGAGGAGGGTATCACGGAGTTTCTATATCAGACATTTGTCCTGGTTTTTATTTAATGTATTTATTTTCCAGTGGGGACACCTTAGGCCAACTTGTCCCCACCCCCTTCCCCTTCTCATACTTACTGAGTGGCAGACCTGTAGCCAGCCTGCCTAGCCCCCCAAAAATTGTGCACCCTCTCCGACCAGGTGAATTTACTCACTCTCACTGTCACACACTATTGAGATGACATGTAAATGAGCAATAGAAAAGTGATTGCACACATTTCATCTTATCAAAAAAAAGGGGGTGATGCTCTGCGCCAGCCCTAGGAAGATGCCTCCCCAGGTGGCAGCCCATGTTGCCTATGCCTAAATCCGCTACTACTCATAGACAGTAGATCATGTGAAAGTGCACAATTCAATGTAATGTTTTTGAAACTTGATTAATTAAAACCACCAGTGCATTAAAGGGTAATATCTTGCACACAGATTACAAAAATAACAAAGACAAGTTGTAACATTTACCAAATGAAAATGCAAAAAAAAGCAATTATGATCTCTATCTATTATTTCTATCTCTATTATGATGCCCTTATCGTCACCTGTTATTATCTGTTATTCCAAACACATACAGTTTACACTGATATCATAATACAACCCAGTAATATCACTGAAATCTCAATAAGAAATGGGTAACCACTTTTGGGTTACCCATCTCTAGTACTTGGGAACCTAAAGGCACATCACAATGTTAACGCATATGTTAGCACAGCCACATAGTACAAAATATTTATCATCTTTGTAAATAATATAGGTGGCAAGTTTACAATGTATTGACTTAAAATATGGATGTGATAATAGTGCAGAGGTAGATTGGGATATAGCATGACTGGTTTTGGATTAGAGAGAGGAATGAGATAAAGTAGGAGGTTCAAGCTTCTCTCTTGAAAGCTTGGTTCTGTTCTTTATGTTAATATTGCTACACTGAGTTTTCTCTTGAGGAGATAGGACTCAACACCATTCACACTGTACCATGTGTAAGCTTCCTTGTAATGCCTCCTGGATGACAGAGAGCAAGTGAGTCATCTAATTAAAAAACTAAGAAATTGTATTGTGTACCCTCTCAGACTTTTTATATCCGGAACACACATGCAGGCTAGCTCCTGTTCTTCACTACCAGGGATGGCTCAAAAATTCTATACTGTTGCAATGACATGTTTATCTGAATTATTCATAGCCATAAGGACAATCATATGTTGCCATTTTTATTACCATAAGCATTACTGCGCTATGACTACCTATAACATAGTTTGGATGTTGTTGTCCCTTACCTTCAGGCATTTAGTTAATTCTGCGATTCTGGGCTTAAACTGATTGCAGCTTAATTAGCTGCCCTCCTCACATTTCTCTCTTTCTTACCTCCATCACTATCTGACTTATTAATGGTACACCAGCGGTTGTTTTGTGTGCCAAAGCTTTCTGTTTCAGTAATTTAATATCAGTCATTCTAATACCCATTTTATTTGCATGTGCTGACTACAGTATAAAATGGGAGAGTGAGAAGTGAGATCACTGGACTGTCTTTCGGAAGTTATACTTAAGAACTTTTCTGTCAGTGGGGGAGGATGGTGCCTGTCTGGCCTTCTCAGACTGAACTCTTGAACTGTCTTCATTACCAAGGTCAAAGAGTGTTTAGCCATCAGGTGATGCCTGTGCACCAGAGGGTGAGTTTAGATCTAGTATGACTTCTAACTCCCTAAATCAAAACTAGCAGATCAAACTGGCCATATAAATTTAATGAGTTGGTGGATGATAAGATTACATCACAATATGTAATACTTAAAATAATGAAAACTAGATCATTCAAAATATTCATACAGCACAGTAGATTTGTATGTTGATCACCCCATCAGTTGCTTCTTACTCTCTTGATAATCTTTCACAAATTAATGCAAAGTAAAATATATTATCTGAGATTCATCTTACATGTTAATAATGCAGGCCCTGCGACTTGCTGGCCCCAGTCCAGGGTGTACCCTGCCTATGGCCCGAAAGCTACTGGGTTAGGCTCCAGTCACCTGTGACCCCTAAATGGGAACATGCGGCACTGCAATCCCTCCCAGGGATTAGCAGTAGATAATGGATGGATGGATGGATGTTAATAATGCAGTTTTGCTTAAGGAGTCTAGTCATATTTCTTTAAAACATTATTACAGTGAAAGACATAACATACATTTTGAATAAGATATTTAATATTTACTGCCATTATTATTTAAATATATGGATGATTTATTTTATGCAAGTCTGATAGATTTATTATCTATTCTTGTGACAAAGCAGAGGAGATCATGCAGATGGAGGAAGGGTAAATCCTAAGGATGTTTCTTCAACTAAGGCAAAAAAGAAAACAAAAATAGCACTTTGTTGAAGGCCGCTTCCACATCTGCTCGAGGGGTTTGATCAACGAGCTGGTTCTGACCAGTTGGGGAAGCACCAGCTAGGTGCTTCAGTCTGGGTCGAGTCCTATGCCTCGCTTCCTGTGGGTTAGTGGGGGCAAACACTTGCAGAAGTTAGTGTCTCCCTTTACCTCGTCTCACATATAGCTACCCTTCCAGCCCTTTTTAGCTCCCCTTACAAGGAATTGCTCTCAAGTGTGCTCCCTCGTGACGGTTAACCTGCGGAGTCTAGGCACAGTGCTGAACTCCTTTCCGGCTTTCTCTGGCCTACTTGTTAAAAATTGACAAAGCCTATATGGTAATTGCAGCATATTCTGAACAGTTAAGTAATAATCTTTACTGTATCCTTCTGCAGTGCTTTTTGGACAGTTTGTGGTTTTCCAGACGTTACATACTGATGTTGTGGAGATCTACGATGGGCAGTCCCTACAATCACCCCTGCTGTCCTCCATCCATGGATTTCACTCAGGTGGAAGGCTACAACTATAAACAAAACTCCTGTATAAACCTATTTGACTACACCATTTATTGAAAGTGTTACAAATACGATGAAGTGCTACAATTGTGACACTGGAATTATTAATGAGTACATGCACAGGGCTAAAAAAAATCCTTCTTGTGTCAGGGGAAACACTGCCTTTGAGTTCTGGAAACAAAATCACCATCAAATTTACCACTGTGGGTACAGAGACTGCTAAGGGATTTCACTTTGTCTACCAAGGTAAGTTCTATTCTACCACATGCTTTTGAATATCTTCATTTAAAAGGCACCTGTTTGTGTGCAGTATATCCTGGCACGGAGAGCATGGAAAACACATAAAACACATTTATCAATCCCTTTTTGAAAAGCGTTCACAGTTCTATTGATTGATTGCGGGCTGACCAGTCCAGCTTGACGTCAGGAACACATTTTGTTTTGCAATGGACAAAAGAATGACTGATCATCACACTAAATCTGTATCTTCAATCTGTGTGTATGCATTCTGCATGGTGTACGTATTCTCAATAATTTCCTGTGTTTTTATTGACAGTCAGTAGAACAGATATTGCTCATATATATTATTTAATATTTTTCACTATTTTGGTGTGCCGGACTTCGGCGAGAACTGCAATCGACAGACAGCAAAGCACTCAGCATTATTACGGTATAGGGGTATGCAATACAGCAACATTTTGCATTGATCTGATACCAAGGAAATAAAGGGCCAAAATTGCCAAAGCCGATACCGATACTGATACTTTATACTTAGAAAAGCAGCTTATCTACTTTTGTTTAGGGAAAAGTAATGGCTCATAATTTATGAGGTGGATGCATCAATGATATGAACATTTTAATGGAAATCGAAAATGTGAATTTTCACAACGATTTCTTTTTTTGGTTCATTTTTACTAGACATGTCTTATAAGTTTTCTCTCCATAGACACTTTGATCAAAAACACAATCACTTGTTATCATTGGGAACACACTTTACTCAAAATGCAAAACTCATTTGGCAATTGTAGACACTTACAAACACAACTAAAATCACTTGGACTGAAAACATCAGTCGCCTTGGCACTACAAATTTTTGAGAACTTTGCAATCATGAAGGCAATGAAAGTCAGAGTAAGAGGAGGACAAAGAGAGAGAGGAGTCGGACGTGGAAGAGGACGAGGACAAAAACGAGGGGTGCAGAGAAGCATCAAATTATATCAGGGCTACTCTAGTGGACCTTGTGATCATGGGTTGGACAAAGAGTTCACCTTAAACTCAGTTGCTACAAAGTAGCTATCGACACACACAAAAAAGTATGTTTTTTCCCCCTAACAGTATTTGTTTGGGTTTTTACTTTTGTTTTGTTGCTCAATTTGATGATTCATACTTCTATTCTTTGTTATTTTTGTCAGAATGTCCGTTTTTTGTAAAAACCCTTGTTTGATAACAGAAGACATTCTACTTCTGTAGAAGAAATAGAAACACAAAGACTACAGCGTTTTACATACAGCCCATCAATTTATTAATGATGATATGAAAGATATATTCTAAATGTGTTTGTGTGTATGGTTTTGTTGCAAAAATGTCATTTTTATGAAGGAGTGTTAATTTTTGATTAGTTTTTCATTCTGGGATAGATGTGAGTTGTTAGTCTCAAAGTGCAAAATCTGATTATCTTGTGTGCAGAGTTTTGACATAATGATACAAAATCAGCAAAAAGTTTGTAAACAAGTTCGGCATCAACTTCCCAAGCTGTTAAAAAAATATCACTAGAAGGGAAAAACTTAAGGGACTTTTAACTTAGGTTAGGACCATTTTACACAGGTTGCCCGATTTCTTTGATTCGGTGCTTGAGTTGTAATGGGCAGCAACAAATGTGTGGTTTTAAATCTATGTAATCTTTGAGCATGCAAATGAGTATGCATTTTATATAAAATATGCAGAAATATCAATAGTAAAACAATCTGTTAAAAAACAAACCCATCAGCAAACAACTCAAGCATGCCAATTTCCCTAGAAATTGTACCCTCTCTAGTTGTTCCTATTGTAGCCAATATTGTGTGTTGATGAGTCATGTGTAGATTAGTGGTCAGGACTAAAATACATTCTGTAGGCTAATGGACAGCCTTGTACAGTACATGTCAAATAATGTGTGTGAGACTGGTGCTGAATATGTCCTGCATATAACATCACAACTGTCTGGTCGTGCTTCTTCATACCCCCAGCTGTCCCAAGGACCAGTGCATCCCAGTGCAGCTCTATCCCTGAGCCCCGGTTTGGAAAGCGTGTGGGGAATGACTTCAGTATAGGCACGCTGGTGCTGTTTGAGTGCAACCCAGGTTACACTCTGCATGGTGACAGTGCCATCCGCTGTGAGGCAGTTCCTAACACGCTCGCACAGTGGAACAGCACTGTACCCACCTGTGTTGGTAAGCAAACATCTTCACAAGTGGATGCACTTGTGCACACAAATTCAGGCACAAGCAGGGACACTCACAGGCATACATGTACTGTATACCTAGGGACACACACAATTCTATTGACTGTGTATGGTATGACTAACATGGGTGGGCAAACAACTTTAGCCAGTATTGTGTAATAAAGGCTGTGTAGCAAGTGGTTTAGAGGACCAAAGCCACTGACTTATGGCATATGGAATTCTGTAAGTAGTGTTTGAAGCACAACTGTCTGCCGCCAGCTGATTCACCCCTCCACAGGCTGTTCAGTCATCTAATATAATGGATATGTTTTTATGGAAACTTTAACAAAAGCGATATGCAAAGTTGTTCCAACATTGTGAATGACAGATACCTCTGATGCTTAAACTGCAAATGCTTTTTCTTTATTTCACTGTCTTTCTCTCTCGGTCTACTCTCTTTCTCGCTGTTCAATTCACACCAATTGAATTGACCACAACAGTCACACAGGACTGGTCAGACTTAGCTTAATTCCTAAATGCTCTAAAAATTGTTCTTAATTGGTTTAGAACAATAGTACATCATTGTACTATGTCATTATTTAATCATGTTCACTTGAATGAAAACAATACATTTGAAGAACCTCAACTGAACAAACAAAAAAACTTTATTGTGTCTTTGGGAGAAGTCCTGGAAACAAACAATTGATGAACCTCATTACCTTTTAGTCTTTCTAGTACATAAGTACATTTTCTGGGAGAACTAAAAAAGCTCTATTGCTGTAGCAAATAAATGCAAGTCTTCTCCCTACACCTTACAAGTCGAAACATCCACCAGTATTTGACAGTTATGGTGTCTAATCATGCCTGACATTAAACATCCACTTCAAGAGGCCAAATTACATAAAAAATAGACCTAGTCTAGGCTCAAATATCTGTAATTACAATTATTAACAAATAGTGTCTTATACCAGAGGATGCTATATGACACTACTTCTACAAAAAAATCCAAAATTTAAAAAAATGTCTGCAAAAAAACGGTAACTTCCAACAGTCAAATCAAACATTGATGTAATACAGTAAAACAGAAAACGTATAATAAAAAATGCATCTAATTCACGTTGCTAAACCTAGCAGTCACACGAAAGCGAATGACAAAAACTAATCTTTAACGTAACATTTTTTCGAAGCGTATGTATTGATATCACTCCTAAAATTATCAAAAGAACTCGTATCCGAAGACAACAGTCATTGTCACTCTTGGTTTTGGTTTCCCCTTACAACAGGGATTTCGAACTCCGGTCCTCGAGGGCTGCTGTTCTGAAGGTTTTCGATGTTTCCCTGCACCAGCACCCATGATTCTAATGATGGGTCGTTATCAGGCTTCCACAGAGTTTGATAACAACCCATTCGTTAGAATCAGGTGTGCTGGAGCAGGAAACAAATCTGAAGTTGTCATTATTTTTAAGGTATTATGCCATGATTTTACCGGTCCGGCCCACATGGGAATAGATTTTCATCCATGTGGGCCATTGGTTAAAATGAGTTTGCCACTCCTGGTCTTGAACCAATATTATCGCTTAGGTTTTCTCGACTCAGATATCTGTTGGCCCAATCAACAAATAAAGGGAGTGGCTGAAAACACTCGCTTTATTTGAAGTTCTGCCATGGCGAAAAATATGCACGCGAAGCCATTCGGTCCGTTGTAGCAACGCTACCAAATATAAAGAACTCAAAGCTGGAGCAAGAACAGTCCTTACTGATTTTTGTTGGTGGCCATGATGTTGTAGCCCTCTTCTCCACAGGCTTGAGGAAATGTTAGATTTTCCCGCTCGCTCCATAATATCGTGAAGGAGTTAGCTAAGGCAAACACTAGCAATCCTAAGCCGATAATTGTAACCGCCTTCCCACTCCTTGCACTATTTGAACAGTTGTATATCATTTCTAACCTTCCTGACTTTCTAACTTCCATGGTCATTAGGTTGGTGGCAGTTTCCAACCACAAAAGATCAGGACCCTTGATTTGGAAGGACACATAACCAAGCTCTCCTCTGGGAATATGTTTCAGAGTGTTTGCTGACAGCAAACAAACTGTTATTCTGCATACTTATAATTATTACTGTTTGCTGAAAGAAAAGAAAAAAAGAATGAGGTACAATGGTTCCGAATGTTTGCATCAAATTCTGAGGCAGAAAAATAGTTTACTATTGTGATGTTATAAAGTAATTTCTGAAACTTTTCTCACTTTTCACTCTGTTCAACATAAAAACTAATTACCAACGTTTTTGCTGACATAATTTTGTCTGCTATGACATTGATAGCTGGTATGTAAAATACTCTTACGTATTCATCAATATATTTGCGAAATACACATTTCTTTATGATGTAATTAAAAACTTTAAACACTTTTTAATGCCTACATACTTTCACAACAAACTTTCACTCTGTCAGTACTTCTTTAAACCTTAGTCACTATTAAAGTTATCAAAACGAAACAGTTTTAGCACATTTTCTTCAGGAAACCTTTTCTAGTTTCATTTTTTCCATCCTCCTTCTCAGTCGACTTAAATGACTACTGGAAAGCTCAAATTGATTGATTGCATAACTGGTGGTAACAGGGTAACAATTCATCTCAACAAATCAGGAACATACTAATCTGCTTTTCAATTATTCTTGTAGTGTACACACTTACAAAAACGCATGCATATAGCTAAAATGTAGCGGACTAGTAGTAAAGTAAGTAGTAAAACATTACTCTAGTATGAGGTGCATTTATTGAATACCCACTCACTTTAATTTAATAATTTAATATTTCAAATATAGATGTATCTGATACATAGGCTTAGCTTCAGTCTAAATGGTATGGTCTCTTTTCTTTGCTTTTTCTCTTGTGCTACACCACATTTCCTCCACACATCCCTGTGTGAACTCTTCTCTGTTGAGTAGTCCCTTGTGGAGGGGTGCTGACTGCTCACAAGGGGACCATACTATCTCCAGGATACCCAGAATCCTACGCCAACTATCTGAATTGCGCCTGGAAGATTTCTGTGCTAGAGGGAACCGGCATTCAAGTGAGAAAAAAACACTTGGAAACCTCAGATCATTTTATATTTTATTTAACACTTTGGCAGGAGGGATACATCTTTAATCAAAAGATTGTCTAATAATTAATGAAAAAGGTGTTTCAATGTTTTCATGCAATATTCTAATTTCTTGCGCATCTGTTTTACCATGTCTGTAGATCCAGGTCATAACCTTTGCCACAGAGCACAATTGGGATTCGTTGGAATTTTTTGATGGGGTTGACAATAATGCCCCCAGGCTTGGTAGCTATTCAGGTAAGTGTCTACAACTATTCATCCCATTCTGCATCTCAATCAACCCCTACTGAAGCAATGTCTTAAAAGCTCAACAGAGATGTTGATAGATATGTCAAGAAAAGATTACTTTTGGCATGTCCTATGAGAGCGATCTCTCAAAACCTCAGAAACTGAGCAGACAGGGAGTCCTGGAAAGGAAGGTGGCTTTGGTCTCATGCTTTGCTTAGTGGGGATCTGTCCCAAAATCAGCCCTGTGACAATCTATGGAGATCCGACAGGCACAGCTTTCTCACCATGCGTATAACTTCACAACCCTTCTCATGATGGAATAGAATGTAAAGGCATGAGCCTGATTTCTACTTTTTAAAGTGTGCATAGCCAACGCAAACTAGCAATCTTTATGACTACACCCTTATGTGTATAACGTATTGCAAATACACACAAAGTGCACTGTGTGTATGCGTAGTTCCCATTGAGTGTGAAACAGGCTTAACGTCACATCTGGGATTCAGGGACATACACTCACTTCTGAGTCCTGTGGATTGTTTTAGGCACCACCATCCCTCAGCTGCTAAACAGCACATCCAACAACCTGTACCTAACCTTCCAGTCAGACATCAGCTTGTCAGCCACGGGGTTTCACCTCGAGTATACAGGTATGAGGAGAAAGAGAGTTCAGAGGCTAAAGAAACACCATAGATAATTGGAATGTAGTCTGACTACATTCATAGATTATGGGAATGTAGTCTGACTACATTCCCATTATCTATGGTGTTTCTTTAGCCTCCATGTTAGCCTCCATGTTCCATATACAGTGCTGTATGTTAATATTTATAAAATAACTTCACAGTCAGATGTTCACATACTTCAGATGTCCTTTCTACTGTGGCCTTTACTCTTAAGATGTCTGTTTTCTATAACCCATCCTTCTGCATTTATTTTGTCTGTACTTGTTCGGTATCTGGGATCACTTTCCCTTTACTTTTTAATGCACATAAACAACCAATTCCGGAAAGGTTGGGACATTTTTAAATTTGAACGAAATGGAAAAAAATATATAACAAATGTTTAAACATAGAAGTTGTACAATTTATCCACTAAATGAGCTCATTTCGAATTGTATGCCTGTTACAGATCTAAAAAAAAGTTGACAGGGGGCAACAAATGGCTGAAAAAGCAAGAAGGTTAGAAAAGATTCAGCTGGAAGAACATCTAACAATTGATATTGGGTCTGTAACATGATTAGCTATAATAGAAAGAGGCAGTCTCTCCAGTCTGTGAAAGAGTTGCGTAAAAAGATTGTGGTATACTTAACATTTTTTGTTAGTCAACGTCAACGTCAAATTGCAAAGACTGTGCAAATCTTTGCCCAGTTTCTCAGAATCTTTTATCAAAAGATTCTGAGAAACTGGAGAAATCACTGTGCGAAACTGACAAGGCCGAAGTCCTTTATTAAATGTCTGATCATCAATAGAGATAAGAATGTGTCACAGAGAGAGGTGAATTGATCAGTGCCAGTACAATGCAGCATAGTTTTTATGGTTCAACATGGTTCATGGTGCAGCTTTTCCTTCCATTTGAAGAAAGGGACAATGTGCTTTTTTATCCGTCATTTTAAACACCTCAGTGAATCACTCTCATACATCCACTGCACTCACACTCTCTCATACAGTGAGAGTAAAAAGTATTTGATCCCTTGCTGATTTTGTTGGTTTGCCCACTTATAAAGACATGATTATTCAATACTTTTAATGGTAAATGTATTCTAACACGGAGAGACAGAATATCAAAAAGAAGATCCAGAAAATAACGTTAAAGAATATATATTAATTGATTTGTTCTTCCTTGAGGGAAATAAGTATTAAATCCCCTAGTATGCATTAGAAGTTCTGGTTTTCACAGACCAGTTGGACACTCCCAATCAACTTGTTACCTGAATTGAAGACTCCTGTTCTAACTAATCACCTGTGTGAAAGACACCTGTTCACACAAGCAGACAGGATTGTTGACCTGCACACATCTGGAATGGGCTACAAAAACATTAGCAAGATGCTGGGTATTAAAGTAACAACCATTGGTGCAATTGTGAGAAAAGTATAACATGACCATCAATAGACCTCAGTCTGGTGCTCCACAGAAGATTTCACCTCGTGGGGTGGCAATGATCATGAGAACTGTGAGAAATCGACCTGCAACCATACAGCGGGAGTTAGTGAATGACCTTAAGGCAGCTGGGACCACAGTCACCAGGAAAACTATTGGCAACACTTTGCGCCGCAATGGATTACAATCCTGCAGTGCCCGAAAGGTACCCCTGCTTAAGAAGGCACATGTGGAAGCCCGCCTAAAGTATGCCAATGATCACCTCAGAGATGTACAAGGTGATTGGGAGAAGGTTCTGTGGTCAGACGAGACAAAAATGGAACTATTTGACCTAAACTCTACTCGTCATGTGTGGAGGAAGAAAATGCTGCCTATGACCCCAGGAACACTGCCCACTGTCAAGCATGGAGGTGGAAGCATTATGTTTTGGGGGTGTTTCTCTGCCAATGGAACAGGGCTACTTCACTGCATCAATGGGAAGATGGATGGAGCCATGTCCCGTGCAGTCCTGAGGGACAACCTCCTCCCCTCTGCCAGGGAGTTGAAAATGGGCCATGGTTGGGTCTTCCAACATGACAACGACCCGAACCATACATTAAAGGCAACAAAGGAGTGGCTCATGAAGAACCACATTAAGGTCATGGAGTAGGCCAGCCAGTCTCCAGACCTCAATCCAATCAAAAATCTAGGTTGGGAGCTGAAGGTCCGAGTTACCAAGCAACAGCCCACCAACCTTAATGATTTATGGAGGATCTGCAAAGTAGAGTGGGCCAAAATTCCCCCTGATATGTGTGCTAACCTTGTGGTTAACGACAACAAATGTCTGTCCGCTGTGCTTGCACACAAAGGTTTTGCCACCAAGTATTAAGTGCTTTTGGCTAGAGGGATCAAATACTTATTTCCCTCAATGAAATACAAATAAATCAAAATATATTCTTTAAAGATATTTTCTGGATTTTCTTTTTGATATTCTGTCTCTCCATGTTAGAATACATTTACCATTAAAAGTATAGACTGATCATGTCTTTGTTAGTGGGCAAACCAACAAAATCAGCAAGGGATCAAATACTTTTTACTCTCACTGTATATGCATGGGCCCTTAGACGACACTGCATCATTCATCATCAGATTGTGTCAATGACGTTACTAAATAGGCCCAGGAATACTTCCAGAAACTAATGTTGATAAACACAATCCGATGTGCCATCTGCAGATGCCAACTAAAGCTCTATCATGCAAAAAAGGAAGCCATATGTGAAGATGGTCCAGAAGCACAGTTATGACATGTGGGCTGATTTAAATAGGATACTTCAAAGTGCAAAAGTGTTCTATGTTCGGACTAGTCCAAATTTGACATTACTCTTAGAAAACACGGACGCCACGCCCTCCGGGCAAAAGAGGAGCTTTTTGTTCTATCACCGTTCAGTTCTCAAGCCAGCATCTCTGATGGTATGGGGATGCATGAGTGTATAATTTATTGCATATTTTGGAAGGCACTATGAATAGTTAATGGTATGTAACTGTTTTATAGTAACATATGCTCCCTTCCAGCATGGCTTCTTTATAGAAGAGTCCATGTGCTGGATTTTGGCCTGCCTGCAGTCCAGATCTTTCATCTGTAGAGAACATTTGGCACATCATTAAACAGGAAATATGTCAAAGATGACCATGAACACCTCAGCAGCTGGAAACCTGTATAAGGCAAAAATGCGACCAAATACCGAAACTAAAACACTCATAACCCTAATGCCCAGACATCTTCAAACTGTTTTAAAAATAAGAGATGTTACACTATGGTAAACATGCCACCCTCTGAACTGCTTTGAGACCTGTAGAAGGAATCAACTTGAAAGCTCCGCACAAATTGCTAACTCATTTTGTGCAACAAATTTTAAAAATTTTCAGTTAAAACATTTATTTGAATTATGTTCTATTGTGATTAAAATATTGGCTCATGTGAAAGTCTTTTGGTTTTCATTTTATTCAAATTTTAAAAACATCTCAACTTTTCTGGAATTTGGGTGGTGGAAACATAAGGTATAATCATCATTATTATTTCACTGTGATTACACATATGTGTCGTTATTCAGTGTTAAGAGTTAGTAGTCATCAACAGGAAAGACATACTCTGTATTATTTGTTTGAAGTGCTTGTTGTTCTGTGTTTACCAACATTCCTTTGGTTGCCAATGAGTTATTGCTGTCACCACTTGTGTGTTTGTGACTGTTTTCTAAGCAATAGGTTTGGATTCTTGCCCAGAGCCTCAAGTCGCCAGCCACAGTAAAAAAGTGGGGGATCGCTACACTGTGGGTGATATGGTGTCCTTTCAGTGCGACCAGGGCTACTCTTTGCAGGTGAGAAACTCGAACCATGCCTGAATCTCAGACAGACTTACCTCAGTCCCTCATGCTATAGCTGTTCAAATCACACAAGACTGGTCCATAATATCTAGTCGTTTAGATGGCATTAGGGGGATGAATTAATGTCCCCTATTATGTTCTCTCAACCACATAGACCTCTGTAGGAGCTCATCCACCCACTGTTAACATGATCAAAACCCTGACACACAGGATGGATTTTTGAAACGTTGCATAATGGTATATCTGGTAGTGCACCAAGCATGCATTCATGCCCTGAGTTTGGTTTCTGCACAATCACCATGTGATTTAAAATATGATGACTTGTTGGTATGCATGTTGTCTCTCTCCACAGGGCAATTCACATATTACATGTATGCCCGGACCAGTAAGAAGATGGAATTACCCTGTGCCACTTTGTTTAGGTAACAGGCCATGTTATCTCATAAATCTATAGTGAATGGCGATTGACACAAGATTTAACTCAAATTGACAAAATATTGACATCTGTTGAATCTGGCCATCAACTGTCAGCTTGAAATAGAGTTATGTTATTATTTCTTTTAGGTCTAATTTTCACCTTTGGATATTTATCTGGCTGGATATGTCCCTGCATGCATCTCTACAGCTTGTTTTGATTTCAACTTTGATGAGTATGGCCATGCAGTTCCTCTTTGTTCCACCGCTGATTTCTACATACATTTTCAGGACTAAACAGGGGTGTAGCAAGCTCTCTTTGGCAGCAGTCTCCCAGTACACGCATCTATCTTTACAGTTCATTGCGGCAGTAGATCCAGGCTTACAGACATCCTAGGCCAGGTGGATGCTTGTGGTTATCATTTGGTACCTCTTCAGGTATCAGCTTGAGACTGCATTCTTTTTTGCGAACAAACCAACAGGAGAGTAGCAGGCTGTGTACCCATTCATCCATACACGCTCACATTTCACACAGGCAGGTCTACAAGTTCCAACTACAATTAAACCCCTTGGCAGTTACTTTAATCCCAGAGGATGCAGAGGTAGCATGCCTTTAGTCCAGGCCTCCAAAGGGAAGGATGGTTAGAGATTCAGATTAAGACTTCAGACTATTATTTTTATCAATGCCTTTTGTGACTTGCATTTACTCAAGTGAAGTATGTAGCAAAAAAAGTAAATTTGTTTAATCTTGTCTGCCATGCAGTCATTCTGAGATTCAGATAAGGTGTCCCAGCGGGAGATGAATTGATCTGTGCCGCTGCAGTACAGCATGGTGTCATGGTGGTGTAGCTAAAATATTTCCATTTCAAGAAAAGGAGTATGTGCTTTTTATCTGTCGTTCAAAGTACTTCAGTGAATTACTCTCATACATGCACGCAAATGCATACATTTTCCCACGTTCTCAGCAGTGTCTAACATGTTACCCTTGGTTTGTGTCTCTAGCTCAGTGTGGTGGCTCCATGACAGAGTTCAGCGGTGTGATCCTGAGTCCCGGTTTTCCAGGGAATTACCAGAGCAGCTTGGACTGTAGTTGGAGAGTCCAGCTCCCCATTGGCTTTGGTTTGTTTCCTACCAAGCAATAATTTTTACTGGCACTTTCAATGGTGCAATTTTTGTGGAAACGTAGATGCCATGATTTCTCATTCTCATCCTTTTTCATCATATAATACCTACAATACTTCTCACAAGGCTGAAACTATCTGTTTTTGTTTGTGAAAGGGCATTACTTGAAAGGATTGTGTTTTGTTTTCTAGGCATCCACCTGCAGTTTCTAAACTTCTCTACCGAAGCAGTGCATGACTACCTAGAGGTTCACAGTGGGGACCCGGAGAGGGGTTCAGTGATTGATCGCTTCAGTGGATCTGCTGTTCCCGAGTCTCTCTTCAGCACTACCCATGAGACTAGCTTGGTCTTCCACAGTGACTATTCCCAGAACAAGCCAGGGTTCCACGTTGTCTACGAGGGTGAGAATCATCTTTGAGTGATTGATTTATTTTCAAGGGGGTCAATCACACAAACTATGACCATAATCTAACCACAACCACATTGGATTACATTTGGATTGTCATCCAAATGTAATCCAAAAATAGATTATAAACCTAAACCCAAATATAGAATTATATGCACCTTTATGTTTTATCAGTAAGTGAACAAAAGGGTTGGGAAAAGAGGCATCACCAGCCATTTTTGCCTGGGCTGCAGCCCAAACTTTTGAGTGTGGGTCATGAATATAATTCTTATTGAAATGAAACTGTGTGTTGCATGAGTTTTTGTAACATGCTGTAACACACAGTGTCAAAATAAATGTAAGGTCTCTAGTGAACATGTCAGTAAATGTCTCCAGCTCTAGCTAACTAGCTTTGACTGATAGGGTGTGGGTCTGATTTTGAAAGATTTTTGCACATACTCAGATTTTCTGTTGATATTGCTGTATTGAATCCAACTAAGCCAAATCAAGGTCCTACAGTGAAGGAGACATAATCCTACCCCATCTGATTTTGTAAGTTTGCCAACTGACATAGAAATGATCAGTCTATAAGGTAATGGTTGATTTATTTGAAAAGTGAGAGACAGAATAACAACAACAACAACAACAAAAGAATGCATATCAATTTGTACTCATTGGTTTGTAGTTTAATGAGTGAAATAAATATTTGACCTCTTGCAAAACAAAACGTAATACTTGGTGGCAAAATCCTTGGTGGCAATCACAGAGGTCAGACAGTTCTTGTTATTGGCCACCAGGTTTGCACACATCTCAAGATGGATTTTGTCCCACTCCTCTTTGCAGATCTTCTCCAAATCATTAAACATTTTGAGGTTGATGTTTGGCAATTTTAACCTTCAGCTCCCTCCACAGATTTTCTATGGGATTAAGGTCTGGAGACTGGCTAGGCCACTCCTGGACCTTAATGCGCTTCTTTTTGAGCCATTCCTTTGTTACCTTGCCTGATATCATTTGACAAGATTTTCCTGTGTAGTATGGGATGATCCCTCACCATTTTTAAGAGTGTGCTCCTAATCTCAGTTTGTTACCTGTGTAAAAGAACTGGGAGCCAGAAATCTTTGATAAGAGGAGTGTCAAACACTTATTTCACTCATTCAAATGCAAATCAATTTCGACATACGTTTTTCTGGATTTGTTGTTATGTTGTCTGTCACTTTTGAAATAAACGTACCATTTAAATTATAGAGGGATTATTTCTTTGTCAGTAGGAAAACGTATAAAATCAGCAGGTAATTAAATAATTTTTTGCATCACTGTGTGTTAGGTCTGGGCCAAGCCCCGAATGTTCACGTCTGTCTACGTGACGGGCCTGCTCCTCTCTCTCACAGCCAATCTTCCTGTTTATTCCACAGCCTACGAGCTCCAGAGGTGCCCTGATCCTTGGCCATTCCACAATGGCATTGTGATTGGCAGAGACTTTAGTGTGGGCATGACCATTTCCTTTGAGTGTCAGCCAGGGTACACACTGCTGGGAGAAACTTCTCTTACCTGTCAACACGGAGTCAGCCGGAACTGGAATTACCCGGTGCCTCACTGCGATGGTAACAAATAATTATCCGAAAAGAGACAACGTGTCCTGAATGAACTATTCATTATAGAATATAAAATGTGATTGTAAGACTAGTAGTAACAATGCATACAAATGTAGGATTATTGTATGCTAAGTCAGTGATTGACCATCTCAGTGTATGATCTAGGATAAGTTGTGCCTAGCGTACAAATTTGTTAAGGCAGTCTGGCAAGGTAGCACACTGACCCTAAATTAACGTCAAGGTTTGACTTAATGATAGGTTGCCACAAAACAACTAAATGCTTTCTTGGTCAGATAAATTGTTCTTTGGAGCACCTTTGTTCTGGTCTCTTTTACACTAAATTTATAGTGTGGGTGTTGTGTTTGACAGTTTTTAGGTTTTTAAACCTATGGCTATGCTTAGCTTTGACTGTAAGGTATTTTATAGACACTAGACAACTACAACAATTATGACAAGGGAGTTCATTATTAAAATCACTCCTTGTTAATCAATTTTCGAACACGCATTAACAGCCCAATTCAAATGTCTCTTGAGAGTTTTTGTTGCAAAACACTACAATTTAGATGGTTGCAGTATGTACCAATATGAAGTAATGCACATCGTGTGCATGCACATGTTATCGTTGATTTAAAAACAGTTTGCCAGAAGAGCTTGTTTTTCCTTACAGTGGTATTGGTAGGTCAGTAAACTCTTTCATAGCATCTTTTCTGGATTTAAGGTCAATTGTATGTCCACTCCAGTCATTCAAAATGGCAGCTGAATTAATAACTGAAAAATAATTAATAATACACTTCAGCCATTTTTGGATACGAACAATCTTTTCTTCGCATTTGGAATAATAGCACTGTAGATTATTGTATTGTAAATTGTATTGTATAAATTGTATCTTCAATGGTTGCATCTCCTTTCCTCTTGTCTCTCCACTTGCCTAGCTCTGTGTGGTGGGAATGTTACGTCCATGAATGGCACCATCTATTCCCCAGGACATCCAGCGGACTACCCCAACTTCCAGGACTGCCTGTGGAGTGTAAGGGTGCCTCCAGGCTATGGGATCTACATTAACTTCACCATCATTAACACTGAGCCTATATACGACTACATTACCATGTGGTAAGATTCATTTTTATATTTCCAGTGTCTGGTAAGAGCATTTAATGAAGATGTGTTAATCCAGGTGCATTTGAACCCCCTCCTAAAATCAAACGTGGCCCAGTAATAAAAGGAAAAAGGTTTGTTAGAGAAACAATCCCTGCCATCATTTTCACAAATCAAAAGACATACCTTCTTATATATATAAAGTATACTGGCATTTTGTTAATGCCAGTATACATAATTTATATAATCTCAGAAGTGTCTTTCATTGGCGTTGCCTCTTGCAGCTCCTTCTGTATCTATGTAAGCCTGAGGCAGGGCTGGAACAAATGCTCCCCAGGGAGATATGGAGGAAAGGCAGTGGAGATAGATGCCTCCCAGCCAGCATCTGATAACTGCCTCATGTTTCTCTACACTGTGTTGATCGCCCTTCATTGAAACTGTGACAAGGACATCTTTTTGAGAGCACAAAACAGTCAGAGCGCCAATGAATGTGCATCGGAAAACTATGGGGAAACTCTTACATTTTGTTATAAATCAGAGAATAGTTCCAGATCTTTTTTCTTTACCCTGAAAAATGTCCTGAGTTCAATGTGTGGAAGTGTGGTGAGCTATATTAAGCAGACAGACCATGTCTTGTTCGCAACATTCGCAACATTCGCAACATTCTCAAGATTTAGATTAATCTGATGAGCTCTCATGAGCTGTTTTTTAGTCTAAGGATCATGTGACTCACTGGCGTCATTATCGGTTTTGCAATAATAACCTTCTCATTATGCATGGTATGCATGGTAGCAGAGCTGCAGAGCTCTCACCTCCCAATAAGGAGATCATGGGTTTTATTCTCAGGCTAAAAAAACTAACTCTATCTGCCTTCAATACCATGACTGAGGTGCCCTTGAGTAAGGCACCAAACCCCCAATTGCCTCCCAGGAGCTGGAGCAATAGCTGCCCACTGCTCTGGGTGTATGTCCACTGTGTGTGCACTTGGATTGGTTAAATGCAAAGGTAAATTTCAAGTATGGGGTACCATACTTGACAATACATCACTTCACTTCACAGTCCACTGAAATTAGAGAGCACCTTTAAAACATAAACACGTGCATACAGACACCCAACTTCTTGGTGGATGTTGGTAAACTATACAAAGAGTCCAAACCAGACAATTCTCGCGTACGCTCTCCCACTCGTCTGGGCGATCTTCAGTTCTAGCCGAAGAGTAGGGATGGGCGTGGCCAAAACCAGCCTTTATACATGCATATCGTTATTTCACAAACTTCAACCCACAACCTTATCAATGAGACAAACGGTTTGACAGAATATGTGAATATTGATATGTGAGCTGAAGCAATTTACAATCCACCTCATTTGTCTTCTTCAGAACCAGAAATAAAAAGTGAGAAAATGTATCCGAAATGGATCAAATATTGTTTTTCTGTAAGTTATCTGAAATTTGTATATTTGTGTATTTGTATACAGTATATTTGCCTTTGCTATCAACATTCAGTGTAATGTCATACATGTTGTCTGTGCTTGTAGATTTTGTGAGTTTAAGGTAATCAATACATAGATAACGGAAAAGTAAAACATGTGGATGCATGTGTTAGGTTAAATGATAACTGTAAATTACTGCTAGTGAATGGTTGTCTGTGTCTCTGTGTTAACCCTGTGACTAGCTGGCCCCAGTCCAGGGTGTACCCCACCTAAGGTCACTGGGATAGGCCCCAGTCACCCGTGACCACTAACGGCAACAAGCGGCACTGTGATCGCTAATGAGAACAAGCGATAGAAAATAAATGAAGTGACAGAACCCCCTATGATCCTATGATTCTTGAGGAGGGTATAGGATCATAGATCATAGAAGATCATTAGGACTACTTGTACTGTTCCCCACATTAATGTGCTACGATGGTAACCTTGTCTTGTGAAACTTGTATTCATTGGTTTCAGTTTAGAAATACAAACATTTAACAGTGAAGACTAACAGTGAAGAAATAAAGCTATTTTTGTGCTATATTTTTAAGGTTTCTTAAGTTTCCATGTTTCTTTGTCTTCTGTTCTTGGTCTTGTCTCAACAGGGATGGTCCAGACCAAGGCTCACCTCAGATTGGCCAGTTCAGTGGAAGCTCCACCCAGGATGTAGTCTACTCAACCGCCAATCAAATTCTCATTCAATTCCACAGCGATTTTAGCAATAGTGGCTTTTTCGTCCTCAGTTACCATGGTGTGTGTCCTCAGAAGAAGTGCTTGACTTTAAGTGCTTGACTTTGTTTCTCTTCGACTCCTAGGTCTCCAGATTTAGAAAAAGTTGTTTGAATTTGATTTGACTTCTAGCCCCCCTGACCTAAACACCATATGAGATTTTAATCGTATCTGGTGTTAAATAATAAATGTAATTTATGGGCAACAATTACAATTTTAAGGGAAAAGTAATTTTTTAAAGATAGCGTCTATATGATTTCAAGTGCACTATCATTTTGTTTTTGATGATCGTGTTCTGTGAAAGCTGGCAATTGATTTCCTATTATGGATGCAGCTCTTCAAACTTGCTTGGGTTAACATCCAGTGTTTTTATCTTCAGCTTACCAGCTAAGGATCTGCCAGGCACCCCCGCCTGTAACCAATGCGGATGTCCTCACTGATGATGACAAGTTTGAAATAGGTCAACCATGTTTATGTACTGTTTTATGCATTTGTTGGTTGTTTGGTTTGCTGGATGTTGAGACTTGCCTTTTATGAAAATATTTGTATTTGTATGGATTTATTTTAGCAGGCACGTTACATAAAGATAAGTGATGTATTCAGTCAGACATTCAATCATTTATTCATACTTTTATTGACTCATTATTTTGCATGCTCTGACAGGAGTAAAGGAATTTTCTAGGTTATCAGAATACTACATTTTCTATACTGGCAGACATACTGTAAATCCAACTCTTTCAATCTCTCAAAGATTTATTTTAGATCTCCATCACACCCCCACTTGTTTACTTCATCAACTAATGTCGCTTAGATTACCTCAATGTACTTGTGGCTGAGACCAACAAACCTGAGTGCTAACAAGCTGCTCTGCTTTATCCACAGGAGACATCATCAGGTACTCCTGTCTGCCAGGGTTCACCTTACTGGGCAGTGAGATCCTGACCTGCAGGCTGGGCGAGAGACTACAGATGGACGGACCCCCACCTGTCTGCCAAGGTTGGTTTCACACTACCACTTCTGCTTGTGTTACACACTCCAGTCTAGACCACAGACAGAGAATAAGATCAACATCTTAAGAGCCATAATTTTTACATGACAACCCTGAAAGATTAGGATGTAGTTTATTTAAATTGATATTACTGTGAGGCAAAAAAAGTATTTAGTCAGCCACCAATTGTGCAAGTTCTCCCACTTAAAAAGGTGAGGCCTGTAATTTTTATTGTAGGTACAAATCAACTGTGAGACAAAATGTGGAAAAAAAATCCTAAAATCATTGTCTGATTTCTAAAGAATGTATTTGCAAATTATGGTGGAAAACAAGTATTCGGTCATTAACAAAAGTTAATCTCAATACTTATGTTAAATATCCTTTGTTGGCAATGACAAACATTTTCTGCAAGTCTCCACAAGGTTTTTACACACTGTTGCTGGTAGTTTGGCCCATTCCTCCATGCAGATCTCCTCTACAGCACTGATGTTTTGGGGCTGTCACTGGGCAACACGGATTTTCAACCCTCTTCAAATATTTTCTGTGAGGTTGAGATCTGGAGACTGTCTAGGCCACTCCAGGACTTTAAAATGCTTCTTATGAAGCCACTCTCTCATTACCTGGGCAGTGTATTTGGGATCATTGTCATGCTGAAAGACCCAGCCACGTTTCATCTTCAATGCCCTTGCTGATGGAAGGTTTTAACTCAATATACTCACAATACATGGCCCCATTCATTATTTCCTTTACACTGATCAGTTGTCCTGGTCCCTTTGTAGAAAAACAGTCCCAAACCATGATGTTTCCACCCCTATGCTTCACAGTTGGTATTGTGTTCTTCGAATGCAACTCAGCATTTGTTCTCCTCTAAACATGACAAGTTGAGTTTTTACCAAAAAGTTCTATTTGAGTTTCATCTGACCATATGACATTCTCCCAGTCCTCTTCTGGATCATCCAAATGGTCTCTGGCAAACTTCAGACAGGCCTGGACATGTACTGGGACGTATCTGGCAAGATTTGAGGCTTTGCGCCGTAGTGTGTTACTGATGGTAGCCTTTGTTACTTTGGTCCCAGCTCTCTGCAGGTCATTCACTAGGTCCCTCCATGTGGTTCTGAAATTTTTGCTCACCGTTCTTGTGATCATTTTGACCGCACAGGGTGAGATCTTGCGTGGAGCTCCAGAGGTGATTTTCTGGATTTATTTCTCATAGTTGAAGTGTACCTATGAGGAGAATTACAGGCCTCTCATCTTCTTAAGTGGGAGAACATGCACGATTGGTGGCTGACCACATTTTTTTTTTGCCCCAATGCATACTTTGTAAAACATCATATTTGCATAGTCTTCTCAGGGGCATCCTTCAATATTCTATGAAATAGTATATGTAGTTTAAACTCCAATCCCCAAAAGGTTGGGACATTGTGTAACGTAAGAAATAGAATACAAGGATTTTCAAATTTCATAAACCCATTTAATTGACAATAGAACTTAGGAAAAATATTAAATGTTTAAACTGATGAAATTAACCACTTTAAGGAAATATGTTATTATGACTTTGATTGCAGCGACATGTCTCAAAAAAGTTGGGACAAGGCCATGTTGTATCCATTATGTTGCATCCCCTCTTTTAAGTCTATGTCTCTAAGTCTGTATGTGTCTGGGAACTGAGGTGAGAACTTGGTGGAGTTGTGGTAGAAGAATGTTGTCCCTTTTGTGTCTGATAATGAGCTCCTGCTGCTCAACAGTCCTGGGTCATCCTTGTCATATTTTTGTTTTGTGATCCACAAAATGTTTTAACTGATGAAAGGTCTGGACTGTAGGCAGGCCAGTTTAGCACATTTTGGAATCATGCCTGTCTTTTGTGCAGTGCTGTCTGAGTGCCTGAAGAAAACTACTATGCAGTATTTATTTCCCCCTTGTCCCTTACACATACATTTCTTCAGATTTGTCAAAATAATTGTTATATGTTATGTACTGTAGGTTGTATTAAGAGATATTCAGTGTCATAGCAATTTTACATTGAGGAATATTTTTCTGAAATGGTTCCACTACATATAGATGCAGGTTTTTGTAGATTGATGATCATCTGCTCATTTTAACCTCTGAGACTCTGCCTCTTTTAGATTTTCTTTACAATTCACCCAGTTGTTTGCCAAATGAAAGATTTGCAAAATTACCTTATTTCCTTACAATGGTACATTTCCAAAGTTTAAATATTTAATAAGTTTTCATTTTTAAATAATTTATATGTGTCAATTATATTTGCAAGTTGCTGCCTTTTGTTTTTATTGAGATTTTATAGTGTCCCATCTTTCTTGTAATAATTTGTTATGAATGCCAAAGTGATTGCATTTTCTTCCCTATACTATACTTTTTTTGTTGAACAAACATCTACCTTCATTGACACATATTGTGTTTTTGATTGAATTACATTACTTTAAGGGGCTATGTCAGGGTAAGTAGATTAGGTTTAGTAATAAAAAAAGGTGTGCAGTAGGAAGGTTAGGGCTGGCTGGGATCAGCAACCAAAGCGCATAACCCTCTGAATTTACTCATTTGCAAGGAGAGCAAATGCAAGAAGAGACTAGCAGATAGTGATGTCACAATTAAATTGTTGCTCGTGAAGTGATGTCAACCTTTTGAAGCAATAAGCACCTATTGAAACGGTGCAGTGAACATTTTGAGAAACGCACAAATATCTTCTGTATATAGACCGCAATAGCTTTGGGAATAAGAGTGAAAGCAAATAGGAGGATGTTAATACTCAGTGCTCTGAGTTGGTGCATGTCAGTTTAGACAGAGGTAGCCTTTTAAAACGTATTTATTTTGAACATTTTCCCACCCTTTCCACCTTTCCCAAATCCTCAATATTTGGACTACATAGACAGCATTGGTGTCAAAACATTTGTCATAATTGCATTGCTTGTATGGGGCTTTACGTTCTGTTGCACAGTTTAGGCTTTAATTAAAATTGAATGCCAGCTAGTTTGCTACACACTTCAGTGCTAGGCCAACGTCATAAAGTAAGCACAGTTATGTAGCAACAACACATAGATACTGTATGACGGTGTAATAAGACAGACAGCTAGGTTCAGACTTGGTTCTTTGAATCTCTCTGAATCTTATTCATTTAAAGGAACATATCTTTTATGTTCCGTTCCGGGGTTGGGTGGGGTCTGGTCCTTACCAGACCCTCGTACATTTAATTTGTACAGAGAGTCTGGGATTAATCCCTTGACAAACATTGTTTCTGTTGAGGGGGTACTCTGTTGAAGTTTTAAACTATTGGATCTTACCAGAGCCACTCTGGATCTGCCATAATCAGTACCAATCGATAAGGTTTGGTTGTGACATAGGTCATGTGCTGAGATGTAGCCACTTAGGCTGAACAACAAGTTGTAATGATCAGAGGAGTGTTCGCAGATATTGAATTTAGAATTAAAGGAATAATTGTAAATTGTAGATCTATATTTGACACCAAGGCTAGTGATATCAGTTACAGTAAACTGTCGAAGCTGAGTCTAATCATTGAGAAAATGCCACCCATGCAGTGCAGTAACTACTAGGCTACTGCGCGACACGATATTTTTAAGATGTGGAAGAACGAGAAGACGATGGAGACAGGAGACCATTCCACTGACACGAGAGACAGAGACCCCACACCTTCTGTAAAATCCATGAGTCCTACAAACTTTCTGTAACTTTAGCACTAATTTTCTATCCAATTATATTATGTGGAGCAAATTATATATACAAAAATAACTTAAAATCAGTCTTTGCTCCAATTGTATTGAAATAGTAAAGACGTCTATTAATACATGTTTGTATCATGTACATTTTGCAGAAGTTTGAATTGTTGAGGAGAAACCTACCTTTGCTGCTTGCTGCTATATTAACATTTGGAGATTTTCCTCTGTTCTATACAATACAGTTATTAGTCTTGAATTTTCTATATTGTATTCTCATAAGGTTGACCCAACAACTGACCAAGGAGATAAGGAGGATGGTACCCTGTACCATGTTGGGCAATGAAATGTGAAGCCATGCTGCACAGGAATCAGAAAGATTTTGTTCAATCAAGCACATACAATCTAAGTGTGTCGATGTGGGTGTACGTATGTGTGCGTTAAACATAGTGAGGAAACTAAAGTGTTAGGAATAGTGGGTGTCTGTGATGTATGCTGGTAATTTTAGTATTGTAGTCAATATATATTGACAAAATTTGCTATGTGCAAAAGTAGTTTTGAAATTAGTAAAGAAGTTGATTTATGTGGAGCAAAAAACATAGAACTTCATGTTGATGCTCTGTTAGTTTGTCAGTATTTCATCCATAAATGAGACAAGTTTAAATAAGCAGCAAATTATTTTGGGAAAATGCTTATATATATCCAAACGTCATCAATTGTGGCATAGCTCTCAAAATCTGAACTTGGTGCCAAGGTGCACGGTGCCCAGTTCCCAAGATAATTGTTGGAAATTTGCTGCCCTAAAATCCCATTCAAATAGATACACAAAACATGTTTTAATTAAATTCCTGGCACATTAGAAAAATCTTCAACATTTCAGCTCCTGGACAAAATAATTCAGAAAATTGATGAACGCAGGTCATTTTACCATTTAAAGCTGCTTGTGTATATAACTGCCAATAGTAGAAAGGTTACTTGATATATGGATGACAGGGTTACAGGCGATAACACTGAGTCACTGTTTATGGGAAATGTAATTTATTTCTGCCTTATTTAGTTTAGTTATATTTACACTGTAATTTTTCCTGTCTTTCCCACACCTCTCCCCTTATTTTGTTCCTCCATCCATCATCTACCCTCTACCACGTTTTTCTTTTCAGTACAATGCCCTGCCCATGAAGTGCGTTTTGACTCAACTGGTGTGATTCTGAGTCCGGGATACCCAGAAAGCTACCCCAATCTGCAAATGTGTTCCTGGCTCATTCATGTGGAGAAAGGCTACAACATCACCCTTCACTTTGAGCTCTTCCAGACAGAGAAAGAGTTTGACATCCTTGAGATATTTGATGGTACATTGTTATCTAAATATGCAGAACAACTATTATAAAGTGTGTATATGTGTGTTCGTTATTGTAAACTGTATGTATTTGCCAGGATTTGTGAACTGTATAGCAGTCATGACTGAATATTGATTTTGTCTTGACACCATGTGGTTGAAGTCAAGTTTATGTGTGTGTATGTGTTGGCACTGTGTGTATTGCAGGGCCCAACATTTACAGCCAGAACCTGGCATTGCTCAGTGGCGATGTGGTCACACCCTTCAGTCTGACCACCACTGGTCACCAGCTCCTGCTCCGATGGTCATCCGACCATGGCACCAACCGCCACGGCTTCTACCTTAGATATGTGGGTGAGTATCAAAGTATGTATCTACTAATAATAATCTACTACTCATTAGCATGTCCTACTGTCATAAAAAATTTGGGAATTCTTATTTTTTATGAAAGATTTGCTGGGATATCCCCTTGAGTAGGATGTTGATTATTTTGTCATACTTAATTTCCATTTTTTGAGCAATATCTGTTTTAACTGGACTTTTAAAGTCTTGATTTGGTGTACTTCAAATGTGTAGTTTATCAGGACCAGTAACGTGCTCTGCTTCTTTTTCAGGTTTTTTAATACTATTCTGTGCATTGTAAGTGTATGCATTTGACTGGAAAGCAACAATCTTTTGCATAGAGAGGATACACACATGTTCTACAGTAAAAGCCAGTTGAAAACTGTTTACCCATGGGCCAGACATGCATAGTACATAGTATTGTCAGTCAAGACACTCCAGTGATCGACTTCACTATTTATTCATACACATGAGAATATGTTTGACATAAGAGGATTCAATGAATAATTCAATGTATGGAAGCTTTCCCTGCCTTTACCAGTGCAGTTCCACTGCAGGTTCCATATGAGGGTGCTCACGGGGAGGACAGCATGAATGGAAGTCTGTGGAGCTATACACCTTAACATCCACTTTTCTCAGGACATAATTTGAATGTGGCAAAGGAATACTGCTGGGTGTTAGATTTTTGAATTTCTAAAATGCTTTTTACAACGTCAGTGATGTCATGAACATAACATAATGCTAGCAGGTTATGGTCAACAATGACATTGACTCACCCTGTTATATGTCAACAGGACATTAGTACTCGTCACATCTAGTATATATAGCCAGCCTCTCTGCTTTAGGAGTCTCTCGTTTAGTTTTACCTAATGTTTATACTTCTAATAATACATTAAATGAAGAAAAAAGGAGACAATACATTTTTCAGTATAAAGGTTGCAGGTCTAGGACTTGTACCCGGCGATGCCACGCAGTGCACATCACCAGCTATACGTAGTGTAAATAGACAGACAAGCAATACACTTTACAGTGCACTTCTTGAGTACGTTATTATCTCACACACAATAACGCTGCACCATAGTACTGTTGCATAGGTCACAACTAATGAAGTGTCTGACAGAAATTTGCCAGCAATACCTTCTTTCGATATGTCTTATCATCTAGGATAAAAACAAGTAATCAACGCGTTCTTAAAAAAAACTATTTGTTTCGTCATCACAGATACAAGGAGTGATACTGCCTAAGGTTGAGGCTTTTGAGTCACATAGAGCATTTATCCCTATATGGTTTGGTGTCCATCCTGTGAACTCACTATGAAAAGTTTGGTTTTCCGAGAAGGACCACAGGACCACTGTCTTTTCTAAGATCACCTCATTCATTTTCATTCTGAGTTTCTAAAAACGTACTTTTCATGTGAAATCATGAACGAGGATTCAAGTCCGAGTCCAAATTTCCCAATGACAATCAGGTGAAAGAGACAAATTTAGCTATCTAGCTCCATAAACTAAACCCATTCATGTCACACTCACCTGCGATCACCCTCAGTGGAACTGGTGGAACTGCAACAAAATTCGGTATAATGGTACTTAGTAGGGAGTGAGCAGGCTGTACCTGCCATTGCTGCGTGCAGATATATTTATTTGTTATTATTAACATTTTATCATTCTCTAAATTACAGTTCCAAAACCCTGAACATGCGCAGGGAAGCCATTTTAGTTTTTTATTGTCTACTAATTTGTATCGTAGACCTTGTGCCAAACTGAGTTTAAAGAACCTGTTGGCCTTGTCAATGGGGGGAGCAGGGGTTGGCCTCTGGGGCTTGAGCCCCAAATTTTTAAACAAAAGCCACAAAACCTTTACATACCTTTACATTTGGGTTGTAATTTTCAGCAAATAAGTAGGTGTAAATCACGCTTAGTCTGACTTGTCAACTAGGACCTGTTTGCCTCGGGAGACCCTACCAGGGGCATAATGCCCCTGACAACATAGCTCCTAGGATTACCGGAGCACTCTAACCCCTCCACCACGTCAAGGTGGCGATTGAGGAAGGGGATCACGGGGGAGTCTGGGCGACATTGAGTCCAAGTGGACCATGTTCTCAGCCTCCATTGTCGATGCGGCAGCCTGGATCTGTGGTCCTAAGGTCTCTGGTACCTGTTGTGGCGGCAATCCATGACTACAGTGGTGGACACCGGAAGTGTCCTATCAGGCCATATTGGCTTGTGGGACTCCTGAGATAGTTGACAGCTATCTGTAGGCCAAGCGTTCCACAGCTTGGGTGGTTGCAGAGGCAAAAACACGGGTCTGGGAGGAATTCAGGGAGGTCATGGAGGAGAGCTATTTAAACAGCTTCAAGAAAAATTCAGACAAACTGTTTTGGCATCTCAGGAGGGAGAGGCAGTGCTTCACCAACACCGTTTATGGTGCGGGTGGGAAGCTGTTGACCTTGACTGGGGACGTTGTTGGCCAGCTGAAGGAATACTTTGAGGATCTCCTCAATACTGCCGTCACATCTTCCAAATAGGAAGCAGAGGCTGGGGACTCGGAGGTGGACTCATTTATCATCCAAGCTGAAGTCACTGAGGTGTTCTGTGGGCTCTTCGGTGGCAAGGCCCCAGGGGTTGATGAGCTCCGTCCTGAGTATCTAAAGTCTCTGGATTTTTTATGGGACTCTCGTGGCTGACACGTCTGCAACATTGTGTGGTGGCCTGAGACAGTACCACTGGACTGGCAGACCGGGTTCCCCTACTTAAGAAGGGTGTGTTCCATTTAGAGAGGCACTTCTCAGCCTCCCCTGGAAGGTTTACACCAGGGTACTGGAGAGGAGAATCCGGTTACAGAACACTAGACCAGCTCTATACTCTCCATCGGGTGCGTGAGGGTTCATGGGAGTTTGCCCAATCAGTCCACATGTCCTTTGTCGATCTGGAGAAGGCATTTGACCGGCAAGAGCAACAGGATCTCATATCTGCTGTTTGCAGATGATTTTGCCCTGATGGCTTTATTTGACCGGGACCTGCTGTGTGCACTGGAGAATTTTGCAGCCAAGTGTGAAGAGACTGGGATGGGACTCAGAAACTCAAAATCCGAGGTTATTGTGCTCGACTGGAAAAAGGTGGCTTGCGCCCTCTGAGTGGGTGGGGAGTTGTTGCCCCAAGTGGAGGAGTTCAAGTATCTTAGGGTATTGTTCACAAGTAAGGGAAGGATGAAGTGAGATTCTCAGGCAGCTTAGTGCAGCGTGTGCTGTGATGCAATCTCTGTATCGGACCGTTGAGGTGAAGAAGGAGCTAATTCGAAAAGGAGTTGAGTCAAAAAGGAGTTGAGTTGAAAAGGAGCTAACTCGAAAAGGAGCTGACTTGAAAAGACGAAGCTCTCGATTTACCAGTCAATCTACGGTCCTGCACTCATCTATGGTCATGAGCTTTGGGTTATGACCAAAAGAACAAGATTGTTAATACAAGAGGTTGCCTCCTGGACACCTCCCTTGTGAGGTGATCCGGGTATGCCCCACAGGGATGCAGTAGTCCCAGGGCACACTGGAGGGACTATGTCTCTTGGCTGGCCTGGGAACGCCTCGGGATCCCCTCGGAAGAGCTGAAGTTTAAATGGAGAAGGAAGTCTGGAGTTCCCTGCTCAGACTGTGATCAGCCTGAACAGCCCCCATGATCTTGCCCCAGATAAAGCAGAGTAAAATGGATGGATGGATTTTCAGCAAATATAACAATATGTCCACATACATACAATGTATTTGGGTCAAGGTCTGTGAATAATTTCCACAGTATTAGAATGGAACAATGAAGAGTCTGATGAAACATTCTTAAAGATGTGGAACTTGTTTAACATTCTCAATATTGAATTCAGGAGCACCTGCAATTTGTAAGTTAAATCTCTGTTTACATTCATCTAGTTCAAGATGACCGATGAAGAAAAATATTAGATTTTTGTGTCACCGAGACTAAAAATACCCTTTGGCAATTCCCGATGAGTATCTTTATGAAAGACCCTCAGCAAAGGGAATTATGTAACTTTGTAGGCTTCTTGAGCTGTATGTTGCCAAAGCAACACATCAAGTTTGTGCGCTCACAATCCCACAGACAGAACGCACAACGTTGTGTTATTTCGCTCCATGTACTTTTATGAATAGTGTAGGTGATGCAGAGAACCTGGGCAATGTGATTGTTCTATAGGCCCTTTGCATGCCAATATCTTATGAAAAGGACTGACTGGCGATTCAGCCTTGTACTTGTTGGCCATAAAATATGTGCAAGTACGACTATTTCCTACTGCTACTTACCGGTTTTTATATTTATTCTTCATTTGCTCCCACAATCGTTTGCCACTGCCATGGTTGCAAGTAAAATAATACAGCAAAAGTTTGATGTTAAGGAAAGCTCAAGTGTAATTATAGTCACATTTTGTCCCCGGCCAGTGATATCAATAAGTAATGTAACTTGTGCATTTACACGTCTGCTATTTTGTACCAGCTTCCCTTCCTTGATTTGGCAGCAGCGACTGTGTTGATTTTTGCCTGTATGTCTTTATTTCTGATGATTGTAAGATTATTGTAAGACCCTTCTGCGTGAAATATGTGGCTCTCATTTTGTCCATGTTTGCGATTGGACATACAATGAAAACACTGCCCATTTATGTGAATGTGAAGGCCTCCAGATTGGAAATACCTGGGTTAAGAAAACTATTTGTAAACCACCATCGTGACACAGGTTATGAAGACCGCGGTTGTTATGGTTAGTGAAGCAGGGTAACTAAGTAATCCTGGACACTTTGATCTTGATTCGTAGTACAGGCCTCTGGTCTGTAGGGCTATCTGAGCTGAGAGATTTAGCATAGTTATGTGTTTGCATCACATCTGAGTTTCAGTCTGACTTTTTAGCAGAACGTTTGTCCATAACTCATTTTATGACTAAAAGTGTACTAAAGTATAGATTAGTATGGCATGATACTGTATTAGTAGTATACTTTACAACAAAGCAGACATGAGTTTTGCTCACTTAACTCATAAGCTACACATACAAGCATGTTAACAAGCTTCCATCTTGAGTGCCCCCCTTGAGTTTAGTGTCACTAAATGAGGAAGTGACAACAAAAGACCCACCTTGACAAGTCACTGAGACTGTCTGTTGGTGCAAAATAGAGCGTGGTGAGAGGTGCATGATAATGCACTAGAATTAAAATATGGAATTGCCATTTGAAAAATGCATTACCGTTTGAATAAAATCTTGCCAATATGATATGCAATGTGTCTTTTGGTTTTTATTAGGGAACCCTTTTGCGTTTGTTAATATTCCTATTATTAATATTATTATTCTCCATGAAATGGCTCAATACCTCAATAGGTTCTCACCCAATTCATTCAGATTTTACCCAATGACACAACATGTCACTCACTACTCAGATGGCTAGTGGGCCACATGCGCCCATACTCAGTACTATGCTTAAAGTCTACATGATTTCCCCAACTTTCTAATAATCTAAGGACCCATAATATCATATGTATGAATGTTCTTGTACTGGACAAATTTAGGACAACCTTCAAAACCTCCTCATAAACCATAGCTCCAATCGACTTGAAATTTGTTACAGAATTGTAAAATACATGTCTATTTGAGTAAAATAAGAAATGCAATGCAATTTGGATTAAAACAGTGTATTAATGCTAATGTCCACATTACCACCACATCTTTTAATCAACAATTCTAATTTAATTTTGGATTGATGTTTTTCAAACCTTATTTGCTACAAGATTACATGATTCTGAAGTATCGTGCACTATTCCACCTTGACAAGTCAAAAGATTACTGAATTACAGCAGTTGAAACTTTAACAAATGTAATAATGCGTGCAAAACTGCTCAATTTTAAATACAGTAACTAGCCACAGACTTTCAGAACACAAAGAATCGCTAAGAGGGCTGCCCATTCTATTTATTACATTCTCAACATTGATTTGTGGCAGGGAATATAGAGTTGCTGACTTGTAACCTAATGCTCTTGAGTTCAAATCTCCATTCAGCCTGTTGCGTTGGCCATACATTAATTAATTTTGCTCTCTTGCTGTCCAATCTTCTACAACAAACACTTGTATAATTAATAGCAATTTTGCAGAGGAACCCACATCTCTGCCCGCTGCTATATTTCCAAATTGTATTTTTAATAATTCAAAGTGTATTGAGGATTGCATTTTCATTTGCACATTGAATTATCATTAGTGAAATGGCCATTTTATTTCAATATTAAAACTGCATTTCCAATTGAATAACGTCTGATAAACGTCCATATCACACATCTATAATTTTTCAATGTTTTTGAAATGTAAGTCCCATGGAAACACTGAGATCAGCATCTAGGGAATACTTTTGAAACATAATATCAGAAGAAAAGGACAAGTATCAAATTCAGACCTTGAAATTGTTGTCTCTCGAGCCGTAATTGAGGTAGCCTATGTAATATTTACAACTAAATGTTAGTGTGATTAATGTATATATATATTACACTGTATGCATGCGCAAAGATTCTAATGAAAGAGCAAACAGATAGCAAATTACAGAATCACTGTAAACCTTTCACAAAATAGTGAACAAAACAAAACCTCTCATAACAACAGTGCGTATCCAAGCGGCATTGTATTTTGCCGTCTTATCATAAGTGACATGATGGGCTTGAAGCAGGCTACACAGATGTAGTTGATGAGCAGGTGACACACGCTGCCAGTGTTATGCCTGAACTGGGCTTTGCTCATTAATGGTTGTATTTAATAGTATCGTGTTATTGTGTAATGTCTGAATGCACAGAGTGCCAGGCAGATGCGACACTCTTCAGACTTTGACTATTATTTCCTACATGTTCTTTAGTACCCTAAGGTTTCTGTAAATTTTTTGTTTGCCTACTTAGTCTCTACTCATCCGCTCTGTGCGCTGCTATATTATTCTCTACAGCTATGTACTGCAGTACTCCAGACTCTCCTCAGCATGGTTTTGTGATGAGCCAAACAGGAGGACATATGAATAGTGTGGTTCGCTGGGCTTGTGACCGGGGCTATCGGCTCATTGGGAATGCTACGGCGGTCTGTAAAAAGACCTCTTACGGCTACTATGCCTGGGACTCGCCTGTTCCTGCATGCCAAGGTGAGCTTATTTGCACTGGCATCCTATTGATTCTGTTTCTCATCTGACCAATGCCTTCAGCTTAAATGGCTTTTTCCCCAGCCCCCCCCCCCCCCCCCCCCCCGCGCCACGTACCTTTTGTTCTTAAGCCCCAAATCTCACTATTCCTCTGATTGAGATATGCCTGCACCTCTAACAGCATCAGCCTCTGTCTCCCTCCAGTGTATCAGCCTCATGTTAGTGCCTGAGCTGGCTGATTGAGGACCATATCCTGTCAGGTGGAAACCAACCCTTTGTTGTGTACATTTCCACTTGCCTTGGCTAACTCCCCATTAGCATGTGGTGTTCAGCGTGCTGTTGTATTCCACTCCACAAATTTGATTCTTCCAGCGTCTGTTCACTGCTGGAGGCGTTACGGCTGTTTTGGATGCTACTATCTGAAGTACAGCAAATTTCACATTTACTTACAGCACTTTGTCACAAGTTGTTTTCAAAGAATTTCTAATATTACATGACAGAATCCCAGTATTAACGTTTCAGCTTGTATGTTGCTCCTCTTTTTCCTTTTAATACATAAGGTAAATCTGTGTATGTTTTTGTTATTACATTTATGCTCCATGTGCTAAATATGTGCATTCCTGAGTGTTTTAACATTTGAAACTATCCACCTTTTTATCTAGCGTTAATGTGTGTTCCCCTTGTCTGTGATAAACAGTTGTAGAAGCCTTGTCATAATGTTGTGAGTGTGTGGTGAACATCTTACCTGCATCTTCCTACTCTCTCCAGCTGTGTCATGTGAGGTACCCACTGCTCCAACAAATGGAGGTGTGTTGGCTGCTGATTTCTCCGTTGGCACACGATTGACATACTTTTGCAACAATGGCTACCGATTGTCTTCTAAGGAACTGACGACCACAGTCTGCCAACTGGATGGCTCGTGGAGTAATCACAAGATACCCCGCTGCATAGGTGAGCAATAAGCGTCTCTCTCTGTCTGTTTAGTTCATCCTAAACAGATGCTTGTTTGAAGACCAATGCCAGGATGCACTCAGTAAGTATGATCATGGAAATGCAAAGGATTTTTATCATACGTACATTACAGTAATGTTGACTTTGTGACCCCGTCTTAGTCATGACGTGCCCAAGTCTGAGCTCCTTTTCACTGGATCACGGACAGTGGAAGATAGTCAATGGCTCTCAATATGAGTACGGAACTAAGATCATCTTTGCCTGCCAGCCTGGCTACTACCGCCTTGGCCCTGCCCACATTCATTGCCTGGCAAATGGGGCTTGGAGCTGGCACAATGAAAGGCCTCGATGCAAGAGTGAGTGGCAGATGACTAACACACAGATGTTGTCAAATAAACAAGGCACTTTAATCACATTACAAGAGAGCAGAATATGTTGATATTCTCCACCAAGAACTTGTACTCTTTTTCTAAATACAATTAAGAAAGCATGTTTTCAACACTGTGATATGAATGTAACTATTGAGACAGTTTCTGTAATGGTGATAAAATTATAATTCTAGAGGGTATAAAAAAGGTATTGATCGAAGGAAAAGGCAACCATTATCCTTCTGTTGTCATTTCTTTATTATACTTTATTTACTTTAAGTCAAGAGGCAGGAAGGGAATTACATGCAAGCCCATCAACTCTGATGTGTAATACACATCCTATACATATTTATCCTACAGATACTTACCCTCTTCCTATCTTCCTCCTTCATTTATGTTTGAATTCTGCTTCAGTCATTTCGTGTGGTGATCTTCTGACTCCTCCTAATGGAAGGAAGATTGGAACCCAGACAACCTTTGGAGCATCAGCCATCTTCAGCTGTGACCCAGGCTATGTTCTTGGGGGGTCCCTGGTCCGAGAGTGTCTTTTATCAGGACTATGGAGTGGACTAGACACTCAGTGCCTGGGTACACTATCTTTTCTGAGGGGATGAACAGAACCATTTTAAATGTACAGCGCTGCCCTGTCTTCATTGCAAAAACATTACTTAATCCACAAATATATAAATAACACAAAGCCACGTGTATGCAATGTGCAAAAAGGCAAAGAAAACGTGTTGGGTGACATTTAAGCAATTCCAATAAACCTTATGGATAGCATTTAGATTGCAACCATTTAGAATGAATTAATTCCAAATTACTGGACACTGGAACACAGTAAACACTCACTAGGTGCTTGTGAACACTTAGACGATATCTCCTTCCCTTCAGTGCCTGCAGTATCAAAAGCTAAATTTAGCTAATCTTCAGAGTATATTGTGGGTTATACAACATGCAGAAGGTGACTTTATACACTATAAGTGTACTACTTATAGCGATGGAAATTTTACGTTTTTTTTCACTGCCCTGCAACAGTACAAAATAGCTTTCAGTCAAGTAAAGAGTACTGTACGTTTGAAGGTTTTGCTGCTTTGGATTTTCTGGATTTCAAGTATAACTAGAGATTTTCCTGTGGAAATAGATACAAAATGCATACTTATTATTTAAGAAGATTGCATAGATTCGAAAGCATACATTTGAAGCTGTTCATTTAAAATTATAATAATAAGATTTAAGTGTAGAATTAAATGGTTGTTTTCCTATTTACCTTGCAAGAAGGAATAGTGATCGGCTATTGCAGCCTTATTGTGGAAAAGGTGCATCACAATTAATAGATTGGGCAATCCGGTTTAGGATACAAAGGCATATAACTCATATGGCATTTTCTTTGTACTTCTACTGTAGCACCTGTTTCTCATGTATACTGATGTGTGCGTAGGTAGGCTAAGTAGAGCTACCACAGCCAACTAGTTAGCTCTATGCATTTCAACTAAGTTTCCTGTTATAACAGCAGCCTATACTTTCTGTCAGCTGTGGGTATATGCAGGTAGCAAAATGTTGTTCACTTCACTTATATAAAACCAGACTTGTATGAAACTGATTATTTTATTTACCTTAAAAATCCTAAACCATGCAATGATTCTGTACAGCGACGCACACCACTAGTTTAAATACATTATTTAATGTGACATTACTCATCTAACGTTTTAGTGATCAAATGTAAGAATGTTTTGTGGAATTAAATTTATTATACCAGAAATAAATAATAGTAATAGTAATTACACCACACCCTCCATTTGAACAAACTTGCATAATCCAACTGTTTAGAGTTACTGTTACACTGACAGAATAGTCTCATTTTGTAACTACCTAAAGCACTAACACGTGAATTTCTTTCAAACTTGTCATTAATTGTTCAACATAAAAAACGTTGAACATACAAAAAATACATGATAATCATTCATGACTGTCTTTTCTCCTTGTTGTCTAAAAACAAAGGGTGGCTCAATTTATCCATTGGTTCAATTTATCCCATTGTCCCCTACATGCAAGTGTTAAATTGCTGAAATGTATGATGCTCTTGTACATCAGTCCTCCATAATCCAGTAGTACACCACGGCAAGATATTTGCTGAGCAACAGCGCACGTAAATAGAGTAGCTAACAACGCTGAATGAGTATTCATCAGAGACCTTCGTGAGCACATTGACAAAGTTTAGGCTGTGGCACTGAGTCAGTTTAATCATTTGAAAAACGAATCTGGAACTTTTGACTGAAGTCGGGGGAGGCAAGAATTCTGTCGATTTGGCTTCCTAAAATGGATGTTGATAAAACCATCATCCTAAAATATCAATTTGCATTGTCAGCAAGATATGGTTTCTCTATTACCGTACTTCTAAATACATATTCAGTATTTGAAATAGTCTATAATCTCTAATATTATCATTAATTATTTTTAATTCATATAAAATGATTTGTCTTGAAATACGTTTAAAAACACCGTGGAATATATTTAATCTACATCATTTTTTAAACCATCGTACAGCGTTAAACTACACTGATTTAAATACACAAGTACTGATTACTTTACAAAACGTTCACTCGTTAACGCACTCAAATATAGGAGTAAATTTAGACATAGTTGTAGGCTCCTAGCAACATATAATTCTCTTTAAGAATACTTATCGCAAAACTTTCTTTTCCTACTTCCAGTTAGTAACCTAACATCAAAATATACGGCTCCTTCTGATTTACTCCAACTGACAAGTAAAAAATTTGGTTAAAAAGTGAGCGCCTCTGACTCCGGCTCATGACAAGCTTGCAATACACGAAATAAGAACGTTCTTGTTGAAACTCAGTGATGAGCCGACCTATCTAAAAGGTTTGAATTCGAGCACAGAGATGATAAGAAATCCAACCATGGGCCAGCGTTTGTCAGACGTTATGACTTGAACACAACAGTTCGATCTAACGGCAGGAACACACTGGCTGCGAAACATTGCAATTAGTTGCGAAATTCAAGTAAACGTTTTATTGCGAAAGCAAAACGAAATCTTCACTTTGTTTCAAGCGGGAAAGTATTTTTTTAAAGGTATATACACAGCTATTTTGTACGTCTGTCTCGGCCGATTGTCCCAAAGTGTCAACGTGAACTTTCTTGTAAAGACTTGAAATTAAAAAAATTACAGACGTAAAAAATGATCGTGTACATCAATAAAATTGACTGCTACCACTTCATTTGTTTCAGAGGAGAAACAGAAAACGACAATTGCAAGAGGGAAAACTGTCCCTACTCAACCAATCTTGATTGAATTATGGGGAAAAAAAATGCTATGTACAAGTATACATGATCACCGCAGGACTACGTGTACAAACGTAGTTTTTTTTTGTTTAAATATAACGTCAGCGCACGAACTAACAACAACTGGCGTTTTGGCAGAATCAGCCTTCCATAGCAAGGTGCCGCGATTGCCTCTTGCTCTGCAGCGATCGTTTCCGCAGCTGGTAAAATTATTTCGTTTGATGCTTGTGAATTCGGCTGCAGAATGACAAAATACTCAGTGTTATTTGATATATATTTGAGTAAGAAAACGTTAAGATTTTATTACATTAATTGTAGACTGCGGTGAACAATTATGAAGTTGAAGACCTTGTAATTATTCATTGAATATTACTTTGGAGGTCAATGTATTTACGTATCAATATTCACCCTACATAAGACCTAACTACACAATGTTGGTGGACAGCTGTTTCACGATGCCATCCTGATCAAAACGACTGAAAATAAACAGAATTCATCTGTTGACCAGTACGCCCGTGGTTGTTGAAATACGGTTTATTTGATCATCCTGCAGCTAAATTCGCAAGTGTCTCCCGAATACATTCAACCAGATGCCGAAACAATTTCTGCAGAGCGCGAGGCAATCACAGTGCTTCGCAGCATTTCTTAACATGTGTGGCTGATCCAGTTTGATAACATTGTGTCAAAAATAAAAATCTGGCATTTAGCAGCCAGTGTGTTAGGCCGACGTTGGCAAGACGCATGTGTGCTAACTGGGGTGAGATTACAATAGGTTGTGCTATTGCCAAAGGCAGGCAAACCTAATAATGAATCTCTGTGCTGCATCTGTATTGTGGAGGTGAATTCAGATTTGCATTAATTCTGTGACAATTTCCTTGATTGAAGTGGCTATTTGAAATCTCAGTCAAAATTCCTCCTCTGAAGGAGATGTATCTGAAAGTAATTAGATTATGTGCATGAGACCACTGGACAGGTGTAAGGAATTTAAAGATTGCCTGCCTTCACTTCCTAGTTAGATTGCGGATAATGGTGTTTCCACGTTTTATTGAAAGTTATTGTCTTACATATGTTTGTTTTTAAACAGAATATCCTGTGTATTTGTAACACACAGCTGGGCACTGCGGGATACCAGAGCACATTGTGAATGGCCAGTTGATTGGAGAGAACTTTGGCTATAGAGATACAGTGGTGTATCAGTGCAACCCCGGCTTTCGCCTTGTTGGCTCGTCAGTCCGAATTTGTCTGCAGGACCACTACTGGTCTGGTCAGAAGCCAGCCTGTATCGGTAAGTGTTGCTCAACTAGCATTCATACAGAATTATCTTGAACTGGATGAAGGTGAGCGTGAACATTGTTGCTGTTTTCATAACAGACATGTTGGCAAATGTATCACAAGTTGCTTGATTTACATTGTGAAACCAATGGCAAGTGGTGACTGTAAATCCTCCCTCCACATCATTCCCAGGTAATATTTTACTGTGAGCTTGCATTAAAAAATATACACAGTATTTAAATCTTGATTCACCCAAATATTTTCCACGTTACATTTAAAAAAAAAAATTTTTTGTATCTAAATATTTTTTATATCAAATTTAAAAAAAGGCTACAGAGATTATATCGTGAAAATGTGGAGATCTTATTTGTCTAGTGTGGCGGAAAAAACATACTTTCTCCTTTCGGTGCCGATGTTGTCAATTTGGACCATCACCACCATTAGCGCTCTGTAACAATCATTTCAGTAGTTTGTAAAAAAAATTCATGAGCTGTTGGCAGAGTGAGCTGCAGGATGTTACTGTATTGCATTATACAGTATATTTGGATAATCAAAAGTGTTAAGATTTTACTTTTATTGTAAGTATAGTCTATCACTTAGCACGCTATGCTGCCAGCAAACGGCCAACTATATGCTTACCCCGATTAAAACAATATCCGATATCCAAATGTAAACCTTTAAAAGTTTAAAAACCCTGATTGATGCTACGTTGACTGTCAAGCCAACATATCAGTGAGTTGTTTCTAAACAGTTTGTTTAAGCGCTAGATAGACGACCTTGTATACTCTTTAGCAGAGGACTCATTGAAACCCATAGGCTATATCACAAACCAACTGAGAAATTTGGGAAGATTGATAACACAAAATTAATCATTGAAGTAGCCTAGGCCAACATGGAGTAATATGTCCCACAGCACATATCTTATAAGGTAGGGGTCAACTGATTATCAGCGTGGCCGATGATTGGATTATTGATAATTTTGACATTGATTTTCATTTTTACGCCGGACATATATATTGGTTCAAAATATCAGATATCGGCCCACTTGATCTGTAATAAGCGGTATCAGCCTCAGTTCTGACAAACACATATCAGTCGACTCCTATTACAAAAGACTACAGCAACAAAAATCAAAAGGTTGCAATATGTTGCCTAAATGTTGCCTAAAGCATGGTTATGTACCTTGTCAGCTTTACATGTGAAAAGGAAAGCTCAGAGGAGGTGAGAGGCCTGGTGACTGAATATCCTCGCAACCTTCGTAGCTGATTGTTCTTGTCATACTTCCAGGCGCTTTGAAGCCAGACATTAGAAGTTCCAAACTAGTAGGCTACCTTTTTCTCTTTTTTGCAATAGTTTGACTGTGCCCTGTCAATAAATAAAGAACAGTAACTGTTTTGCCAGGATAACTGGATATATCAGATCCTTACATTTTCCTTTTATAGACCTGATCACAAACTATAGCTTGAGAATCAACACATTTTCTTTACATACTTAAATTGTCATTGGTGATTTTATTTAATTATTTGTTAGATTCATGTTTAAATATGCAACATTCTTTATTAGTTAGTACTTTACAAAACAGCTGATTTGCAATTCTAAATTGTTGTTGCTGCTCTAAAATAAAGAGACATAAGAATTGTGTTCATACCATTGACTACATACAAATTTATGGAAAACAAGTGCACATCATTCTGTTAAATTCTTGTCCTTTCAGTTTATGTATAAATATGTATATATATATATATATATATTATCTGAAATTCTTATTCACAAAAATATAGATACACTATATATATACATATATATATATATATATATATATATACATACATACATACATACATACATACGTACGTACGTACGTACGTACATACATACATACATACATACATACATATATACATACATATATATATAAACTATACATGTAAGGCATTTTAATACAATATATTAAACTTTTTCTGAATAACAGAAGATTTGCATACGAGAGCCCCTGCGACATCTGATAGAAAGAGAATCTCAGCCTTGAAATGTAGAAAAACAAGACAGAATGCGCTCTTGATAGATATTTAACAGTAAGAAGGATTTAAATAGCCTAAATGAGCTTTTACCTGTACGAATGTAAAAATACTGGATGAAAAAATACACATCTCAGGGAAAAGTCAAGAAAGCAGGGTACTGGAATTTGTGTACACATTTTCTTCTTCACTGGGTCAAAATGACCTCTCTGGACTTCCATTGTTAACAAGTATTGATATTCCACTTGTGTTGTATAGCCCTCAATTCAAGCACTTGGCTTCAAGGCATAAGGCTTAGCTTACTTTATTATAAAATTACCTATTCATTTATCTTAAGGGTGTCCCATGCGTAAAGTGATAATGATATTCCTATGATAGGTTGTGTATTGATCTGTGTTTCCCCCCCTGTCGATGCCCAGCAATCACTTGTGGTCATCCAGGAAGCCCTATCTATGGTCGTACTATAGGGGACGGCTTGAACTACAACGATGTTGTTAGCTTTTCGTGTAACAAGGGATACACCTTGGAGGGGCCCTCCAGTGCCCAATGCCAGGCCAACTGCCAGTGGAACCAACAGCCACCTACATGCAGAGGTAAAGATCTACACTATAGATTGGCAAGGAAAATTGTGTGAACATTCTGGAAATGTTCACATAATAATTATAACTATTCTAAAGAATTGTCTGAAATACTTTGGAATTCATCAGCCAAAATTTTGTTTCCTCAACCATACTTTACATACATACAAGTGTGTGTGTGTGTGGGGGGGGGGGGGGGGGGGGGGTTAACCCGTCATTAATTCTAAGAGTTCACTTTTTTCACTGCCATTTTGAATGTTGAATGAGCATGTTCAATAAAGGTATAAACGTTAAATATATATATATGTTTTTGTCACATTATGTTTGTCAATACCCTTGACTTAGAGGAAGATCACATCACATTTTATTTTATTTCAGATCAAATTTATTCATAAAGCCCTGAATTTCTAAAAGGTTCACAGACTTTTCCTTGCCCCTGTATATCACGGTAAGGGTATAGATCACAATATATTAGTTTTTCTTAACATTTCTAGTTCATTCATTTTAATAGAAATGCATGGATACAGCACATCGCTGTGGTTAATGTACCACACTCAGCAGGATTTGAATGGTGTACAGCAGGTGTGTCGCATGAGTTAAGTCTTTACAACTTTTGCAGTGCAATGGAAAAAGAGATTAGATATGTATCTTTTTGTGATCTCAAGAAAACTTTGTCCAATACGTGTAGTTAGATAGCTATTATAAATTGTCACATAGCTGAATACTCAATCCTGTTTACCTCTATAAACATTTCACCAATCTAACCTACCGAGCATCTTGAATGGTATGGCTAGGCTACACACTTCCATGCTGCATTTACATTAAATTCTTTGTAAATGTTGGAAGTTGTGTCATATACAACTGAACCATAAAGCCCGAAAACGATTCCCTATCCGTGCAATACTGCTCAGACGATGTGGAAGATTGCTTGCACTGTCAGAACCTGAATTAGAATTGGTTTCATTTACCATGAAGGTTTACATGAACACAGAATTTACGGTGGCAGGAAGGCGCGTACATAAAAAATATACGAATCATGATTAAAGTGGTGAACGAAGTCTAACTAATACACAACTAACTAATGATATGTATAGTAAATTATGAGATAGAAAAAATGTGTTAAATACAAATAGGGCAACATAGTGCAATATGGCAAGGTGTCTTGTGCAGATTAAGTGTTAAATGTTAAAGTCAGTGTGATTCCTTGGACTGAATGTGAGTCCATTTGTTGGAGCGGTCTGTAGCGGATGGGAAGAAACAGTTTTGCGCCAAGTGGCTTTGGTCCAGATGGACTGCAGCCTTCTGCCAGAGGGAAATGGCTGAATTAAAGTACGTCCAGGGTGGGAGGAATCAGACACAAATTTCCTTGCTTGCCTTAGGGTCTTCGAGGGTAGGTAGATTGCAGATGATTTATTCATCTGCCAAAGGAAGTACATCCTCTCTTCGTGAAGTAGCTGATGTTCAGTTCCTGGTGTATCCTGGCTGGTTGCCAGTGAGTCCAGATGCTGGATGATGAAATAGAGGGCCATGTTGTCAGCGTCGCCTACAGAGCTGCATTGTGTACAGACCTGATGGCTTAGTAGGCAAACTGCAGACTCCTCCCAGAGAGGATCTGTGATGGCTTCGATGTGTGCCAGCTCCAGGCATTCAAAATACTTAGTTTCCTCTGGGTCTGTAGTCATTAAGTCCTGTTGACCTTGGTTTTTGGGCACAGGGATGATGGTGGAGGACTTCAGACAGGCTGGTACATGGCATGTCTGCAGGGAGGCGTTGAGGAAGTTGGTGAACCCCCACGGCAGTTGGTCAACACAATGCTTGAGAGACATACAATCCTAGCTGTTGTTATTAAAACTATTAGATTGTTATTAATTGAGATTTTTAAACATTCATAGGCCAAGTCATTGTTTTGTTATATATCGATAACATGCTACTCTAGCTGGCTACCTTGCATAAATGGGAGAATACCAATTACCAATCTATTGAAGACCAAAAAGGGCAAGATTGACTAGCTACCCAGGAACCAGTGTCCTCTGAATTTGATTCTGGCTATGGAGGCTCAAACTTATGCAGTAGTGGAAAGCCAATCCTGCTTGGAGCATCATTTTTTATTGTGGAGTCAAACCCTTTTGTTGTGGCGTTATTTGACAGATGAGAGAGAAAAACCTTTCCCACAAGTAGCAATGGTTTCAGTGACCTCAGGGTATGCCATCTGAGAGAACTGATAATTGTTTTAAGATTTTTATATACTTTAGAAACTTTACATTTTTCATTCCCATTTGGCTGGGTGGAACACATTTTCTGTGGTGTGACAAAGCACATATATTAGTGTCATTTTAAAGAGACTATAGATACAATTTTATTTCTACAAAATAAATTATGAGTCATCATGCCTGATGTATGTACCATTACGGAAGAAGTCAGTTCTGTTTATTGTGTTAAAATGTAGGTATTGAAGCCATGGTTGTTATAAGGAGATTGTTTCTTGTTGACTATTTATGTGATTTTAATGAAAATTAATTCCTGTCAATCAAGTGGTTTCCTATATTTTATTCCTTCTCAGTGGTCAACTGCTCTGACCCCGGGATCCCAACCAACTCCATACGAGAGAGCAAGATCGAGCATGGCAACTTCACCTTTGGCAGCGTGGTGTTCTACACTTGTAACCCAGGCTACTACCTGTTTGGATCCTCTGTTCTCACCTGTCAACCAGCTGGACACTGGGACAAACCTCTTCCAGAATGCCTTGGTAGGTTTCCTGTATTGTAGTGCTGGTGGTATTGATTGGCTGAAAAGTACTCCTTTTTTACAGCACTGCAAAATAAAAAGCAAATGTTACAGTTTTGTAAAGCATAGTTGCCATTAGAATATTACTTGTCTTTAAGTTGTTGATATTTATTGTACTTGAATATCAAAAGAAATGATACGATGTTACCGGTACTTAAGTGTATATGTTTTAGTAAAGGAAAATGCCGATAATTTTCAGGCTTGTGTGTATGTGCTTGCAATATTAATCGAAATACAACTTTTACACACATAAAGCAAAACTCTGATATGCCAGATAGATGTAGCATGATGTTATCTACCATATACATGTCTGTAAATGTATGTAAGGATACTAACAGGAACTCAGGGTAATAAGCCGTGGAGCAAGACAGGACTAGGTAACTAGCAGTTACATTTTGTTTACATTTAAATATTTCAACATTACATTTACATTTAAAAGTACAAGTGCATAGACGTATCAAACAAGTCAGGGTATGCAGCCAGACAGATGATTGGTTTCTCCTCCATCTTGAAACTAAAAGATGGAAATGTTTACCATAGTTACTACGTTTCGAGAAACTAGAAAACAATCTGCCCATAAGTAGTGAAAGTCGCTCCTTATTTGCATGAAGTCGCGAAACACTCAACTCAAATCATGCTGTGGAGCTACCCACAAAGCACCACAATTCACCTTGCTCCATTGGAAATGGATGGAAAGGATTCCGTCGCTTGCATCGCATGAGATGCACGTGCATAGGGCATGCACCATACTACCAGACAGATGTGATGTTCGATAGTTTAATTGATGTGTGTGTTCCAGAGGTGGACTGTGGCCACCCCGGCAGCCCTCCTTATGGTGTCCTGTACGGGGACAGCTTTACATTTAGCTCAACAGTGCAGTACACCTGCAAAGGTGATCGAGACCTCATAGGAGAGGCCTCTCTCATCTGCCAGCTCAATGGACACTGGAGTGCTCCATTGCCTCACTGCTCAGGTAAGACCCCCATATCTAGCCTCATAATGTTGGCTGTGTGTGATGTACATGGTCAACATTGTACAGTGTTTCTCCTCTGAGTTTTTTAATGTTGTTTTTATGTTTTCTCTGTTGAACTTTAAAACTATTGGATCTGCCCACAGCCACTCTATATCTGCCATAACCAATTGCTAATGTTTGGTAGTGACGTAGGTCATATGCCGGATATAGCCACTTGGGCTGTAAACAAGAAGTTGGAATGAGTAGAGGAGTGTTTGAGAATGTCAAATTTAAGAATTAAAGGAACAGTTGTAAATTGTACATTTATATTTTACACTAAGGGCAGTAATAAGAGAGACAGAGACCCCACACCTACTTCTATACAATCCACAGTTCCAGTAAAGTTTCTCTAACTTTGACAGAAATATTCTGTCCCAGCAAAATTATAAGCAATGATGGCGATGGATGGGCTCAAGAAAAATATATAAGATCTGCTCAGTTTCTAAAATAAATGTTTTTGCAAAATAATAACCTATGAAATGGAAGTGTTCTCACCTATAATATGATGTCTGTTTCTGAACATCACTGCAGAGCTTCTCTATATCAGGGCTGTAAGATGCGACTTTCATCTTCACACAGGATTGCAAACTGGCATCTGTGAGGCGCAAGCGATGTTTAAATTTTATGTTGGTCATGTTTGAGAAAACCTGCCTGCATGGGTATGTGGATCCAAAGATTGACAGAAATCCAAATGCAAACGTCTTCATGTTCATATAAGTGTCGGGAATGGCATTCCATGTTTCAAAGACAAGTTTGTCAGGTTTGGGGTTTTCAATATCGCTCCAATTGTGCTATCGAGCGAGAATCGCCTTCTGATGGGCGACATCTTCCAGATCAGCTGTCAGGCTTTGATCTTGGACACCCAATACTCTTTCAGCTATGTCGGCCAGTTCCATTTCAAGATCGGATTGACTTACTCCTGTGAATGCGGTTCAGCAGGGATCGGTTGATGTCAAGGGGTGTGATGGGGAAGGATTGTGTTTTTTTCCTTTCTGAACTAAATGAATCTTTGTCTAAATGCAGTTTCCATTCCAATGATTGCACGCTGAAAATACTCACCATTTATGTGATTGTGGTCTTCTTTAAACTCTCTCAAAGAGGGGAAGTGAGAGAGCGTATCTCTCTGTACATCTCTGGCGAACACTGTCATCTAGGAGTCAAACGCCAAAACATCCTCCAGCATCTGAAGGGCGGTGCTTCCTTTTCCCGCACTTTGCTACTCTACACTCTTTGCTACCTTCTGTGCTACTCTCATACTAGGTGCCCCATCAGTAGCCACTGACTTCATGTGGGTGGTGTTTATTTCTTTGGCTTTTAAACAATTCACCATAGCCTCAAAAATGTCTTCCCCCTGTGTTTGGCCTTTTAACGGTATCAACCCAATGATTTCCTCCTGCGGCCCATCAGAGTTTACGTATTTGTATAACAGGGCTGTCTGCTCAATATTGTTTACATCACTTGACTCATCACAGGTGATTGAGTATGCTTGAGATGAATTAATCTCCTTAATTTGTTGACTGGTGATGTTTTCTGCCATCTTAATCGTCCTGCCATTGACAGCCTTTGCTGATAGAGGCATATCTCTAATTTTCTCTCTCCAATAGATGTTCTGATATTTTATTTAATGATTCTTTCATGCATTTTCCATCCTCGGATGGCTTTCTGCACCTTACTATCTCCTGAGATGCAACAAAGGTAGCAGCAGTAGTTGGGTTTGGAGACCTGATCCACTTACTGAAAGTAGATTTGCTCTGCTCAGCTTTCCACAGCAGTTCAGAAATTGCTCTTTTTCATTCATCTCCAGCTTGGTACTTTTCAGCAAATTTTGTGTGTTTGTTGTTGAAATGTCTTTCAACATAGCATTCTTTGTTGTTTGCTAATTTCTCGGCTCATATCAAGCATACAGGTAAGCCCACATCGTCTGTAGTGAAAGCAACTGAATCTGTCCTCGCTGAGTTAAACTATTTTCCTCAGAGACTTATCGTTTTTTGGATTTTTCCATGGTTAGCTTATCGGAGGTCAGAAACTCAAGATTAGCTACCTTCGACTGCTCAAGGGGGCGGCTCAAGTGCGGCTCATTTGACTACGGACTTGCGAGTGATGGCTGGCTTGACCGCAGTGAGAGGTATAACAGGGTGTCATCTCCATAGCAGAGAAAATGTACACAAAAACTTCTACTCATATTTCCTAAAGGCAATATGTAGAGAGAAAACAGAAGAGGGCCCAGGACAGAACCTTGTGGTACTCTGTATTGTACAGGGGACATCCTTGATGAGCGACCATCATAGTGGACAAATTGTGATCTATTAGATAAATATGATTTAAACCACTTCAGTGAAGTTCAAGATTGCCCAACATAATTATCCATATGTTCCAGGAGAATTTGATGATCTACAGTGTTGAATGCTGCACTTAGGTCAAGGAGAACCAGGACAGAGAGCCTCTGCATCAGAGGCTAAAAGTAGATCATGAACTACCTTGGCTAATACAGGGTCTAATACAAATTCAGACTGGAGAGGGTTAGATAATTGATTGACCCAGATCCAGGTTCCAGCTTACATTATTTTTTTGAGAAGGGGCTTAATAATTGCTTGTTTCAAATAATCAGGGACATGACCAGTTACAATAGATTCATTAGTTATTCTAAGCATGGGTGGTCCAACAATGGGGAGGAGCTCCTTAGGAAGTTTGGCAGGAAGGGGGTTAAGACAACTGGGAGGTTTTGATGACTGTCAGTTTGATGATCTCTTCCATAGTAATTGAAGTGGGAGAGAGCCTCAACATCCAGCATGCTTGGTAGAGTGGTAGATTCAGTGTTCGTAGTCATTTGTCCAGATCTATTCTGTAGTTTGTTCCTAATCACGTAGCTTTTCTGATTGCAGATTTCTAAAAAGTCATTAGGAGAGAGATATGTTAAGAATTTAGCATTGTGCTGGTTTTTCCTAACCAACTGAGGAAAGTATTCTGATATTGTCCTAATGAGGACTTGCTTGCACTCCAGTAAAGCTGTCCTTACAGGCCAGACAGAAAACCTCCAATTTAGTAGTGTGCCATTTACGTTCTAGTTTTCTAGAAGACTTTTTTAGAGGTCACACTTCTTCTGAATACCACAGAGCCCATTTCTTATCCTTCCTTTTCCTAAATTTAAGAGGGTCAACAGAGTCTAGCGATAGCTGAAGAGCCAAATTCAGGTCCCTCGTTTTAGCATTTAGTGATTTATTTGGGACGTTAAGTGCTTCTAATGCTGCGGATAGACTATTTATATAGATCATATATAGAGATTTTATCATCGTATACCACAAGATCAGCACTAAAATCTGCTCATTCCTCCAAGAAAAGGAAATAAGGGCCAGGGGTGCAATATAGAGTGGCTATACTAAATGACGGAGGAGGGACAGGAGTACTAACTTTATTCTTCTTTAATGTAGTTGGTGGTTTCATGCTGATTATTTCAAATGTTTTAAAGGTATTTACAGATTTTAGGCTGAGGTTGAAACTGGCTTCATAAATCATAGCAACTCCACCACCTTTCTTAGAGACACAAGGAATGTGCGAGTACGCGTATTCCACAGGTGAAGCTTAATTCAGAGGGGAGTATTCATCAGGCTTTATCCAAATTTCAGTAAGTCCAATTAGGTCCAGCCTGCATTCAGACATTAGATCATTAATCAAGACGGCCTTTGTGTTTAGGGATCTTTTCATAATTTAGATTTGGTTCACGGAAGTCTTGAAATTGGAGTGAGAATGCATTAACTGTTATGCTGCATTCACATCAGACGCAAAGAAACTCAGAGAAACTGAAAGTGGACTGAACCTGATACTGAAAGACCAATTCTCTGTGAACGACTCTAATTCTGTCTGGAGGGGGCTCAGGGAGATTCTAAACTACAAGCCCAGAGCCAGAGCCCTGCGTGGCCCTGTGTGGACTCCCGCCTGGCCGACGACCTGAATGAGTTATACTGCAGATTTGAAAGATAATCGGACAGTCCTTTTAACACCCCCCATGCCACCGCAGACCCCCCACCCCACCACGCACCACATCAACCATTAACACCTACACAATGACGACTCTCTACAACCTCGAGCTAAATGCTCTGAAGACAGTGGAGATGGTTGTGGACCCAGCCCCACTCTCCCCCATCACCCTGTGCGACTACCAGGTCAACACTGTGGAGTCCCTCTGTTTCCTGGGCACCACACTCTCCCAGGACCTCAAGTGGGAGCTGAACATCGCCTCACTTGTCAAGAAAGTCCAGCAGAGGATGCACTTCCTGCAGCAGCTGAAGAAATTCAACCTGCCAAAGACAACGATGGTGCAATTCTATACGGCCATTATTGAGTCCATCCTCACCTCCTCCATCACCGCTTGGTACGCTGCTGCCACTGCCAAAGGACAAGAGCAGACTGCAGCACATCATCCGTGCCGCCGAGAAGGTGATAGGCTGCAACCTGCCATCCCTTGAGGACCTGCACACCTCGTGGTCCTTGAGGCGAGTGAGGAAGATTGTGGCCGACTCCTCCCACCCTGGACACTCTTTGCTTCAGCTGCTCCCCTCTGGCAGGAGGCTGCGATCCATCAGGACCAAAACCTCTCACCACAGGAACAGCTTCTACCCCTCTGCTATTTCCCTCTTCAACAGGGCCAAGGACTCAGTATGACATTGCCACAAACTACCAACACCCCCACACCCCTACTCCGGGATCCTCCTACTGCACTCTGCACAAGCCACTTTAGCACATGGCATGCCAACTTAAAACTTGCCACTGTGATTTTGCACTACTGTGTATATACCCCCCGCCACCACTCTTGCACTACTGTGTATATAACCCCCCCTCCCCCTGAACTATATATACTCCACTTACCATAGTTATATTACCCCAACTGTACAGCTGGTGTCCACTTTTAATCTTATTTGTATTTTGTAATAGATTTTTATTATATTTTCATCCACCTTCATTATGTTCCATATATGTTCTATGTTTGCACTTTCCTGCCACAGTAAATTCCGTGCTTTTGTATCTCACATGGCGAATAAAACTGATTCTGTTTCTGAAACTTCCATCTAGTTTGACACATTTATTTGATACCCTGTGTTCAGATGCAAATTTGCTTCTGAATGGGAGGGGCTTTTGACTGGTATGCTATGCACGCTACCCCGTGTATTTGTGGGCTTGTTGTAGTGAGATAACGGTGGATATGAACGTTGTCGAAAGACTGTGTTGACTTTATATACAGTCATGGCCAAAATTGTTGGCACCCCTGACATTTTTCCAGAAAATGAGGTATTTCTCACAGAAAAGTATTGAAATTACACATGTTTTGCTATGCACATGTTTATTTCCTTTGTGTGTATTGGAATAATACAAAAAAAAACAGGAAAAAGCAAATTTGACACAATTTCACACAAAAATCAAAAGATGGGCCGGACAAAATTATTGGCACCCTTTCAAAATTGTGGATGAATAAGTTTGTTTTAAGCATGTGATGCTCCTTTAAACTCACCTGAGGCAAGTAACAGGTGTGGGCAATCTAAAATCACACAGCTAAAAGCAGATAAAAAGGAAAGAAGTTGACTCAGTCTTTGCATTGTGTGTTCTGGGTGTGTTTGTGTGTGATAGTGTGAGTGTGAGAGAGAGAAAGAGGAAAAGAGAACTGTCTGAGGAATTGAGAACCAAACTTTTGGAAATATATCAACAATCTCAAGGTTGCAAGTCCATCTCCAGAGATCTAGATGTTCTTTTGTCCACAGTGCGCGACATGATCAAGAAGTTTGCAACCCATGGCATTGTAGCTAGTCTCCCTGGACGTGGACGGAAGAGAAAGATTGATGAAAGGTTGCAACGAAGGATAGTCCGGATGGTGGATGAGCAGCCCCAAACAAGTTCCTAAGAAATTCAAGCTGTCCTGCGGGCTCAGGGTGCATCAGTGTCAGCGCCAACTATACGTCGAAATTTGAATGAAATTAAACGCTATGGCAGGAGACCCGGGAGGACCCCACTGCTGACAAAGAGACATAAAAAAGCAAGACTACTGTTTGCCAAAATGTACATGAGTAGGCCAAATTCCTTCTGGGAGAGCGTCTTATGGACAGATGAGAGCAAGATAGAGCTTTTTGGTAGAGCACATCGTTCTACTGTTTCCCGAAAATGTAATGAAGCCTTCAAAGAAAAGAACACAGTACATACAGTCAAATATGGTGGAGGTTTAAAGATGTTTTGGGGTTGTTTGCTGCCTCTGGCACTGGGTGCCTTGTCTGTGTGCATGGCATCATGAAATCTGAGGGTTACCAAAGGATTTTGGGTCGCAATGTAGGGCCCAGTGTCAGAAAGCTGGGTTTGCGTCCGAAATCATGGGTCTTCCAGCAGGACAATGACCTCAAACATACTTCAAAAAGCACCCAGAAATGGATGGCAACAAAGCGCTGGAGAGTTCTGATGTGGCTAGCAACGAGTCCAGATCTTAATACCATTGAACACCTGTGGAGATATCTTAAAATTGCTGTTGGGAAAAGGCACCCATCCATTATGAGAGACCTGGAGCAGTTTGCAAAAGAAGAGTGGTCAAAAATTCCGGGTGAGAGATGAAAGAAGCTTATTGATGGTTATAGAAAGCGACTGATTTCAGTTATTTTTCCAAAGGGTGTGCAACCTAAATTAAGTTAAGGTGCCAATAATTTTGTCCGGCCCATTTTTTGAGTTTTGTGTGAAATTGTGTCAAATTTGCTTTTTTTCCTGTTTTTTTTTGTGTTATTCCAATACACACAAAGGAAATAAACATGTGCATAGCAAAGCATGTGTAATTTCAATACTTTTCTGTGAGAAATACCTCATTTTCTGGAAAAATGTCAGGGGTGCCAACAATTTTGGCCATGACTGTACTTAATAAACCTCATCAGTGGTGTCGGCAGTCTCTGTCTCTGGGTTCACCAGATAATTCAGAGACACTCCCAGTTTGGTGGATTTCAACATCTACTCCATGAGCTGTGTCTGGATGATGGTCGCTTTTAGTGGTACTTCAGAGTCCCTGATTGCTTAACGCCCCTGCAAATATGTGCCTGAAGTTCAAGTTTTTAAACTTGGGCGTCAGATGCAAAATTTGCAGATTCACACCTCGCTTGACGCAAATTCACTCCGCAGGACCTCTAGACATGCGTTTGCATTGACCCAACATGTAAATAAGATGTCCCAGACACAAATTTGCATCCGGCATGAACGCAGCATTAGACTACATAGTCTTAGGTGATAGCCATTTTGAGCAAGGCAGCTTTCAAGAGATATAGGAAGTCTTTTGGCCTGATGGTCTGCTTACTTTTGTGATTTGTGTAAAACTGGCGATCTTATTGAGACTTCGTCCCGTTACACTGTTTTGACGTTAGCCTCAGTCAGACTTAGGCTGCTCGCTGACAGTGTGTTCACAATGTTGTATTTGACTCCTTTCCCTCCCTCCCTCCCTCCCCTCCCTCCCACCCCCACCCCCTCCCTCCTTTCCTCCCCAGGTTACACTGCAGGAACCTGTGGGGACCCGGGAACCCCTGTCCATGCTAGCAGAGAAGCAGGCAATTTCAAGCTGCGCAGTAAAGTGCGATTCATCTGCATGTTGGGCCACACTCTGTATGGCTCTACTGAGAGGATCTGCTTTCCCAATGGAACCTGGTCAGGAAAGCAGCCCTTCTGCAAACGTGAGGGCAAACCATAAGCGTGTCATCTGACATAATATCAGGAGGGCTGAAAGGCTGCAGACAAGTCAAACATGACACACATAATGCTATACATGATGGCCATGCACAATTTGCGTCCAATGCAGTACAGTCCACGAGCATGCAATCATTAATGTCCGATTACAAATTAAAAATGCATTTTAATTGGTTGTCTTTAAGCCAAATTGAATTTGGTGGTGATCCATGAATCTTTGTGGATTTTTAACAATTTTATTGTAAAATTTCTCCCTTAAGATGCATACAGCTCTGGAAAAAAATTTAGACCACTGCACCAGTGGCGGGACCAGGCTTACATATATGGGCTGGGCATGTGTGTGTAACCTTAGTCTGGTATCTAAGGAGTCTAAGTTCTTCATATGATGGCTGATTAGAAAATAAATGATCATATATGTAAGCCTAAATTCTTTAGTGTGGCCTTGTCCACTAGGGTTACTTTGCTCAAATTCTACCTTTTCTATAAATAGACTATGTCTCTACCCCTGAATTGCATCTAATGTCTATCTTACACACACATTACTGTACTCACAAACTGGTGTGACTTAAGAACACCTTTTCTATCCAGACAGTCTCAGGGACATCCATTGATAAATGTATTACATTAAAATAACCATTCGTGTATAATGGCACAAAAATGCCACAGTTGTCGAAACAAGAACTCTCTTGAATTCACAATCAACGTTTGAAGTGAGGCTTAAGCAGAAGCTAAACTTGGCTTATCACTGACTGTACCTCTGACCTGATTCTGGTAGAAAGGGTCCTTGTGGAGTTGGACCACATTGACTCTGACTAGCCTCGGGTAGGGAGCTGCTCTGAGGTCTTGAGGTGGTGCAAGGGCCGAAGTCTATTTACACATTATCCTGTTTGTCTCAACCTTTCTATTCATGTTTGAAGTGAACCCTTTGCAAAAATAACATGCAAGCATACACATCCAAAATACTCATATTTGTGTCCAATCTCAATCTTGCTTATCCCCTTTAAGTTACTAGATCATGGGTAGCCCCACTCTGAAATCAAGTTTCAAACAGGCTTTACAATATCAAACAAGATATCTGACTGCCACATGTTAATCTTGTCGAGTAATGTCCGTAGATTGAGAAGATATCTCTCCATGGCATCTTAGAAGTACTCATTTAAAGACAAAAAATATTTCAAATGGCTAATTGTTAACTATTGTGGTTTTTAAAAAATTATATACGTGTATGTAATTGGAAATTAGACAACATTTAAATATTGCTTTAAGTAGTAATGGCGGATTCCCCTTGAAAATTGAAAATTTGGCATAATCGATGATTAAACTTAGCTGTCGACAAAGAAAGCTAAAAAGATTATCCTCTGCATGCATAGAGATTTGAACTGGGTTCGACTGCTTGAGTCACTGCAATATCTTACAGACATGACGCAAGCAATCCAATATGCTGCCTAGATTGTTTCATCTACTAAAGACCATAGTTCTGATTAATTTGGTGTAGTAACCCTTCGGACATAAAACGGTTTTCACTAACAGCTAGACTACAGTACAAGTATCTAGCTACTGTGGTAAACCAGGCTTGTTTTGCTTTAGATTGCTATGCCTTAGAACTGGAGGATTTACCAGAAGACTGGAAACCATTCTTTCTGTCAGAATCAAACTATAATAATGATCGTTTTGCCTCAACTGGTTTTTAACCTATGACCATTCACTTGTCAGCACAGCATCTTATGAGCCATTCCCAGGCTTAGACAATGCTGCATTCAGCTACTGATAAAACAGGACATTTCTCCTATGGCAAGCATTGTCATAACAGCTGTCATATGTTGACATATCGAAGTGAAATTTAGCTTGGTACTTCAGGGGGGTGTCATCTTAAAGCCTATTATGTTTAAAAACCCATCCTTCAAAATTACATTTAATTTAGTTACACAAACATTGAGGCAATGTGGACATTTACATAAATACACTTTCAGCCATGTTGTATTTGATTATTTTTTCCCAAGTAATATTTTCAAAGGCATCGTTCTACACATCTGTACAAAATGACAAAAAGTCATTTGGACCTTTGGTTTGAAAGGTGGTTCTGGATCCATCAGAGTTTGGACTCTACATTTCTCTGGCGTTGCTCGCGGGGAGAGGCGGCGGGCTGGCGTGGGCTTGCTCATAGCCCCGTGGCTATGAGCAAGCCGCCACGTGTTGGGGTTTACCCCGGTAGACGAGAGGGTCGTGTCCCTGCGCCTTCAAGCCGGGGACAGGTCTCTCACTGTTGTATCGGCCGGTCTATGGGCCGAACAGCAGTGCAGAGTTTTACGGCTTCTTGGGTCCCTGCGGAGGGTACTGGATAGTGCACCAACCGGGGACTCCATTGTTCTGCTGGGGGACTTCAACGCCCACGTGGGCAACGACAGTGACACCTGGAGAGGGGTGATTGGGAAGAATGGCCCCCCTGATCTGAACCCGAGCGGTGTTTTTTTGTTGGACTTCTGTGCTATTTACAGTTTGTCCATAACGATCACCATGTTCGAGCACAAGGGCGTCCATCAGTGCACGTGGCAACAGGGCACCCTAGGCCGAAGGTCGAGGATCGACTTTGTTGTCGTGTCCTCTGACCTCCGGCCACGTGTCTCGGATACTCGGGTAAAGAGAGGGGCTGAGCTGTCAACCGATCACCAACTGGTCGTGAGCTGGATCCGCTGGTGGAGGAGGAACAACGTCGGACAGACCTGGCAAGCCCAAGCGTATCGTGAGGGTCTGTTGGGAACGTCTGGCGGAGCTTTCTGTCAGCAAGGTCTTCAACTCGCACCTCCGGGAGAGTTTCTCAGAGATTCCGGGGGGGACTGGGGACTTTGAGTCTGAGTGGACCATGTTCTCGCCTGTTGATGTGGCAGCCCGGAGCTGCAGTCGAAAGGTCTCTGGCTGCCTGTCGCGGCGGCAATCCCCGATCCCGGTGGTGGACACCGGAACTAAGGGATGCTGTCAAACTGAAGAAGGAGTCCTATCGAGCCTGGTTGGCTTGTGGGACTCCTGAGACAGTTGACAGGTATCGGCAGGCCAAGCGTGCCGCGGCTCGGATTGTCGCGGAGGCGAAAACTCGGGTCTGGGAGGAATTCGGGGAGGCCATGGAGAAGGACTACCGGACGGTCGCAAGGAAATTCTGGCTAACCGTTCGCCGACTCAGGGGGGAGAAGTGGTTCTTCACCAACACCGTGTACGGTGCGGGCGGGGAGCTGCTGACCTCAACTGGGGACGTTGTTGGACGGTGGAAGGAATACTTTGAGGATCTCCTCAAACCTGCCGTCACGTCTTCCGAGGAGGAAGCAGAGGCTGTGGACCCGGAGGCGGACTCGTCGATCACCCAGGCGGAAGTCACCGAGGTGGTCGGTGGGCTACTCGGTGGCAAAGCCGCAGGGGTAGATGAGATCTGTCCCGAGTATCTTAAGTCTCTGGATGTTGTGGGGCTGTCGTGGCTGACACGTCTCTTCAACATTGTGCAGCAGCTTGGGACGGTACCGCTGGACTGGCAGACCGGGGTGGCGGTACCCCTTCATAAGAAGGGGGACCAGAGGGTGTGTTCCAACTACAGGGGGATCACACTCCTCAGCCTTCCTGGTAAGGTCTATGCCAGGGTACTAGAGAGGAGAATCCGTCCGATAGTCGAACCTCGGATTCAGGAAGAGCAGTGTGGGTTCCGTCCTGGTCACGGAACACTGGAGCAGCTCTACACACTTCATCGGGTGCTTGAGGGTTCATGGGAGTTTGCCCAACCAGTTCACATGTGCTTTGTGGACCTGGATAAGGCGTTCGACCGTGTCCCTCGTGGTGCCCTGTGGGGGGTTTGCCGGGAGTACGGGGTCCAGGGCCTTTTGCTCAGGGCCGTCTGGTCCCTGTATGACCGAAGCAGGAAATGAGTTTTCTCCGCAGGGTGGCCGGGCGCTCCCTTAGAGATAAGGTGAGGAGCTCGGTCACACGGGAGGAGTTCGGAGTAAAGCCGCTGCTCCTCCACGTCGAGAGGAGCCAGCTGAGGTGGCTCGGGCATCTGTTTCGGATGCCTCCTGGACGCCTCCCTCGGGAGGTGTTCCAGGTATGTCCTGCCGGGAGGCTGCCCCGGGGAAGACCCAGGACACGCTGGAGGGACTATGTCTCTCGGCTGGCCTGGGAACACCTGGGGATCCCCCCAGAGGAGCTGGAGGAGGTGTGCGTGGAGAAGGAAGTCTGGGCCTCCCTGCTCAGACTGCTGCCCCCGCGACACGGCCCCGGATAAGCGGAAGACAATGGATGGATGGATGATTTGAAAGGTTTTTGCAAAATATCACTGTGCAGGAAAATTCATCATGGTGGACCTTATCAGTCCCTTAGATTTTTTGTTCCTCATGAAAAGTTTACAACAACTTTCAGAAGTACTAGAGCAATGGAGCCAGGGTTGCAAGGCCATCACTTCGAAAAGTGGAAATTTGTATGTGGCCTGTGCCCCCCCTAAGGTGTATGTTGTATTCATGTGCCAAATCTTAAAATATTTTACCCATGAGTTCATGAGTTACTAGAATAATAATAAATATAGCTGTAGCTAGCAATGGCGAGTTCCTCCTCAACATTGCAAAGCATTTCAATATTGGCATGACACTGACATGCATTTCATATTTCATGCATGTCTTGACATGTCTTCATACATGTATACAACATGTCAAGACGATTGGAGAGATGGCTGAGGTTTTTTTTTTTTTAATCCTTCACAATTTGTCACAGCAGAAAACAATCCATGCAGCAGATATTATGGGTTCCTGACACTCTTTCGTTCCCCATGATCAATAAGGAATGCACACCATCTTTCAGACATCTTGGACGTGTGTGGTTAAAATGCCATCCTTTTGAAAGTGACCACTTTGGAGCATACCAGGCCACCTGTGCTCTCGTCAGGCCCATCATGCAGAGATCCATTCTTCAAAGGTTTTGATTCAGGACAGGGAATTACAACAAACCTTGTTCAGTGTTCAGGGTTGCCAAGTCTGGATAATGGTCAGAAAAAACTCAAAACCAGCCCCAGATATCTGAAATCTAGCCCAATATGTTCGGGTGTACAATGATGGACTACAAAAGAACCCTTCATAGTTAATATGTAAAAATAACTGGTGGTTTACTATTTTCTATGCTTTTTGCTATTCATGCTGCTTTATATCACCACCAAACAGAGACAGAAAGCAACAATTACTTTATGAAAGTGAGGAGACACATTACTAAAGGAAATGTGTGTAAGTTATGAGCTCTTACTGCTTGCTCTCCCCATACACTTTCCAATATGTGCTGTTTTCTGTTATTCTGCCTGAATTTAAGTGAGTGACGTATTGTCAAGTATGGTTACCCATACTCGAAATTTACCTCTGCATTTAACCCATTCAAGTGCACACACAGCAGTGAGTAGTGAACAACCGCACGCACACACAGTGAACATACACCCAGAGCAGTGGGCAGCTATTGCTCCAGTGCCCGGGAAGCAATTGGGGGTTCGGTGCCTTGCTCAAGGGCACCTCAGTTATGGTATCGAAGGCAGAGAGAGTGCTGTTTATTCACAATCCCCACCTTCAATTCCTGCCGGTGCGAGAATCAAACCAGCAACTTGAAGGTTACAAGCCTGACTCCCTAACCATTAGGCCATGACTCCCCCACATTCTAGAATTTCATTTATGAAGTCATAATAAATGTTCAGCTACTTGCAGACCAAATTTGCTTCATTTATTTGAAATGGACTTAAACTATGGCCAAAATCGAAACTGGCGTATCTGTTTTTAAACCTTGTAGCTATAGGTGCTCAGATAACAAATAGGATACACCCATGGGAAGGTATATTGCACCTATAACACTAGGAAAACCAGAAGGAGAGGATGAAGTAATACAGACTCTTGGCCTACTTACATAGACTGCAGTCTACCACCCTCTATTCTGCCATTATAGCATACACTCCTTTCTACTACTTTCTGGTAAGGATGGTAAGATGTTCATTGCCATCCTTCAGAGAAAATGTTTCCCTATATATAGATAAACCATGCTGGGCCTGCTGAACCTTTAGCTCAGGGGTCTCCAATCCTGGTCCTCGAGGGCCGCTGTCCTGAAGGTTTTAAGTGTTTCCCTGCTCCAGCACACCTGAGTCTAATAAAGGGTCATTATGAAGCTTCCACAGAGCTTGGTAATGGCTCATTCATTAGAATCAGGTGTGCACCTAACTTAACTAATAACTTAATGTAACTTAATTCTCGCGAGTCGTATTGTGTGAAAAAAAGTCTGCACTAATGTTTTCTAACAAGGACGGAACAAAAAATGCTTTGTGGCCTGAAGTCTAAGTTACCTTGGTTACGTAGTTTGAATTACAATAAGGCACTTTAAAGGAACATAACTCTCGCTGAAGTAAACTAGACTTTTTGGAATAAGCCATGTTTTTCCTTAATCTACGTTGATGAACATGCCCCTGGTTTTCTTCTAAATTAAAAACATCTCTCCTGATAGTCAGGTCAATTTTGTTTTGGTCGTAAAGATGTATGCAGGTTATATTTTTATTAAAAGCTGTGTTATGGTTGTTTAATGTATATTGCTTGATGAATGAATTGTATGTATGTTAAATGTCAAATTTTGAGAAGAACTCCCACAAATAAGTTGGTAGAGCTCAAGGAAGTTTATTATTCAGCAAGGAGACAAGCCGCTCTATGTGTACAGCGCGTTTGAAGTCACGTCTCCAAGATCAGTCATTTATATTGCCATCAAAACTAACAATTCTCAATAGTCATTGGTACATTTAAAAACATAAAACTCTCATGTCAAGTTCTGTGATTGACTTTCTCCTTACGGGAATACAGTAACGTGACTCTTGACCAACTTATATCCTGGTGATAAAAATATCACCATATACTCTTAACTCTATAGGGTAGCAAGAGTGCCCTGGAGGGGGCTGAATTTAAGTCAAGAATGCTAAAATCACTCATGTTTTATACAGAATAAAGAGTTACATCCTCAATTTATCTGACACAAATACTTCAATAAATAATTTTTAAAAATGATTAAAATCAAAACATTTTAAACCTAAAGGTTTCTAAGGCTACCATATTTTTCCGAAATAAAGCCACAACTTATACCCTGATTTAATATTTTTCATGTGGTGATGTGGCTTATATTTTGATGCAGCTTTTTCTGACAAAAACACCAAACACTTGGCCTCATTTCTGTACATACTATAAATAACCAAAGTGTGTTACACACAAAGTGTGCCGATACAACGGCATGTTGTTAGATTACCCATTTCCTCCCAATGGAGGAAACCTAATGAACACTTGTACACCACAGTACAACACGGCACTGTTAGCTACTCAGGTAGTGCTAAGTGCTAAACAACAACAATGAAATGTCTCTAATCTGCTTCTGTTATGAAACCAAATTGCCAGAAGGCTATGCATCCACACATCAACTTAACGTTCATAAAATGTGTCCTGGAATCCTAAATTGGTTCAAATTTACTTGAATATGATTTTCTAGCCTCCCCCTGCAGGTGCTGTATCAGTTGCTGGCTGTGACTTGGGATTGGTATGGATGGATGTTAAAAGCAATGCTCCTTTTAACAACATTTATTAAATGTCAATTAGCATCAAATCGCTAGCAAATTCAACTTTACTCCTGGGGTGGCCAGTCAGACATCAAGGGGGTGCAGAGCCACTTCGACTCGGTTGAGTAGGATAATTTGAGTGTGGAAAAGGGTAGTATTTGTAGTGGCCTTTTACCACTCTGTTCCTCAGTCAAAATGATCCTTATCAACCTTTTTAAAATTGAAAGAAATAGCTGCAGTGGTCTTTACATTTTTTCTAGAGCTGCTTAGGGTTTCAAATGGAAATTGAAGTTAATCTCTGAAAATCTTTGCTTATTGGTCATCGAACTCTCTCAGCCTAACAAAATGTCTCGTTTCAGTTTTAATCCGACAGGCTGTTGCACATCAACCCCAAGATGATTTTCTCTCTCATCTTATCCCTCACTTTGATTAAAGCTTGACATGTGTAACCAATTAAGTTGTACATCGGTAATGAAACGAAATTAAAAGCAAAGAGGAAACAGATGATAGCAATTTTTCTTTAAGGACATCTCTGTGTGGAAGTGTATGTCTAATTAAACAAATGTATTCAATTTTCTAATGTTCCTACATTCTGTTCTGTAGCAATGCAGTGTGGGAATCCAGGAACCCCTGCCCATAGTAGGATATTCCGAGTAGATGGCACAACCTTCTCTCACTCAATAGTCTACTCCTGTATGGACGGTTATGTCCTTTCAGGCTTGCCCACACGTCAGTGTCTGGCCAACGGCACTTGGTCTGGCATCGCCCCAAACTGTACACGTAAGTGTTTCCTTTCTGTCAATAGAAGCAGGCTGATTGATGTGTGTAAGATACAGATCCAAATTTGAAATGTCAGTCATGAATCTTCTATTTCTACAAGAAATAAAGAATGAAACTGTCAGAATAGGCTTTTATTTACCGCTTTCTTGCAAGTTGAGCCTGCTGTAATTAAGGAGCATGTCAATACATATTCAATTTGTTCTACAATAGCTGTTAAAAATGTTATGTTTCTGCTATATAGCAATTGAAGTAATGAAGAGATGTCATCTGAACATTTCAATTTGCTTCAGGAAGTAAGAAAACTTTGAATAGAGAGGTTTGCTACAGTAAGAGGAAGACGTGAGGAGAGGAAGAAGTGGAGAAACAAAATGATGGACAACAGATTTTATGTTCAGATTAAAGGCACCTATGCATCTTGAATTGGTTTTTTTCCGGGATGTTTAATCCCCTATTACCATCCAGATGCTCGCTACTGCTTCGGTTTAGATCTAACCGAACAGTGTCAGAGACACAAATACTAGGGAATGCTTGGCCCGTTATTCTTCCATCTAGAGAGTCTGCCATTTCATGGTTCAGTGCAGGATACAACGCTGATTCGCGAACGCACACTTCTAGGTTATCTGTGATTTTTAAAGGGAACATTGTTTACAGGTATACGTATGCATGGCATTCATAGTGCCTACCAAAATATGCAAGCTGTCCATACACAAATGCACCCCCATACCATCAGAGATGCTGGATTTTGAATTGAACGCCGATAACATGATGGAAGGTTTCTCTCTTTTGCCCTGAAGACACAGTGTCCACAATTTCCAACAAGAATGGCAAATTTGGATTTTGGACTTGGAACAGAACACTGTTTCAATGTACGATATTTTGTGCATCTGAGAGACTCTGTCTCTTTAAGACATCCCTTTTATAGCTATGCATGATATCAGACCATCAATCATCAATTCACTTAATTAGTTGCTAGATGTTTTCCCAGATACATTTTCAGCTATTTTTTGCCCTGTATCAACTGTCGTGAGACTTGTAGCAGGCATCAAATTTAAAATGAACTCTTTAGGGCATAAAAATGTAAAATGTATCTGTTTAAACACTTGTTATATTTATGTTCTATTGTGAATACAATTTTGGCTCATGTAGTTTGAAATAGATTGTGTTCAAATGTAAAATGTCCAAACTCTTCTGGAAATCAGGTTGTAAAGTACAAGATCAAAGCCACACAGTCAAGGAGACACAAAGTTTGACAGAGTGCCAGGAGTTTTGTAGGCACTGTGTCATTATCAGGCACCATGACAAGAGAGAGTGGTGGAGTGGGGGCCCGGGAGCAGGGTGATAGAATACCTCATCCATTATGAATGTGTAGCACCCAAGTGGGTGATGCCTGGCTGACAAAAGATGCTGATCACTATGTGATGTAAGTAAAGAGATGAATGAGATGCAATCCCTTTGAGGTTGCTGATTAAACAGCCTAAAAAACTAAGCAAGTCTTAAATATTAAATGTAAGATAATCTAGGACATGGTTGACTCAATAGTATTTCTCTACCTTAGTATTGTTTTGATAACCTTATGCTAGAATTTAGTATGCTCTGTTGCTTTCTTTTAATCTTGTCCATGTACCTATTTGTGTGTGTCACCTGAGCAGTATTTGAACCCCCAACTTGAGACCCCAAAGTAACATACTATTACTAACGGAACACCCCCCTCCCTCCCCTTAACAGTTATCACCTGTGGTGATCCAGGTGTGCCTGGCAATGGAATCAGATTTGGGGACGACTTTGCTGTGGGACATAACGTGACATTCATGTGCCAGCCAGGGTTTGAGATGGACGGATACTATGGTTCCAGTTCTCTCACGCACACCTGTACCCACAATGGCACCTGGAGCTCCACCTTGCCTACTTGCAAAGGTAGAACAATGTTGATTGATGAATAGAAAAACAGTTTTTGAGGGGGGTTTTCAGATTGAGACTGTTACTCATTCACTTCTGCCTTTGGCATTAATGGACAACTTTTTATCCAACAATTCAGCAAAGCAGATTGTCTTCCCGAGGGTTGTGACTTTCAGCACTGTGGCATACAATGGCGTATAGCTATTCATAGCATAAGATTATTATCTGTACAGAGAAAGTATTTCTACAAGGAGAGTTTTCACTCAAATTTCTAGGACGTAAAGAAGACAATGCGATTATGGAGTAAGTAGTCTTCTATTTACTGTTTGACTTTACTTTTTATTGGCATTAACACCAAACTCAGGATCACCAAAATGGAGTCACTCTTATAAACTGTATACAGCAGCACAGCAGTGACATACCCATAACCACTCTAAAAGGTGATATGTTGCTGCCAGGCTGTTATCACAGGTAATAGGAATAGAGAGAGTGAGAGTGTTGTGCCCTTAGGTATTCCCAGGACGTCATCTTCTCAGTATCCTGGAAAGATTTTATGTATGTGTTGGTGTTGTTTTAGGAGATGTGAAGCCTCAGAGTACAGCATGGAAGCATTCACTTTTCCGCATGGAACATAAAGACACCCACTCAAACAAAGACAGTTATCACTAACCTGTATGCATTAATCAGTGAGCTGTTCCCTTCTCCCAACAGCACTTTTTATGTATCTCTCTGGGGTTAATGAATAAAAGAGATACTTGGAGATGATTTGACTATTGATATGGTCCTCTATATTAATGGTACCACCACCTCTGAACCAAAGAGGTGTGTCTGGAGGTAACTTGGCAACCTCTATGCATATACTGTATATGTTTGACATCAGAGTGTGAAAGTATGTCAGTTGAATAGAGTCATTATCACAAAATAATATTTTATGAGATCATATTTTTTTTCTGCCAGATAAAGAAAACAATTCCTTTTGCCGTACCAGGCGTTCTTTGGTTACTGCCTGTTTGCACTTAACTTGATGGTTGTGGATTGAGGCAGGTCGAGTAATTTAAAATTGTCACAATTTGAGGCACCTATAATACAGGCAAGTTCTGTTATATCTCTACCTCTCTTCGTCTCTCTTGCTCTTCAAGTGTGTAACCAAATGTGCGCGTGTGTGTGACATTCGGACCTCTATCAACTTGAGTTACAAGTTTTGCATTCTCAGCTGAGATGCATTAATGCTACTTGGGCTTTCAACTGGGGACAGATATCACATCTAAATCCACAAGGGCAGCATTAATATGAAGGTAATAGTTTGGAGGTAGTGGCAACTTGATTGCTATTGTTCTCATCAGGGTGACCTACAGCCACTCTTTGTCCAACTGAAAGTTTTCTTGTATTAAAGAGAAACATAGCACTCATGAAGTATGCAAAAATCCCCCCAACAAACTAAAATCTGTCCGGCTGTTTTTCTTTTCTTTTTTTTCAACTGTTTTATTTTCTTGCATAGTGCCGTAAAGTGTTCAACATTAAACATTTTACTGACACCCAGCTAACCTACAAGGTTAACAAATGGCAACCATGTTATTACCTTGATAAAAACTATAGCCAATCAAGAAAAATCATTTTCAAATATTTTAAAATAAACACCCTGATTGATGATAGTGTTGACTGTCACGCCAACATGTTAGTCAGTTGTTTCAGTGTGTGTTAGACAATTAGACAATTAGGTCCACACTCAAGCCGGGCAAACACTGATATCCATTGGCTGCAAAACAACAGAGAACTTTGGGAAGATTGACGACACAAAGTTAATCTTTGAAGTTGTGAAATGGCCAGAGGTCCATTTAGTTGGCTGTACAGCACAGTGTCCATTGACATCGAGAAGCCTATAATAGCTGAAATATTCATATATAGTCTGTGTTTGTACAGTGCAGTATTCCTTGCCTATGATGATTAACCAGTAGTTTTGTAAACTTTCAAACATGGCTTTCGCTTTCATTTTTGTCACGTTCCTCCATGGACTAAATCGAATGAATAGGTTAATCTCAGGTATTGTTTTGTGCACAGGATACATTTTCTTAGTTTCACCTGGTAAACTGTGAACAGCCTATGTCTTTCAACCTGTTTCAAAGGTGCAATTTCCTACCCCCCCTTCTAATGATCCATATGGGTCCAATGGGTTAGTCAGTCTTCTAGGATATCAACCGTATCCTCCCACGTGATAATGCATTTATTTATTGCATGACTACTGAAAGTCTGTCTGTCCCTGTTGTTCTTGATTCCTCCAGTGGTTGCATGCTCTCCACCCCCACCCATTGCGAATGGACATCTGGAGGGCACTGTGTTTCAGTGGAGCACCAGCATAAGTTACAGCTGCATACCAGGCTATGAGCTCTCTTTCCCAGCAGTACTTACCTGCGTGGGGAATGGCACTTGGAGAGGAGACCTGCCTCAGTGTCTACGTGAGTTGACACCCAATCAAGGCCATCTAGAGCACTTAAATGGAGTGTAAAAATTGACACACTGTACATTGCCGTAGAGACATGGTATTTGTGTATATTACTGGTGTTATAGCTGCTCATGAGTTCTTTTAATCACTGAAATACCTGTATGCAATGCGAGAAGGCTCTTAAGAACAGATTTATAGGAACATGTTTACAGTTTTTATTGAAATGATAGTGTAATGCATGATCACACATTTAAATGTCATTAATTCTTTACTAATTCTATTCATACTAATTCAATACTACTGCTGATTGAGAACCCACAGTAACACAGGGAGGACATGCAGTGAAGAATCAAGAATCAAACCCCCAATCTCCTTTATAATTTTTTCTTTATTATTTTATCATTTTTTCTTTATTATTATGTGATTATTTTAATGATTGAGGATTAAGGTGCTGACCAACTGCAATGCAACATAAGTGATCGTCTCTGTGTTAAAGCATTACCTAGCCACTATTAAAAGCACAGTAGAACCAAAACAGGCTACCCAACAGTTATTAGTAAAATAGGCATATGTATTGTCATTGGTACTGTATGACCACTCATGTTGGCTAACAACAAAAACAAACAAGTTAGTCTGTGAAGTTCCCTTGTCTGAAATTGGAGTTCTGACATCACTATGCAGATGCCAGTTTTAATTTATCAGAAGCATAGATAATACATCGCATGAAATAATCAAAAGTTTCAGTCTCTGGAGTTGTCCTCTCCAGGCACCTTTCATATGCACCATTTGGTAATGGCCAGGGGCCATTTCCGTTCTATTTCCATGAAACAGAAGATTACGATGTAGTCTCCCTGTGAGTGATGTGCATGTCACTTGTTTTAGCGGTTATCACCCTCTCCCTGCACCTTTGGTTTGCCTCTGGAATGCAGAGACCGATTTTGTTTTGTTTAGAAAAGTCACAAGCATCCCACCTATGAGATTCATCGACAGATATCTTTGATGGCCCATTAAATAATTGCCTGGCTTATTCCTGCAGGAGGGCGGGGGGGGGGCAGAATGGGTTGTCAGACATTAAGACAATATAATATGTGTATATATATACATTATAATATACAGTATATAACATATATATCAAGGAAGTTGATACGTTCATGCAGTGCTGCTAGACAACAGTTCATTTGGTGCTTACTGGGTCTACCTTTATTTTCATCCCCTGCTTATTTGGAGGTATTCTGTAGTAATCTTATCAAGACTGTCTACTGGCTGTACCTAGAGCAGAGCGAGCTTGCAGGAACTTATCTTTGGCTCCAGACCGTCTGTGTGGAAGAGTGGTCAGATCCTCAGGAGTTGGAGACCATGGCTATGTGCTCAGCCCGCTGCTCTTCACGCTGCTGACCCACGAATGCACTGCTCCAACCACAAGTTCAGCTCCAACCACATCATCAAGTTCACTGATGACACAACAGTGGTAGGTCTCATCAGCAACAACGATGAAATGCACTACAGAGAGGAAGTGGCACAGCTGGCTGAATGGTGTGGTGCAAACAACCTGTCCCTCAATGTGAGTAAGACAAAAGAGGTTGTGATGGACTTCAGGAGAAACTCCGCTGATCACCCCCCACTGACCATCGACAGCTCGCCTGTGGAGAGAGTCAACAGCACTTAATTTCTGGGGGGTGCACATCCCAGAGGACCTCACCTGGACCACCAACACCATGTCACTCTTCAAGAAGGCACATCAGCGCCTACACTTTCTCCACCAGCTGAAAAGAGCAAGTCTCCCTCCACCCATCCTCACCACTTTCTACAGGGGCACCATTTAGAGTGTGCTGACTGCAGCAGACCACAAGACCATCCCGCGGACAGTGAAGACAGCTGCAAGGATCATCGGTGCCCTTCCATCCTGGACATTTTCCACACACGATGCCCCAGCAAAGCCAACAGCATCGTTAAGGACCCCACACGCCCCTCCCACAGTCTCTTCCAGCTCCTACCATCAGGTAGACGGTACCGGAGCTTCAGACCAGACTGCTCAACAGCTTTTTCCCCCAGGCTGTGAGAGCCCTGAACTCAAATCACCCCGCCCCTCTCTGAAACCCCACACAAACCCCATACCACCTTAAACATTCACCATCTAGAACTTGCACTAGTCACTTTTCACACACACTGCTGTGTGTACACAAATTCCACTTAAGACTCAGTAATATCAGTAACATATGTATGTATGTAGTGTAGCATATGTATGTGTGTAGTATGTTTACATGCTCATGTTCTTTGCACATTTACAGTACTCTTTGCAGATGTACAGCACTCTTTGCACATGACCAGTATTCATTTGGAATAATTCGTAGTTTTTATAGTTTGTATTTTTTAGTTTATGTATAGGAAAAAGTTGTATTAATTTTTTTACTAATGCCTGTATTTATGTAGCACCGTGGTTCTGTGAGGCACGACATTTTGTTCCACTGTATGTCCCCGCATGTAGCGGAATGACAATAAAGCTCAACTTGAAGTTGAAGTTGAAGTGAACAAATCCCATTGCTGACAAGTATGAAGTGTTGCACAGCGTAGTGGAGTTGCACAGCGTAGTGGAGTTGCACAGCGTAGTCGAGTTGCACAGCGTAGGAGGTTGATCAGGGGATGGTGCCAGTACCGAAGCCCCCTTAGAGAGCCTTGGAGAGGCTCTAGAATGATCAGCATTTATGGCTTTAGCTGTTTTAACCTCAGGCCACTGTCAGAAAATGTAATTTTCTGAGAATAACTATTTGGATCTAAATTGAACTCAGTCAACCCTTTGCGCCCCTAAGGCCACTGATACTACAGTTGGAGAATTTACAACATACCCACAAGCATTAACTGGTATTTTGGAATAATGGAAATCCTATTTGAGTTTAGCTAAATCTTACATTAAAGATGCCAATACAGTATCTGCTTATTCACCATAAAAGACGGCCAGGCCATCCTGTCACGTTACTGTAGGAGTGACCAAGTGTTTGTTTTTTTTATCCTTCCAGCCAAGTTCTGTGGAGATCCTGGAACCCCAGCCCAAGGCAGGAGAGAGGGACGTAGTTTCATATTCAAGTCAGAAGTGACTTTCAGCTGCAATCCTCCTTATGTCCTGGTGGGCTCAGCTATGCGTGTGTGCAAGGAAGATAGCACCTGGAGTGGTTCACAGCCACGCTGCATTGGTAGGCTACAATAACTATTTGCAAAATGTTCATTTATTAGAATTTCATTATACCACAGACTTAAAACTGGATTAGCTTGCAAGGCCAAGCTTGGGTTTATTTATTATTTATTGGGACTATTTTGTATGCTAAAATCAAGACACCTCTGTTCCTTCCTTTATGAAAACGAGTCCTACCATGATGATATATTGCTTCTGACCTCTTTTAGTTGATTCTGTTGTTATTGTCGAGAATACAGTGCGTGCACTCTCCTTTGTATTAGATCCCAGCAGAAGAAGCTGTGAAAACCCAGGAACACCTGAAAATGGTTCTATGAATGTCAGTTTGGGATTTAAGGTACAGTAAAGAAAGCTTGCCATGAAAGGAGCCTCAATTATAAAACTGTGCATGGAGACAACATGAAGCATTATGTATGAACGAAACACAGAACGTCAGATCTGGTTTTTCTTTACAAATTACAAATAACTGGAAATTAAGCCCCCACATATGTAAGGATCTTGATAGTAAATGAAATCAAATGTATGTCCTGATTAAACTGCACAAATATTTGAGGGGTTCATTTGAATAAACATATCTCATATCTCATGCACTCCAGTAAACATGTGTGAGGTGATAATTCTGTTTTTCCACAATACTATCAACTATCAGTTTTATCCTTTTGCCATTGGAGTCTGTTTCCCATTTTTAAGGTTTTGCGTATATTCTTGGGTCACAATGCGCATGCAGGACCACACAATCTCACATCAAGTTTCTTTTTATAAATGTCTAACTGGCATATGGACTTATTAGTGCATTCGCAAAGTTTGTAAATAAAGGCCCAGGCTTGAGATGTATTGCCATGTACAATTAAAATAGGAGGTGCTTCCCAAAAAACACACCCTGTTCTTTTGCAGGTAGAATCATAAAATATACATTTACCAATTTATTAGGTAGATTTTATTAGTACTGGGTTGGACGCCCTTTTACCTTTATAACTGCCTTTATCTCATGGCATACTTTCAACAAGGTGTTGGAAACGTTCCTCAGAGATTGATATAGCAACACACAGTTGCTTCAGATTTGTCGGCTGCACCTCTGTGATGCAAATCTCCCGTACTACCACATCCCAAAGGTTCTCAATTAGAGTGAGATCTTATGAATGTGGAGCCCATTGGAGTACAGCGAGCTCATTGTTGTGTTTGTCACCAGTTTGAAAATTGTTACATGGTTAATTATCCTGCTAGAAGTAGCCATTAGAAGATTGGTACACTGTGGTTATAAAAGGATGGATGTGGTCAGCAACAATACTTAGGTTGGCTGTTGCATTTAAACTAAACTCAATTGGTACTGAGGGACCCAAAGTGCGCCACTAAAATATCCCTCACGCCATTACACCACCAACAGCAACCTGAAACATTGATACAAGGCAGGTTGGAGTCATGCTTTCATGCTGTTTATGCCAATTCTGAAATCATATGCCGCAGCTGAAATCAAGACTCAACAGACCAGGTAAAGTTTTTAAAATCTTCTATTGTCAAAATTTGTTGAGCTACTGTCGCCCATCTGCTTCGGTCCAGTGGTTGTGCATTCAGAGATGAGATGGTATTCTGCATGCCTTGGTTGTAAGTAGTGGTCATTTGAGTTACAATCTCAAACCAATCTGCCCATTCTACTATGATCTCTGAATTCAATAAGGCATCTTCGTCCGGGTACCTGTCGCTCACTGGATATTTTCTCTTTTTTGGATCAACAAACCAATTTTTTTTTACAAGCAATTGAACAGGTGTACCCAATAAAGTGGCCAGTGAGTGTAAGGCCACATGCAGCTGCCTATTTATAAAAATGGATATTCTGCCTGATCTGTTTTCCTAATAATATCGTGCACACCTAAGGCCTGTTCCATAACGTTAGTTTACCCCATAAGTCAGGGTTTCGTCCGTCCGCAGACTCAATTCTTGTTCATTCGGTTCCATAAATCCAACTCAACGTAGTTCAAACTCAGTTACTATGGAAACATAAGTTAGGAAACTAGGTTGTTGTGCAACGACCAAAGCTGCAGAGTAAAGGCAGCTAAACATGCATCGTAAATTGTAGATTTGCATGACACCACAGGTCTCTTTCTCAAGCAAATATAAATAAAACAAGCTTTGTTAAAGAAATCTGCTAAACAAATTGCTTTTTTACTTAAAAGATGGCCTTCTTGACCTTTTTTGGTGCAGAATTCACTAAAATTAAACATTAATCATTGAAACACATTGGTATTGCTAATAATTGTTTGCAACAATGCAACAGCACCGCTTTTTCATCAACAGCATCATACTAAATCCTTTTAAAAATTGTCTAATGTTTTCAAAATCATCATTGGTGAAATGCTTCAAACAAATTAATAATTTAGTGTCGAACCTCACAGGTATCTTCTTATGGATAGACATCAGCCATGCCTGTCGAGTGTTTGGTTCCTTGGGACGATTATGGAAAGAGTTGGGGTTCCCTGTATAGCCTGGGACACTGCATATACAATGGCAGTCCATTTTTTTTAATTCTTGAAACAATTAAATACATTCTTGTTTGTTATTCCTGTGGAAGTAAACAGAGCAGCATGCAGCTAAACTGGTGTCTAAGATTAACGCAAATTCCATTCCGTTACTGGGCCAGATCACCGTGGGCTGGTTTGAATGCAAATGTTAGGACGTAACAATGGTAAAAACCAGAGCCTGGAAAGGTGCTGCCTGTTTGTGAGGTCACAAACATAGCTTTTCTGAAACCGATCGTTTTAGGTAGGAGTTTTGATATGAGAGAGTTTCATCGCACTGAGGTGTCAATGAGCTGTGAGTCACTGTACATCCATTTTATTCCCTGAACTGCCATTATTCATCGTTGCAAAGGTAAAATTGGTTTTGCCGTAAATCAACCCTTTAAACAAAAATAAATACAGTACAGACCAAAAGTTTGGACACACGTTCTCATTAAAAGAGTTTTCTTTATCTTCATGATTATGAAAATTGTAGATTTACACTGAAGGCATCACAACTATGAATTAACACATGGAATTATATACATAACAAAAAAGTGTGAAACAACTGAAAATATGTCATAGTTTAGGTTCTTCAAAGTAGCCACCTTTTGCTTTGATTACTGTTTTGCACACTCTTGGCATTCTCTTGATGAGCTTCAAGAGGTAGTCACCTGAAATGGTCTTCCAGCAGTCCTGAAGGAGTTCCCAGATATGCTTAGCACTTGTTGGCCCTTTTGCTGGACTCTGCGGTCCAGCTCACCCCAAACCATCTTGATTGGGTTTAGGTCCGGTGACTGTGGAGGCCAGGTCATCTGGTGCAGCACCCCAAAACTCTCCTTCTTGGTCAAATAGCCCTTATACAGCCTGGAGCTTTGTTTGGGGTCATTGTCCTGTTGAAAAATAAATAATGGTCCAACTAAACGCAAACCGGATGGAATAGCATGCCGCTGCAAGATACTGTGGTAGCCATGCTGGTTCAGTATGCCTTCAATTTTGAAATAATCCCCAACAGTGTCAACAGCAAGGCACCCCCACACCATCACACCTCCTCATCCATGCTTCACGGTGGGAACCAGACATGTGGGGTCCATCCGTTCACCTTTTCTGCATCGCACAAAGACAGAGGTTGGAACCAAAGATCTCAAATTTGGACTCCTCAGACCAAAGCACAGATTTCCATTGGTCTAATGTCCATTCCTTTTGTTCTATAGCCCAAACAAGTCTCTTCTGCTTGTTGCCTGTCCTTAGTAGTGGTTTCCTAGCAGATATTCTACCATGAAGGCCTGATTCACACCGTCTTCTTTTAACGGTTGTTCTAGAGATGTGTCTGCTGCTAGAACTCTGTGTGGCATTGACCTGGTGTCTAATCTAAGCTGCTGTTAACCTGTGATTTCTGAGGCTGGTGACTCGGATGAACTTATCCTCTGCAGCAGAGGTGACTCCTGGTCTTCCTTTCCTGGGGTGGTCCGCATGTGAGCCAGTTTTTTTTGTAGTGCTTGATGGTTGTTGTGACAGCACTTGGGGACATTTTCAAAGTTTTCCCAATTTTTGGACTGACCTTCATTTCTTAAAGTAATGATGGCCACTCATTTTTGTTTACTTAGCTGCTTTTTTCTTGTCATAATATGAATTCTAACAATCTATTCAGTAGGACTATCAGCTGTGTATCCACCTGACTTCTGCACAACACAACTGATGGTCCCAACACCATTTATAAGGCAAGAAAGCACACTTATTAAACCTAACAGGGAACACCTGTGAAATGAAAACCATTTCAGGTGATTACCTCTTGAAGCTCATCAAGACAATGCCAAGAGTGTGGAAAACAGTAATCAAAGCAAAAGGTGGCTACTTTGAAGAACTTAGAATATTACATATTTTCAGTTGTTTCACACTTTTTTGTTATGTATATAATTCCACATATGTGTTAATTCATAGTTTTGATGCCTTCAGTGTGAATTTGCTATGTTCATTGTCATGAAAATAAAGAAAACTCCTTGAATGAGAAGGTGTGTCCAAAGGTTTGGTCTGTACTGTACATATACAGTAACTGACCATAAAAACTATGTTAAAACTATGTTTGGCCACTGGATAATGTATTGATTATTTGTAGGATTATAAAACAATGTTTGAAAAAAGTAAATTTCATTTACTGTGTTAGACGGTTAATCAATTAAGGGAATGTCTATAAAAAAGGACCTCGACCAACAAAGGGAACTTAAAGGGAGCTTTCTTTTTCGAAGAAGTCATGTGGCCGTGAGCATTGCTTTTTTCATGGTAGATAACTCAATAACTTCATAAGTGGTGGATCCACGTTCTTCCTCTCAGGCTGTTTAAGAGTAGGGTGCATGCGCAATTAGTTTGACTACTTAGAACTGAATTGAATTTGTAGGATTGCGTGACCTGAAATGGGCCATTATGGACATTTTTAAAGCCTGCTTGACTTGTTAAGCTAATTCAAGCCAAGTTTGGGACTTTAAGTCCAGCTTTTTGAGCAGCATTTATAGAAAAGGCCCCAGATCGTTTTCGGAAATGTATTCATCCACACAAATCTGCATAGATGTTGTTGCTTGCTATCAAGTCATCTTAGGTTGCATGTGTGCATGCATTAGTTGTTGCAGGCTGTGATGTTTGGAAAATGTAAACCCTGTTTTCCCCCATACACACGCGAAAGGGAAGACAGAGTTTTAAAAATCTAAAAATAACTACTTTGACGATGACAATTATAATTGGAAATTTAGTGATTATCATGATGAACAGAACACTTTGAACACCTTTGAGTACTCGTGCAGGAACACGGTTAGTGTGTTGTTCATATTGTTGTGAATGTGTTGTAATTTGTTCTTTGCTAAAAACTGTAGATGTCCTAAATAAAATTGAACAATCACTTAATTGAAAGACCAGTTAAGGTATGAAAGAAGCGATAAGACATTCTGTGAAAATGTGTTTAGTGTACATCTGCAAATGGAATACGAACATTAATTGCACATGTTTTAACATTATATGCAAGGCGTATTAGTGTATAGATATTTTTAAGTAAAACGATACACTATTTAAACAACATTTACACCAACATTCCAAGTAGGCGTTCTATAACAGAGCTTCTAAGCTGTACCATTGCAAACCAGGCAAGTAACTGTTTAAATTGCTGCAGCTCTCCAGTCTTTCGGAACGCATTCATTGCCATGATTGCTTATGTTTTATCTTGGACAGAACATTGCTGTCAAAGTTAGAGACTTTTTGTAGGACCCCTGGATTTTTAGAAGATGTGGTCTCTGTCTCTGAACACTTGCCATTGTGTCAAATATATAAGGACAATTTACAATTGTTGCTTTAATTCTTTAATTTCACATCTTCAAACACTCCTCTGCTCATTCCAACTTGTTGTTTATAGCGTGGCTTTTACAAAGTGGCAACATCCCGGCGTATGACCTATGTCACAACCAAACATTAGTGATTGGTTATGTCAGATCCAGAGTGGCTGTGGGCAGATCCAATAGTTAAAAACTTCAACAGAGTACCTGCCTTAACGGATGCAACGTTTGTTAATGGATGTGTCCCATGCTCTCTGTACAAATGAGATGAGTCTGGTAAGGATCGGGCTATACTAATATATCAATTTTCCCAGATACCTGGCCACGTGTGTACATGGCCTAAATAAAACTCAATGGCGTGTCAATAACCCTTTCACATTTTTTGCAGTGTTTTGTTGCAATTTGCCCAAATTATCTTTTTTGGCAATTCCTTTGTATACGTAAGGGGTGCACATAATTCCAAGGCCTTGGATACGGAACCAAAGTGCTTTTTCAATGGGAAAGCACTGCATGTAAATCACTGCATCAACTCACTAGCTTGGGGCATCAAAATGGATGTATATTTGGAATGATCATGTATTCCTTTGGATGATCTTATGTTGGTGCAAGGACATGCAACCCTAACTTATATTTATCACAACAGGACACAGAGAGGACACTTCTTCTATTTGTTCATCTTAATTAGTTTTTTTAAATGTTTTTGACACATTATCTAGTGCAGCTTATTTTGTTCAAGATCTTTGTTCTTTAAGACTGTTTCATATTTATAGTTCAATAAGACAGTATAAGTTTACTGTGGTAAATTCATGACAATTGGGAGAGCATAATTATTTGCCTAAGTTCAGTAGACAAAGCTAAATTTTCATACAGAATCATTATGCAAACCTGCTTGGATGTCTAACATTGTCAGCTGAATAAACACATACTGTAAATGACACAGAATAGTACTTTTCTCACATTTCCAAGGGTCATTATTATTTCCTTGTAAATACATGAGAGCACTTGTATATATACTCTGGTATGAGATTGTGATATGATAATGTACAATAGATGCCTCCCAAATGCCTATCTTAACCTGTTTGCTGTGATATTGTCTCCCTGCCTACTTGTGGTTATGTTGTATGTATTGCTGTCATCTGTTATATTTAATGTTAGTTTTGGATAGAAAATGCACCTGTATCTAGGCCCTATCTGAATTCTTAGCCATATCTGTAAATGGTGTGTTTGTGTGTATTTTCAAGGTGGGCGGTAAGATAGCGTTCGTGTGTCAGCAGGGCCACCTGCTTCAAGGCTCCACCACGCGACTCTGCATGCCTGACCTGACCTGGAGTGGCACTCAGCCTAAATGCATCTGTGAGTGGCTCTTATCTGTCATTCTGTTCCTCTCTATTGTGCCTGCCCTCTCTGTCTTTCGACCACTCCCCAGCACCTTCCCTTTTGCCTCGTTCATATTTCCTAACTCTAGTAGCCCCTCTCCTCTTCTTCAAAGATTGCTGCTCCTGCCACATTCGGACTCCCTTCTCTCCGGCCTGTCTGAGTGGGGTCTTGACAGTGATTACAGTGCGGCTGTCTGTCTACCAGGGAATGACTTTGCCCAACACTTTTGCCATAGATCCTATTGTTACCTCCACTCAGTTTGGTCAGCAGGTTTCATATATCTTAGGGAGTATAATACACAGCCATTTATGATGGATTGACGCAGTGCTGCAAAAAGTAAATATGAATCGGACTCCCAATTTTATCTGGAATCTGACTGAGTAGAATATGGTAAATATTTTAACAGGCAGAAGGGATAATGGCGTTAAGGTTATTAAATCAGCCAAGGAGATACATCCCTTTTTCTGAAGGGAAATCTGCTAAGATAGTAGATAGTGTGTTCTACTTTAATCCCTAACTCAACAGTCCAAAAGGATCTCACTGCTGCACTGTGGTTTGTATGTGCGTGGTGTGTGTCTTCCATCAAGTCAAGAATTGCTGTGACTTGTGGGAATAACTCCAAGGCTGTTCCTCCCCCTTTATTCTTCAGCCACAAAGCACAGACTAAACTTCTGTTGAGAGGCTTGAGACACAATTTATGTGAAATGTTGAAGTCATACAATGTTCTGGACACAAACTAAATGATATATTCATTAACAACTCATTTGGGATTGTGTTCTCTGTACTCCCATCTTCCCTGCTAGATATATTTTGCTAGAACATCATTTTGTAACAGATGGAGCTTTAAAGTTCACAAATGCAGACTTACACACGCACACACACAGATACACAGACACATACTATCATGCATGAACTGACACATACATCCACATACATGCATGCTCAGAACTTTAGTTAAACAGGGTTCTTAATTTTAAATTTGATTATTGTTTAAATTATTTTTTTGTAATATATTATTATTATTATTATTATTATTATTATTATTATGTTGTAAAGTGTGATCATACTGTCTGAAGCTCTTTGGTGGCAAGAAAAATGCATTGCAAATACAATGTATTCTTGTATGTGTTCATGGGCACATGCCTACAGACTAGCTAGTTGAACCTCTGCAAAATACAATGATGCAGCCAGCCTTTCTGCACCACTATTGGTACTCTCTCTGTGATGCTGTCCCTGTTTCTGTGCAGGTCTCCTCTTTGATGACTTTCATCTTCCCTGCTTCCATCCACACCTAATCACAGTTAATGTTAATGCCATGAAGGGCCAATTTGTGCCCTGACCTACAGATAGCTGTCTTGTATTTGACAGATGGCCACTCACTCATCCTGTGAAAGCGTATTTTTGCTGGTGACTGATTTCACCAGCAAAAATACGCTGTTTATTCTATATTTATATTACATTGCTAATGTACCCTTTTTAGTTCTGCTATCACAGGATTTTTAACAATCTATTTGCATGTTTTTGATTTGAAATTAACTGATTATTGGCATGGTATGGTACATGAAGACATCTAAAATCTAATGATCTTGCTTTGTGTTTGATGTATGTGTGTGCAGCTCACTCCTGCAAGCAGCCAAAGAACCCAGCCAATTCTGACATAGTTGCTCTGGACTTGCCAAGCTACGGCTACACCCTGTTGTACAGCTGCCAGCCTGGCTACATCCTGTCTGGAGGCTCTGAGCATCGTGTGTGTCGTTCTGATGGCAGTTGGACTGGAAAGGTCCCTGTCTGCCGAGGTATTTATATATACGCCTTTTTCTGCACCCATACAATTAGATTAGTCCTGGAGAGACTTGTGACCACAGAGGAATGTGCTGAAAAACCCTACAGGATTAATTTCATGTGTTTTACATATCTGTTTTCCCAGTATAACTGTTCTCAAACTTTACACAAACTACCAACACATAGCTATAATGATTATGTTCAAATGTGTCGAACATTCTTAGGGTGAACATCCTTATTGTGCTGTGTGTGGATGTTGATTTGCGATGTGTGTCTCTGTAGTAGGCTCCAAATTGACTGAGAAAACTACTAAACCACTTCCAGGGACATCAAGTCCAACAATAAATGGTAAGACGACAGTAGTGCTGTAAATAGTGGCTGAAGTTCCACACGATGGTTCCTTCAACAAGAACATTCTGATAGAATTTTATTTATACCCACCTGTACGAACAGCAAACCTAACAACCAAACTAATGTAAATGTAGACTTGACCCATTAGTCAACATAATTCTTGCACCAAAGGAGATGGGAGAACTACAACAGTAAACTGACTTTTACTTGTTTAACACCTTTTAGCATGCCAATCCTTTGTGTACTTACAGTACACAACAACATTTATAATCATAGGTATGTACTACTTTAATTTAGATTTAACAGACAGTTTTATCCAAAGCAACTTACAAGAAAGAGCTTTACAACACGTGTATAGGTCAATGATCAAAACATTGCAGGTAGCCAAAACACTAAGCATACATTGTGAAAGCAAAGTGTCAATGGGAAGAACCAAAGGAGCATGAAGTTAAACAAATTACAATTCAACAACATTATCCTCGAAAAAGCTAGAGTATCCCAAGAGGAAAGCAAGCAACAATAATATAATTCACAGCAAGTGCAAGTACTTAAATCAGTTACAACTAACCAACAGTTCAAGTCCCATTTATCAAGTCCCTTGAGGAAATAAACAGCTGATCCAACAAAACTTTCCTAAGTACTACCGTTGTACTCCCGGAACAAGTGCCTTTTCTTGAAGGTGGAGAGACAGTCAGTAGCTCTGATGGAGATGATTCCACCATTGGGGGACCAGACAGAAGAGGTTGGGTTATGAGTGGTTGTTCATTATCAATGTGGGAATGTCTAAGGAAAATAGGACAAACTTATTATGTACTGTAAATCATTCTGTACTGGCTCCCAACTCATTGCTATGACGAGGTGTCAGAAGCCTAAACTTACAAATTTCTTGTTTCTGCAGTCCCCGATGATGTCTTCACTCCCAATTTCATCTGGAAAGGCTCCTATCACTACAAGGGGAAGAAGCACCCAATTACTTTGACAATCACCAGATTCAACATGACCACAGGAAAAGTCAATGGGACTCTGACTGACCACAGCATGGAGCTCCTGCTCTCGGGTGAGTTATCGAAATCACTTTTCCCCCTTATTCTTTTTCAGTTGTCAAGTTGGTTTAATCAAACTCAAAATCTGTCATTTTGTATGTTCTCATCCATGACTGTTTGATAAATATATATGTATTTGAGGTTGTTATGGAGTGTATTAGTTAAACTCTCTTCTCTGCAGGAGTGTATAAGAACCAGGAAGCTCGTCTGATGCTGGTGCTGTACAACATGAGGGCTCTTGCCCACACCAGCTTCAGCAGGATCACTGATGAGACCTGGGCTATGGATGGCTTTGTAAATGCAACACAGTTCTGCCTCACTACTCACCGACCTTTTAAATTTCCTTCAAAATGACACTTAATATTGAGTATGTGTCTCTGTCTAGTTGCCATGCTCCATAGATAGCTTTCCTTCTGCAACAGTGTCTGACATCACTTGAGCAGCGTTTGAGCCGAATATGTTTCTGAACAAACTTTTGTGTTTTTATGTTTTTATTTAAGGTTTCAGCTGAACACAATAGTGGCAGTTATGTGTTGCAAGGCTTCATACAAGGCAAAGACTACGGCCCATTTGGACTGCAGAGACTAGGTTTTAGCACTAATTACTGTCACTTCAAGTGATCCCATTGGCCATTGAAATCAGCAACCTCATTGTTGTCCATCATCATTGTCATACATATCATTATGACTGTCATCAACATGGCCATCCTCATCAAAACTACCACCACATTCTCTGTACAAAAAGCTGTGTGGGTCATTGAATTGCTTGGTTGCGATAGCATCTTATAAACTGGTTCATTTCAACACTTTGATAAATTATCAAGGATTAGCTTGCAATGATTTTGTCTTGATTTTTCCCCCCCAGGTATGACTTTTAAGGAGAATGCCACCACTTCTGACACCCCTCATGGCACCAACAGTAGTTCTGTGGCTGTCGCAATTCTGGTGCCCTTATTTGCCCTCATCTTGACTGGCTTGGCCTTCTATCTGTACAAGCAGAGGTATGGAGGTCACGCGTGTGATGTCATAGTTATTTCATCAGTTGTCAGTAATATTGTTATTGTATTGTTTATTCATTAGGTGATAACTGTTGATCCTTACAGAAGCTTCTCATGAGAGTAGTATAGAACGTTGGTCATACATGCTACCTTCAAAAGAAATATTATTGTCAAAACTGAACACCTCTATTTCACTTGATTGTCTGACTGATGACCCTTGTTTCCTTTGTTTTTCTAGGAAAACAGATAAAACTCAATACACAGGCTGCTCGGTCCATGAAAGCAACAACGGACAAGCCACCTTTGAAAATCCCATGTACAACACCGACACAAAATTAACTGAGGGGAAAGTTGTCCGTTTCGATCCCAGCCTCAACACTGTCTGCACCATGGTCTGATATTTGGTCTCATCCACAAATGCTTTAATTCTGTATGAAGACATTAGTATCAGCATATTTCTGTAGGACCACATCCTCAGATATTCAGAGCACATTTTCAGGAATAAACACTATAGTTGTGTATGTGTGTCTGAACATGTGTCTTTGTGCCCATTTCTATGCGTTCAGATCTTCACAAGATTGGTGATTGTGAAGTGTTCTTATAGCTACTGTTCTTACACTCTGTGAGTGTGCACTTTATTAGTATTATCTGATGTATTTGTAAATTGAACTACTTTTGAGGTTTGAAAGTTATTTCACAGTTAAACCAAATATAACCTTTATTACCGGTGGTGCAAATTGTATAGACCCTATGGACTCTCCTATCAATATGTTCTGTACATCGGTTCTTATAAATAGTATCATTATGTAGTTTTTGTTATTAAAGAGGTGTGTCAGGTGGCAGGATAGAGAAACCTTTAGATACCTCCACAGTACCATAGAACCTATATGGAAAATTATACTTGAGATTGCTTTGCCTAGTGATGGCAAATTTCAGATATATCAGTTAATTTAGATTAATTAAAAGCTATCAGAGGTTTTTGATTAGTTGAGACCTAAGGGTTTGGTGGCATGTAACTGGTGGCATGTAATTGGTGGAAAGCCAGAGTTTTTGTATCGATGTGTGTTTTTCAGTCAGCATCCGCTGACCCATGGCTGTTTATGTCTTAATGGGTTATTGGCTTCCACATCAACACTCCTGTGTATGAACAAATTGCACATTTTCAAAAATCAGTGTCCCTGTCTCTGAGTGTATATGGAGTAACGAGCGCCAATTGTAAAATCAATTATCGTTGCAGTGCCTTGAGTATGTGGGGCAAGATTAAGTAAAGACAAAGTTATTATTTTACTAGTCAGAACCACAATGTGAATAATCTAAAGTGTCTTGAGGATTTCTTGTATTTGATGATCTGGAAGAAAACATGTTTAATAGTATCTCATATATTCATACCTGTGCATGTCTGCCAAAAATGAAATAACATTGCTGCTGTTTGTATCACTAGGTTTATCTATTCATTGTGGTGACATTTTGTACATTTATACAGTTTCAATATTTGATGGCATTCTATTGAAAATGTCTTGTTATTAATATTTAGTCTATTTTGTCATTTCACTTGAATCATTTTTATCACTGTTATTGATGACAAAACCACCTTGTCAATCGATGAAACATCTGTCTCAAGTTGGTTAGTTTAGAATGCTTTACATTTTAAAATGTAATAGTTATACAGTTTGAAACAATTTAGAGTCAGTGTATATGTCTGTATCAAACATATTTAGTAAAGGGCTATATTTGTATGCAAATAAGCATTTGTAAGTTATTGAATATGTTGTGTACATTTCCACATCAAAGATGGGAAAAAATTTGAATTTTTTCTTTGTTGCCAATGTACAAAACCTTACTCTGTATAAAAAATATTAATTCGAGATTTTGGGCTGGAGTAAGCTTGGATTTCCAACAGTTACTTGTGACAGACACCAAATCAGTTAGGATTTAATGGATAAAGTAAGCAGGTAAGGACAAAAAGATTAAACTAAAACCTTTGCTCATCACCAAAACATTTCAGCCAATTCAGCAATCAACAGATCTGGACTTTACTGTGATCATTAATTGGATTATAAAACAAGATGTTTCTCCTAAGGCAAGCTTTGTCAGATTTGGTCTAAGATAAAACACCTGTAATTCAGTCATATTTTGACATAAAGAAAGTCAAACTCTTCATGGTACTTCAAGGGACTGACACCTTAAAACCTATTCAGGTAAAAAACATCCTTCAAAGTAACATCTGATTTAGTTGATAACATATTGAGGCAAGGTGACAGGAAACAGAAACAGGAAATCAATTATGGCAGACTTTATAGGTCCTTGAGCCTCTTTTGTCCTCATGGAAAATGAGGCATGTAAACCAATTTTGAAAAGAATACCAGTTATGGAGTGGAAATGCCACTCTTTGAAAATGTGACTTTTGAGCGTGGCCTATGGCGCCCCCTAATGTAGAATGCGGCCTTTATTTGGTGTGGGGTACCACATGTGTCAACTTAGAACATTTCTGACCAGGGACCTTTGAGATATTGGGGTGCAAGGAGAATAAAAGTAATAAATATAGCTGCAAGCAGCAATGGCGGATCACTCCTCAAAATTGCAAACCATTATGGACTTGAAATGTATTTCAGAGTGCACATTGCAAATTTAGTGTGAATACATCAAAGATTTGCTGAGATACAACCCAACTTCCTGTTTGACGACTGTGCAGCCAAATTTGATTGGCTTTACCAGGCAAACTGTAAAAAAAAGTTTTTTTTGTGAAGATTGAACATTTGTAGGAGGAGTAGAGAGAAGAATATTTGGAAATAAATGCAAAATGGCGGACGCATTGAAATGGCTGGTATTACACGTTATCATGTATAACGAAGGGAATGTCCCAAGATATCATGAGACAAAGGTAACACTTAACAAAGGCAAACAAATCAACAATTATTGGCCAAAACACACTTTTGCTTTGGAGGTCTACACGGGCAAAACAATTGGTACCCAAACTCAAAGAGACCTATAATGTACTACACTGTATCAACCTGGACTGTCTATCATTTTGAAAGTTGGACCTGGGCCTGTGCGGAACCAAAACATAAAAAATGTATTACCAACAACCGGTACGGAACCAAAAGAGGGACCCAAACTCAACCGGGAAGACACAGACTTATTCCACTCATTATTCCAGCTTCAAAAGTCCACTTGCAGTCACGGTGACGGATAACAAATGCAACTGTGCAGTTTTGCATTTTTAATAGTTCAAGTCAACTAACAAAATCATTCAGACTGTTCACCCATTTGGATGATCATAATGATTGCCTGTCCAGTGCCATGGCTGTTGTGCTGACTTTAGCTTTACTTTTTTCGATATCATAGACCCAACCTGGACCCAGCTGACCATATAGCCACAAATCTGTATGGATCCCAGGTCCTCCGTGTTGACCTTTATTTTGCTTCCTGCAGCTTGTTTGGACATCCCCAGATGAGGGTTCCAAGGCAATACACCAAGTTTGGTGGTGATAGCCCAAAGATTTGCTGAGATGTGACCTGCTCTGCTCTGATTGTGATCCTTGCCAAATTTGGGGAAGATTGGACAATAATTGTAAGAGTAGTAGTGAAAGATTATATGATAAATTCAAAATGGTGGGCACATTGAATTGGGTAGTACTACATGCTCATGTCTCTCTCAGAGTATGTCCAACGATATCATGAAACACAGAAAAGAATTAATCAAGGCAAACAAATCAAACGTTATTGGCCGAAACACATTTTTGCCTCCAGTGGCCACATGAAGTGATGACATGACACTAAATTGTTTCAATATCCTCTGAAGGCCCTGCGACTTGCTGGCCCCAGTCCAGGGTGTACCCTGCCTATGGCCCGAAAGCTACTGGGTTAGGCTCCAGTCACCCGTGACCCCTAAATGGGAACAAGCGGCACTGCAATCCCTCCCAGGGATTAGCAGTAGATAATGGATGGATGGATCCTCTGAAGGTGGAGTCAAAGATCCTTTGATAATTTCAGTGAGGGTTGCTCTGACGATGAGCCTAACCAAAATTAGGAAAGATTGGACAAGAATTGTAGGTTGAGTATTGAAAAAATATGTTTGATTAATCTATATTGTAGAGCAAATATGGCATTGATATAGGCTTTTTTGGTCATTGTGGTAGCTGAAGGGCATATATACAAACTTGCAGAATTGTGGGACTTAAGGCCTGCAAATGGCATCACTTTGAAAATGACATTTTGGAGTGTAGCGCCACCTATTGTCCCACATGGCTTATGTTTGGTATGGTACTTACCAATGCTCTGCAGTATCAACACGCCCAATTTCACAACTTTTTACATTACTGGTCCAGGGACTGCCATTGACTACCAGAAAAAAACATAATACCGAAAGAAAAAAATAATACTGAAAATAACATAAATAACAATAGGTTCCATCTACCGGAGGAACCCTAAATACAACTGCAAGCAGAAATGAGGTGGTCAAGCATATCTGATGACCCAGAAGAAACCTTTGTTTAACTCGTCTTGCTCCGGGGGATCAAGTGATTCAGCTTTGACTCATTAGTGGCACTAGATGGTTGGACTGGGAGACATGAAACTTGGTGAAATTGATGAGGGCACTGAACCCAAAGTATGCCAAATTTCATAACTTCTGACCCTACAATTCTAGGGGCTGCTATAGACTCCCATGGCAGAAGAATATGCTTAATTATTATTATAATTATAACTAACAAACAGTTGTAAAAATCTAATCCATCTAATTTCATCCAATCATCGTTGAGAGGCTTGGTTTAAAGATGTTATGTTGCTATTTTGAAGAAGATTAGACAAAAATTGTAGGAGGAGTCGCGGAAACATTTCCCCTCAATATTAAAAATGGCGGACAATCCATATAACTGTAAATTGATGCGATAACATGCGTTGAACCCGTCTTGATCCAGGGAATCCAACGATACTTCATTTTAGAAAATCGGTCAAACGGTTCAAAAGTTCCGTGTGTAAACACATGTCCAACCTTGACCTGTTGGTGGCACTAGAGTGCTCTAATGGGAGGATTGAAACTTAGTGAAAATAAAGACCGGACTGTCCTAAATGTGTCTTCCAAACTTTTTGCAGTTCTACGGGTTTCCATAGACTCCCATTACAGAAGAAGATCCATCCATCTATCCATTGTCTTCCGCTTATCCGGGGCCGGGTCGCGGGGGCAGCAGTCTGAGCAGGGAGGCCCAGACTTCCTCTCCACGCACACCTCCTCCAGCTCCTCCGAGGGGATCCCAAGGCTTTCCCAGGCCAGCCGAGAGACATAGTCCCTCCAGCGTGTCCTGGGTCCTGGGCGTCAAGGAGGCATCCGAAACAGATGCCCGAGCCACCTCAGCTGGCTCCTCTCGACGTGGAGGAGCAGCGGCTCTACTCCGAGCTCCTCCCGTGTAAACGAGCTCCTCACCTTATCTCTAAGGGAGCGCCCGGCCACCCTGCGGAGAAAACTCATTTCGACCGCTTGTATCCACGATCTCGTCCTTTAGGTCATTACCCAAAGTTCATGACCATAGGTGAGAGTAGGAACGTAGATAGACCGGTAAATTGAGAGCTTTGCCTTCCGGCTCAGCTCCTTCTTCACCACGACGGACCGGCACAGAGAGCGCATCACTGCGGCCGCTGCACCGATCCGCCTGTCAATCTCACGTTCCATCCTTCCCTCACTCGTAAACAAGACCCCGAGATACTTGAACTCCTCCACTTGAAGCAAGGACTCCCCACCCACCCGGAGGGAGCAAGCCACCTTCTTCCGGTCGAGAACCATGGCCTCAGATTTCGAGGTGCTGATTCCAATCCCGGCTGCTTCACACTCGGCTGCAAACCGCTCTAGTGCATGCTGTAGGTCCCGGTCCGATGGAGCCATCAGGACAACATCATCTGCGAATAGCAGAGATGAGATCCTGTGCCCCCCAAACCAGACACCCTCCGGCCCCTGGCTGTGCCTAGAAATTCTGTCCATAAAAACAATGAACAGAACCGGTGACGAAGGGCAGCCCTGGCGGAGTCCAACATGCACCGGGAACAGGTCCGACTTACTACCGGCAATGCGAACACAGCTCCTGCTCCGGTCATACAGGGACCGGACGGCCCTGAGCAAAGGGCCCCGGACCCCGTACTACCCATAGGGCACCATGAGGGACACAGTCGAACACCTTCTTCATTTCCACAAAGCACATGTGAACTGGTTGGGCAAACTCCCATGAACCCTCAAGTACCCGATGAAGTGTGCATGAACTGTCGTTGCCCAGGTGGGTGTTGAAGTCCCCCAGCAGAACAATGGAGTCCCCCGGTCGGTGCACTATCCAGTACCCCTCCCAGGGACCCCAAGAAGGCCGGGTACTCTGCACTGCTGTTCGGCCCATAGGCCGATACAACAGTGAGAGTCCCTGGCTTGAAGGTGCAGGGACACGACCCTCTCATCTACCGGGGTAAACCCCAACACGTGGCAGCTGAGCCACAGGGCTATGACCAAGCCCACGCCAGCCCGCCCCCTCTCCCCTCGAGCAACGCTAGAGAAATGTAGTCCAGTCTCTCTCAAGGATAATGGATCCAGAACCCAGGCTGTGCGTGGAGGTGAGGCCGACTATATCTAGCCGGTAACGCTCTACCTCCCGCACAAGCTCGGGCTCCTTGCCTGCCAGTGAGGTGACATTCCATGTCCCCAGCGCTAGAGACCATGTGCATGGCCTCGGCCATCCAGGCACCTGCCCCTGACCGCCGCCCAAAACACACTGCACTGGCCCCCTACGGTCCTTCCTGTGGGTGGTGCCTTTTCGGGCTATACCCGGACGGGTCCCATGTGCAAAGACCCGGCCACCAGACGCTCACCTGCGAGCACCCACCCCAGGCCTGGTCCAGAGTAGGGCCCCGGTAACGCCACTCCGGGCAACGTAGCAATTCTCCTTTTTTTGTCATCATAGGGGTTTTTGGTGAACTGCACTTAGTCTGGCTAGTCACCTAGGACCAGTTTGCCATGGGAGACCCTACCAGGGGCTTATTGCCCCCGACAACATAGCTCCTGGGATCATTCAGAAGATATGTAACAATAATATTTCGAAACAAGAGGTGGCTGCAAAGCTTCACTGCTTGGCCACCACTAGTGTTTATGACAAGAAAAGGTAGAATCACTTATGTGGCTTGTCATCTTTGCTGATTGGCCACCGATAATAATAATGTTGCGGGGCTCCGTTAAAACACAGACAAGGTCGGTTCCAAGTGGTGGATTTATTGTGCCATTGACAAAAATGGTGCAGAATATTTTCAGTGAGGGAAAAACGTTAAGAAAAATATTTACAGCAAAAACTGTCCAACTTCAACTCACATTCCCTTTTAGTTCAATGTCCATGAAAACAATAAACAGAACCGGTGATAAAAGGCAGCCCTGGCGGAGTCCAGCATGCAAGTCCGACTTACAATTTACTACCGGCAATGCGAACACAGCTCCTGCTTCGGACATACAGGGACCAGGCGGCCCTGAGAAAAAGGCCCCGGACCCTGTACTCCCGGAAAAAAACCTACAGGACACTACGAGGGACACAGTCGGACACCTTCTTCAGATCCACAAAGCACATGTGAACTCTTTGGGCAAAGTCCCATGAACCCTCAAGCACCCGATGAAGAGTATAGAGCTGGTCCAGTGTTTCGCAACCAGGACGAAAACCACACTGCTCCTCTTGAATACGAGGTTCGACTATCGGTTGGATTCTCGTTTCTAGTACCCTGGCTTAGCCCTTACTGGGTAGGCTGAGGAGTGTGATCCCCCCCACTATCCACCTCGGTGACTTCCGCCCAGGTGATTGATGAGTTCAACTCCGTGTCCCCAGCCTCTGCTTCCTCCTCGGAAGACATGACGTGATGTCTATCAAGAATTGTAACTTGCAGCTCCTCTTTTAATGACCATAGTAAATGCAGTGCATACTCTCTGGGCATTGTCATATGATTTCTTTCAAGAGTACATGTGCTTTGTGGGCGTGCTTTCAGATCTCTCTTCATCGTCCTCACCATCATCATCAGGCATGATCTTATCTTTCATCAGTTCTAAACAATAAAGACACTTGTTTTCAGTTTCAGGACATATTTTAGCCTAGGCATCTTCTGATTTAATGTTATCTTCCAGAATCTGTTTGGCTCTATCGATGTCACCGCTTTCTCTTTCTAATAAAGCTGTGTTAGAATCAACAATTAACTGCACTCTTTTGATATCACTGCCACATTTGACTGCACCATTCCTGTAGAAATCATCTTATGTATAACACTGGGCTGGCTTAATGTGACAGTGACTGTAGTATGGCAAAAAAGTTGCAATAACAAATTAACATACTTATTTGGGTCTTTTGTGGGAGAGAATCTGGGACACCTCACAACAGCAGGTTCAGTTCAGATCCTTTGCTTCAAATATCCACAGAAGCTGTTTAGCTTGATCATGTAATCTGAATCTTTTTCTGTGGAAATTTGTGACTTTGAGAGTACTCTACATTCAGAAGAAGAAATGGCAACGTATTGACTTTCTGTAAGCGAAGCTATTCCGTTCATTGTGGTAATGCTACTGAATATCCAGAACTTAACGCCAGAGACAAAACAGTCCTTACAGAGTTTTGCTGGTGGCCAAGATGTAGTGGCCCTCCTCCCCACCGGGTTTGAGGAAAGTTAGATTTTCCAGCTCGCGCCATTAGTCGTGAAGGAGTTAGCCAAACGCTAGCGATGCTAAAACAATAGTCCATGCTTTTTTCACTATTTGAACAGTTGTATATTATTGTTAACATTCCGTTGTTTAGGCTGGACCATGCAAAGGAAATTCTAATCATGATTAGTGATGTTTTTGGGGATATAGATGTGGATGTGCAATATGATTAAGGGTATATCTAACTTATCTGGAACTCTATTGCAATAACTACTTTGATGATGACAATGATAACAATACATTTAGTGATTCTCATGAACAGAACAGATTGAACCCCTCTGAGTACTAGATGAGTGTAGATTTCCTAAATAAATGAGAACAATCACATACTTGAAGGACTGTATTCATGGTATAAAAGAAGGGGTACGACATTTTGTGAAAAGATGTTTCGTGTATCTCTGCAAATGGAGTAAGAATCTTCATTACAAACGTCATATGTGAGGATAAATAGTGTATTGATGTTTTTTATCATTGTTATTGTCTGTACCTAACACATTAAACTGTTTAAACACCCTTTACACCAACATTCCAAGTAGGTGTTCTAAGATAGTTTCAAAGCTGGACCATTACAAGCCAGGCAAGTATATGATTAAATTCCTACAGCCCTCCAGTCCTTGGAATACATCCATTGCCATCATTGCTTATAATTTATCTTGGACAGAATGTTTCTGTCAAAGTTTTGTGAATTTTTGAAGGACCCCTGGAGTTTTAGAAGGTGCGGGCTCTCTGTCTCTCTTGTCAGTAGAATGGTCCCGTCTTTGGTGTCTCCTTGTTCTTCCACATCCAAAAATATCCGTATTGAACAGTAGCATGACAGTCAATGCACTGCATGGGTGGCAGACCAGGATTAGACCTTGTTTCGACAGTTGACCGTATACATTATCACTAGCCTGACTGGAGGGGGGTTTCCTTGGATTGGAACCGTATATAGGTTATGAATTATGACGTCAAACGCGTTTGCAAGAACACAGGAATGGGGCCACAAGGATTTGATATTCTTTTTATAGTCTGTGATTATGATAATGGTAAAATAGATACGTCAAATTTTGAAATAGAAAAAAAAAAAATCTTGACCAGTCTGAAGTGGAAGTAAGATAATTACTGGAAGGAGCATTACTCTGGGGTGTTGTCGGATTTACATCTGGCAATTTGGGACCTCCTCCAGAAAAAGTGAAGTCAATACACATTATATAAACTGAAGCTTGCTTGAGGATTTTGCGATCTCCTGCTAGCACAAGCACATGTTTAGCATATTTCTCAAAACAAATTTCAGATATAAAATGTCCATTTTTCAGTAAACTAGTCCTACAAGGGTTCACTGTGAATCTTATTTTACCTTGTTGTTGTTGAATAATGGCACCTCAGGGAAAAATAGACATCAGAATCTTACTGCCATCTGGGACAAGTTAAAATTGGATGAAAAAAGCAGTGCTGTTCGACCGTGTGCTCATCTTAATCAGAAGCATGATTTTTTTCGCAACAATCAATTTATCTTGGTGAATTCTGCACCAAAAAGATTGAACAGGGCAGCCTGTAAGAGAGAAAGTGATTCCCAATTGATCGGCTGCATCAGAATTTTGAATTTGGTCACAAAAGTCTTGAACTTGGGACCAAAAACAGTGGTCCCACACAAACGGTGGTCCAGTGAGGCTGTGGAGGATCTCAGGGATAACTTGGACTGCACTGACTGGGAAGAGTTTGCTGTTGCCAAAAACGGCCTGGATGAGGCTGTGACGTTGTACATCAGCTTCTGTGAGAACTACTGCATACCAACACGAACCAGGGTGAGCTACAACAACGACAAACCCTGGTTTACAGCTAAACTCAGAAGTCTGAGGTCCAAGAAAGAGGAGGCATTTAAAAGTGGGGACAAGTACAGATTCAAGGAATCTAAAAAGTTATTTAGCAGGGCGGTAAGGGACGCTAAACGTCGGTACTCAGAGAAACTGAAAGACCAACTCTCTGCGTACGACTCTACTTCTGTCCGGAGAGGGCTCAGGCAGATTACAAACTACAAGCCCAGATCCTCCTACTGCACTCTGCACAAGCCACTTCAGCACATAACATGACAACTTAAAACTTGCCACTGTGATTTTGCACTACAGTGTACACTCACCTAAAGGATTATTAGGAACACTTCTTCAATGTCTCATTAATGCAATTATCTAATCAACCAATCACATGGCAGTTGCTTCAATGCATTTAGGGATGTGGTCCTAGTCAAGAAAATCTCCTGAATTCCAAAGTGAATGTCAGAATGGGAAAGAAAGGTGATTTAAGCAATTTTGAGCATGGCATGGTTGTTGGTGCCTGACAGGCCGGTCTTAATATTTCACAATCTGCCCAGTTACTGAGATTTTCACGCACAACCATTTCTAGGGTTTACAAAGAATGGTGTGATGAGGGAAAAACATCCAGTATGCGGCAGTCCTGTGGGTGAAAATGCCTTGTTGATGCTAGAGGTCAGAGGGGAATGGGCCGACTGATTCAAGCTGATAGAAGAGCAACTTTGACTGAAATAACCACTCATTACAATCGAGGTATGCAGCAAAGCATTTGTGAAGTCACAACACGCACATTTTTGAGGCGGATGGGCTACAACAGCAGACGACCCCACCGGGTACCACTCATCTCCACTACAAATAGGAAAAAGAGGCTACAATTTGCACGAGCTCACCAAAATTGGACATTTGAAGACTGGAAAAATGTTGCCTGGTCTGATGAGTCTCGATTTCTGTTGACATTCAGATGGTAGAGTCAGAATTTGGCGTAAACAGAATGAGAACATGGATCCATCATGCCTTGTTACCACTGTGCAGGCTGCTGGTGGTGGTGTTATGGTGTGGGGGATGTTTTCTTGGCACACTTTAGGCCCCTTAGTGCCGATTGGGCATTGTTTAAATGCCACGGCCCACCTGAGCATTGTTTCTGACAATATCCATCCCTTTATGACCACCATGTACCCATCCTCTGATGGCTACTTCCAGCAGGATAATGCACCATGTCACAAAGCTCGAATAATTTCAAATTGGTTTCTTGAACATGACGATGAGTTCACTGTACTAAAATGGCCCCCACAGCCACCAGATCTCAACCCAATAGAGCATCTTTGGGATGTGGTGGAACGGGAGCCTCGTGCCCTGGATGTGCATCCCACAAATCTCCATCAACTGCAAGATGCTATCCTACCAATATGGGCCAAAATTTCTAAAGAATGCTTTCAGCACCTTGTTGAATCAATGCCACGCACAATTAAGGCAGTTGTAAAGGCGAAAGGGGGTCAAACACAATATTTGTATGGTGTTCCTAATAATCCTTTAGGTGAGTGTATATACCCCCCTCCCACTGTTGCACTACTGTGTATACACCCCCCCCTCCCTGCACTATATATACCCCACTTAATATAGTTATATTAACCCCATCTGTACAACTGGTGTCCACTTTTTATCTTATTTGTATTTTATCATAGATTTTTATTATATTTTCATCTACCTGCTTTATGTTTCATATATGTTCTATGTTTGCCCCTCCCTGCCACAGTAAATTCTGTGCTTGTATATCTTGCATGGCGAATAAAATCAATTCTGATTCTGAAATTTGAGTAAGAATGTGTCGCCGGGTAGGCTGGCCACCATGTCTTCTTACAAAGTTCATAGCATGTTTTTGCTTTTTGTTCGGTCGATTCTACACCCAAAAAGTAGAGCAGGGCAGCTCTCAAGGGCTATAGGAATTCTGGTTTTAGCCAAATGATCAGATTGCTTCTGTGATTTGTGTAAAACTGGTAATCTGAGTGAGACTGTGTCCCCGTTACACTGTTTTGACGTTAGCCTCAGAGTCAGACTTGCGTCGCTCACTCACTGACAGTATGTTCACAATGTTGTATTTCACTCTATTCTACACCAAAACATCATGGTGGAGTGCTTTTTGTATATACAAGCCTGTTGAAGATAGCCAGCATCTTGAATTTCTTTAACCGATTTTATTTAATTCTCATTTTCCTGAGAAAGGACCTGTGTTGTAACGTAAATCTACAATTGATGATGCATGTTTGGCTCTTTGCTCTGCAGCTTTAGTCATTGTACACCAACCAATCAGCGTGCAGCTCATCTAACAGCTCATCTATATTAATGAGCACACCAAATAGGGAGAAAAGAGTGTTCATCCCAGCCACATTTTTGAAGGTTGGAATTATTTTCAGCCCAACCAATTTTACACACCCTATTCGGAGACCTTAAGGAACTTAAAAACCTTAAAAACCAGTAAATCGCCCCTAAAACACTAAACAGGCTTAAAATCTGGTTAAAAAACATGCATGTTACAGTGTATCATTAAAAATATGCATGCTAAAAGGTGAGCTTTAAAACAAGAAAGTACTTTAAAACAGTGCAATAAAAGTCATATAGTGTTAAGTCGACACATGTTTCAGAAATATGTACATAAAGTATTTAATGTCTCTACTGTGCTGGGGAACTTAGGGTCTATGTATATGGCTGATTCCTTCTGTTCCACCGAAACACCCCTGTCTCTCTTTTCCTCCATGGCCAAGCGGAGATCCTTGCATGGGATGTACCACCCTAGGGTCCCTGTAGCCAGTAACATCACTGCCAGGGTGGCTGCTTCCATGCACTTCCCCACTAGCAGGTTTCTGGTGGTCCAAAGGGCTTCCTTGTAGCATGTCAAGGTAGGCCGGACTTGGCAGCATTGTCCGGATGGCATGGTTCTAAGGCTCACCTCATAGGAACCAGCTGTGCTGTTAGGACCTCATCTGCCAGCAGGCTCAGTTATCAAGGGCCCTGCTTGAATCCACAGGTCCCAGGTGGAACCACACTCCCAGAGCAGGTATCTCATGGGCCACCATCCAGTTGAGGTCCCGGTGCCGGTTCTGCAGAGCAGGATGGGCCGCATTGCGCAAAAATGTGGAGGGCTAGTCTAGTGTGAGCCCCTGCACTGGACTCAATGGCTCCGCTTCCTGCACAACAGAGAGAATAAAATGGTGTTTAGTTAAAACTAATTTTGTCTGGTGCTCAGGATTAAAATCTTTCAAAAATCTTCTTAACCCTCATGCTTTCTTCAGGGTCAGAGTGACCCTAAACTATGCTAAATGCACACCCACAATGACACATATAGATTGTGTGTGCTTGATTGAACTCAGACAAACCCAAATCTTTCTGATTCATGTAAAGCATGGCTGCACATTTTAGTAACCAAAAGGCTACAAGGTATACACATTTAATTAACCTGCTTTATTTCAGTGTTGAAGGTGGTGCCTTTTGACCCTTAGGACAGGAGGAGTTGCAGAATACGAAGAGAGCACAAGGGTTAAAACCATGTAGGGTGGTGGCAGGTCGAAAGCCACCGGCGCTCTCAGGTTGAAGGGGAGGAGCCTCACTGCTTGTTGATACCCACCCATCCAGCACCTCACCAAAAGGCCCGTCAAGGGCTGTGTTTATAACCTCCCTCCTCAGCCTCTCCCACTTAGACTTCCACATAAAGTAAAAAAAACTGAACTGTCCAAAGCTAAAAGCACTCTTCTTGGAGGGATAAGAAAATCTGAAACCAATAAAAACAAAGGTAAAAAAACAGGTCCTTATGATAGATATGCATGGTCAGGTCCCTTAGTCACCCAGAAAGCCAGTCTTCCCCTAGTGTTCCCAAACAGACCCTCCCAATTTCCTGCCACCTAGCCCTGACCAGTATAGAGTAACTTTCTTCAAATAAAGGTTTGGGATGTCAGTCTGCATAGAATTTTTACAGAATGCATTATCGCATTACATCAAATATTAGCATTGGCACAACTACACAGTAATATTGCTGGCACAGGATCACCCAGAGCTGCTTATAATTTGAGCACTTGGCTCTTCTTCCTGTAGCAAGGCATTTTGGGCCTTCCAGTCAAATGTGCAATCCAACAGGAACCATTGAAACCACAGACATTACTTATTTAGTAAACGTAAACAGCATTACAGTTACAACAACTGGTCAAATGTAACCTGTAACAACATTAAGTCTGTCAGGATGGTGAGAGGCAGTCCTATGTGCACCAGGGGCTGCAAAACTGAGTCTCTATCTTGTTCCTGTTCAGTTTGGCCCCTGACACCAGTCCGAACCTTTAAAATGTATTTCCCCCCCCAAGAGGGCCCATGTCTCAACATCTGCTCCATTTAAAAAAAGAGGTGTTAAAAGTCAGTCTGCGTTCCTGTAATAAAAGTGCATTGCTCTGTACAGAGCTTAAAAAGGTTAAAACCAACTGCGCTCTATGCATTGTTTTTACACTCCTGACATTAATAGTGCTAAACGTGAGGGCCATAAATAAGGTAGAAGGGGTTAAAATAATGTCCATGGGGTTAACACCATTAAGGGAGGGATCTTAAAAGGGTAGAAAACAAGCCAATAAACCAGGTAAGAACAATAAAACAAGTGCTAGAACCTTAAAATCATATGATCATAAGATGCTTACCTCTTCGCTCTTCAATTCCCCCCTTGTGAGGTTGAGGGGTTGATGCTGAGATTCATTGTTAAAAACACCTGGTTAGGAGAGCTGGAAGGCGAGAGGAATCTGATTCTCCAGAGCTCACTTCAGGCCTCTGCTTCTTACTGACTTGATAAATATCAGTGGACAGATCCCCATCTCTTTTTCCCAGTAACACTTGCCCGCACTGAAAGGACTCTTCGCTGGCGGCCAAATAGCTGGTGGCGGAAGAGGAGTTAGAGGTTTCCAACTCCCAAGGTCCCTCAGCCTCCTCTTCCCCACTCTCATCCTTGTCTTCCTCCACTACCTCTACGGTCTCCGCTGGTTCGGCGACTGCCTGCATTAAAGGATTAAAAACAGGGTTTGCCACCGCCATCACCGCTGCCTCCTCCACCTCCTCTTCCGCCGCCTCTTTCTCCACTCTCTCCTCCTCTATCTTTTTTCCAGCACCATAGGCTCCCCAGGCGCCCTGTTTGCCTTGAACCTGTTGGCAAAGGACTTCGGACAGTCTCTAAACAGGTGGGAGAGCTCACCACACAATTTGCAAGCTCTCCCATTAGGGCACTCTGCGAAGGCGTGTCCGATCTCGCAACATTACCTGCATATCACTTCCTTACATGCCTCCGCAAGGTGCCCATGCCTTATGCACTTCCTGCAAAGCTTGGGCTGTACCTGATAATGCACAAAGCCCCTGTTCTCTCCTAATGCGATTATTAAGGGCAACTGCCTCAGTCCTTCGTATCCTGTAGGATCCAGAAGCTGCTGGATGGCCGCAAGCCAAGCCCCAGTCCAAATGCCATTCAGATCCTTCACTCTAACTGGGACCCCCTTCACCATGCAGTACTTCCTCAACTAAATACAGATATCCTCGGGGTTCACAGTCTCATCAAACACCCTGACAATCATCACCAGAGGGTGGGGGGGACTGATGAAACACCGGAGGGTAGACAAACACACACTACACAAACCCCACCAAAAAACTGAAAAGAACCAGACGCACGAAACAGAGACACACAGTAACTACACCAATTACTACACCAAAGGGGAAAACGCTGGGACAGTTACGCTGACAAGACCCCCCCCCCCCAATCAGCCAAGCTTGTTAGGGGGAACGGAAAACACTGGAATTTGACATGACACAAGCTAGCCGCATCTGCCGTCAACCAGGGATTATCAGGTAATAACCCAGAGGGGCCAGAGGATGCTTACCATGTATGTTGAGGAGCCCTTGTCATCAGATCACGTTTAAGGCCCCAGGGGATTAAGGGGCCTTGGTAATCACATTTTAAACCCATAGGGGCTTGGGAGCTCTCACATTGCCAGCAGTCTGGGGGCCCTAGTAGTGAGCTGACTTTGAAATATCATGGGTCTGTATGTCCTCACATTGTAAGCAGCGAGGAGGTTGGGGGTTCTAGAAACATCATGGACCTCAAAGTAATTTTGCTTTATGCGCTCATTTTGCTATATGTGCACAAAAGTTCCCTGTGTTCAATTTCTCTCAAAGTCTTTTGTTACCTGCTGACTGCATCTCAAGGCTTGGAGGCATCTGGCAGTCTGACCCCCTGGCCCAGTCCATAATCTAGCCATGTGTGAAGTTAAAGCATTCAGTCTCTACATGTACAGCAGGAGTGTGTAACTTACATGCCTATTCACTGGCTTCTTGAATTTATTCAAACTCCTCCTACAACCAGCAGTGCATCACTGATTCCTAAAACATGCATATGTTCGGTTGAACTTGTTCTCACTAAGTTATTCTCGATTTATATACCCAATTACACCAGCTGGGCGGAGTTTATTCGCTTCATAAACTCTACCCTCTTCAACTAATGCGAAATCACATCCACTAACTCGATTTAAGGATTTTTGATCGAAGAAGATCTCTAGCAGTCAACGTTTCTGCACAGAAACACACACGGGGCAAGGAAAACAACAAGGAATACTAACGACCCGTAATCATCTAGATGGCCAGCCCCCAACCCAACAAAACCAATGAAAATGATAAGCTAACTAGCTAAAAGGGTGACATAAGGCAATTCTCTACAAATACAGTCATACAAGCAGCAAGCAGTTACTGTACGGGAGACTGTCAGTGCTAACGTTACAACTAACGCGTCAGCCTTTTCCTTGTAATGTAAGTTCAGCTTTTCAAGTTGTTGTAATATTACGTATGTTATCAAGCGTCGCAGTAGAAGTCCACGTTACTATTACATTGCACTACTATGTCCTAGACTACCCAACTCGTTATGCATCATAAATGTTTTATGTGGTTAAGAGTAGCTAGTACTATTTCAGAAGGTGCATTAGCAAAACGGTCATGTCATGCCAACCCTAACCTGACAGCTCTAGGCCAGGATATGAAAGGTTATATAGCTCGCCAGCCAGCCAGCTGTATGTCACAGCTGTGTTGATGTTGTTTTCAGGGGCAGTTCGGTGTATGCAACTTGAAATGTCTACCCCGCTGGCTAAAGCACGACGAGCTAACGTGTTGGCTGCTAGCTTGCTAATTAACTACATTCGGAAACTGTAAAGAACGCCACCTAGTCTAGCTGGCTAACTAGTCTGGGTGACGATAATACCCGAATATAAATGTAAAAAGTATGTCAATGGTTTTTGACTATTTATTTGTAGGCAAGGAGTTACATATGCGTTGGTTGCCAACGTAAAACAGGCCATTAATCTAACACGGTTTCTGTGTTGAGGCACTTATGTCAAAATGGTTTGTGAACGTATATCCACTGCGACTGACTACTGTACTGGTAGGGTCAATTCGGTCTATGACCTCGCACATATCCTGGTAGAGATCAACATGACCTTAATTATAGTAAGTATGTAGTAACTGAACCTTTGGAAATCTCACGAGTTTTGTCGTAATGTATAGTTTACAGTTGCAGCACGAGGAAACGGGCTAAACTTTCGACCAAAAAGATTCAAACGAGTAAGAACATAATGCACACGGACAGTTTTTTTATATTATCTATAAAAAGCAACCGAAGGCAGCACAAATATTAAGACATCAGAATTGATCTCTATGGTTGACCACAGAACAGCAAGATTACGTAGTAGTAGTAGTAGTAGTAGTAGTAGTAGTAGTAGTAGTAGTAGTAGTAGTAGTAGTAGTAGTAGTAGTAGTAGTAGTAGTAGCAGCAGCAGCAGCAACTACATGGCCTAGTTGATCTCTACATGATCATGCGATGCATGGCTGAACTTTTACAAGATAGCCTGCTAAGCCCTAATTTTCACACAGTTACTGAGTTACATTTAATAAAAAATGACTCCTCAACACTTTAATTTGCATGTATTATTCTCTGAGATACCTGTTCTAGATGTCCTTTCAGTACTAAAATATTAGTTTGCTGTGTTATTCCTTGAATAATATAATGCAATTATGTTGAGAATTATAACCACAGAATTTATTTTGTGTCTCTGTTTTGAGTAATTATTCTCCTAACGGCATTGGACTATCCCAGTGCACATACTGCCATATGGCTGTTGAAGCAGCCATATGCTGATCTCTGCATGTTTTTCTTGACAGGAGGCTGATATCTACCTTTTCACTGTCCCAGATCCTGTGGTGAAGTTCTGTTGGCAAGGAAGGGCGGAAGTCACTGTTGAGGCCAGTGGAACTCTTGTTCCTTTCCCCACATGAATGTATGTTGGCATGTTGAGTGCAGAATACCAGAAAACAAGGAGTCAATGTGCATGACAACACAAGAACTGGCATAGAAGTTATTCTTCTTAGCTAGCCTACTACTCATGCAGTGCATCTTTAAAAGGAGATTTAAGGTGATTAATAATATCGTGGTAGTACTATGAAAATAACTTCTGAAGTTTGTGAAGACATTTAGAAAATAAGAAGACTCTTGGAATACATACTTTAAATGGAAAGGTCTCTTGTTTTCAGTTCTACAAAAATTCCCTGTTGCCTTCATCTTTTGTTTTTGTCAGACAGATAAAGTCTAAAGACTGTTATGCTTAAAGGGTCTAATAGACTCCAATCATTTTGAATCTCAAACTCTGTTTCTCTTTTTTAGGAGACCAAGCAATGCTGTTGATGTGGACACGGCGTGGTTAAAGAGACAACAAGAAAGCTGTCGCTGCTAAAGCTTAGATTGGAGCAGAGGAGAGCAATGGGGAACACGGCTACTAAGTTCCGTAAGGCATTGATCAACGGGGATGAAGGTCTAGCCTGCCAGCTGTATGATAGTAACCCCCAATTCAAGGAGTCACTGGACCCCAACACATCATATGGAGAACCTTACCAACACAACACTCCTCTGCACTACGCTGCGCGGCACGCCATGACTCGCTTGCTCAGGTGAGGACACGTCATTTAGTTGGGCTAAAAGATATTTGGATTCTTTAAAAAAAATATATATATCCCCATACTGTTATAGACATAAAAATGATATTACCTTTTTGTTGTACTTGTCACTGTTGAATTATGATTGTTTTCCTGTCTCATACAGGATCACTGGCTATAATGTGATTATGGACAAAAATGGTTATGAAAAGTAATGGAGGATAAATTCTTGACTAGCCAAAACTTTTTAGTGTAGTTTCATAGTCAAAGTGAGATTTTGCACCGTGGTCATCCATGATTTAAACTTTTTGGGAAAAGTATCTTTTGTTTATGGGGCCCCTTATTTGTTTTATGTGCACTTTTTTGTGTTTGTAAAAAAAAAAAAAAGGATTGCATGGGTTACAGTAGACCATTTACAGGGTTGTGCTCCTATGTCCTGGGAAGCTCTGTGTGACTGTTCCGGCCCATCTGCCTTGCCATGGAACCATCTGTTAGACACATACACAAGAAGGCCTTACATTGGGATTGGAAAGAAACATGTCTTCGTCTAACATAATTTAACTGAGTGGGCATTGCAAATTGTCTGGAAAAATTAACAAAGATAACGGTTAAAAGTACTTTGAGACTTTCTGGAAGCTTGCTATTGTACAGGACTAGGGACGTTTTTTACTGTACTGACCAGCAAGAAGGATCATTCACTTTTAGACTTGGTTTAATGTGAATAGGTGTTTCAACGTACTTGCCTAGTGTGTGTAGTAATTATGACACTAAACCCTGGTGCCTCCTGTCCCACCCCCAGATCCTTTCTCTTCAGCAAAGATGGCAACCCTAATAAACGCAACATTCACAACGAAAATGTACTGCACCTACTATGTATGGGCCCTCAGATCCTCATGTCTGAGGGGGCACTGCAGCCACGCCTGTACCGGTCCTATGAGGATGAGCAGAGACGGGCAGAGTGCATTCAGATTGTCCTGAAGTGGACAGGTGCCAAGCTAGACCAGGGGGAATATGAGCGCGCCAATGTGAATGCCACTGACAAAAACAAAAACACTTGTTTGCACTATGCCGCTGCCTCAGGAATGAAGACCTGTGTAGAGGTGAGATCTCAGTACTCTAATGTGGTATGGTAGGTACACCTGTAAGAATATACTAAGTTATGGATTATTTGTTCTTGCAAACAAATGCTTATGCCTACATGAGGGATGAGGGTCCTCCATAGTTTTTGTATAGTTCAAGCTTGGAAGGTCTAACCAGTTATCTGTAGAACATATTGATCAACCTCTATAAGTCTTTAGATAAATATTAAAATGGAGAACAATACTTTAGGAACTAAACACTTTAAAACCTCTCATGCACAGTAGAAACCTAGTTTTTAATTTATACTCCTGCAAGCAGGTACTGTCTCCTTTCCAAACTATGCCACAACAAAACACAGTTTGATTAAAATAAAAATCTGTTACGTACCATTGCCATGATAAATGTATGAATTATCAGTTATATGGATAATTTTTCATTATTCTGCCAATTTATCTGCTTGGTCCAATATCTTTAAGCACGGCAAAGTTTTATTTATTTCTACCACTGCAGAAGGTTCAGTTTGTTAGTTATGTCTGACTTCTGTGCAAAAGTCAGACACACTCTGTGACACTAATATGAAGTCCCCATCTTTAAAATGATTTTTGCTGAAAAAAATGAAATTCAAGATAGACCTCATCCAAAACCATGAATAGGATTGCATTTTCTTGTTACCTTGGTTTTCCTGATTTGATTGTTGGTGACTTAGTTTCATATTTGCATCTGATGGCAGATGCATACAATTGGGCAAAACTTTTGATGAATCACAGGGTTTATTATTCATGACAAGAATCTTGGATCTTTCTTATGACCTTCACAGATGAAGGTGGAGTAACAACACTCTAACCAGTTCTTTCTCTCATGTACGGATTGTGTGCAGCTTCTGGTTCAGAGGCAGGCAGACCTGTTTATGGAGAATGAGAACCGAGAGACGCCATGCGATTGTGCGGAGAAGCAGCACCACAAGGAGCTGGCCCTCAGCCTGGAGTCCCAGATGGTTTTCTCCCTTGCCCCTGTGGCAGATTGCATAGAGGCAGAGTATGCAGCCTTGGACCACAGAGAGGTGTGTCTGCCTCGACCTACGACCCTGATAAGTATCACAATCTATTTGTTTCCATATCGGAATTGCTATGTATTGAAAATTGTCTGCTAAAGTTGTGCCATTGGGCTGCACATCTGCAGTCCTCCTCATTGTTGTTCTAACGGGATTTGTTGATGTCGTTGCAGTCATCTGACAACTTGACACATGCAGGCAAATTATATCTTTATTTAATTTTTTATAACTTTCCAGTATCAGCATGTGATTCCGGTAACCACAATGCTCCACTATCTTGGCTTGCACCAGCTCTGAGTCACGTATATATTGGTCTGTGTTTAGACATTGTGTATAATGTCTTCATCTCCTTATTCAATCTTCCCTCTCTGTGGCGGTGTCTGCCAGATTTATGAGGGTCTAAGGCCTCAGGAGCTGCGTCGTCTGAAGGACATGTTGATTGTGGAAACCGCAGACATGTTGCAGGCCCCTCTTTTTACTTCAGAGGCTCTTCTCAGGGCCCATGGTATGTTGGAGCACACGCACATACACCTACAGTCACATATAATATTGGAAGGAGATAGTCTGAATCGCAAGATTAGTGGAAGAAATGGAAGGCATCAAGTGAAAGTTTTGAATCCTGTCATTTTTCAGCTGATCACCATTTCTGATTCTGTTAGCTGGCTGTTGCAAGGTGCTTTATATTATTTAAGGTAACCGGGGAAAACCAGGTCATTTTAATCCCTGGAAGCTCTTAGAATTGTTCTGCCCAAAGGAATTGCTGATCATTTTACCTGACTGCTCCCCCTTAATGTCACGTGTTCTGGATAACTTTTGTAGACGTTTGAAATTATTTGAATTATAAATGCATCCTTTTCGTTCTAGAATAGATTTCTTTCCAGTTCCCATACACATGTCCAGTTCAAAATATAAGGCTATAAAATGCCATGGTGGGCAGTGTGAAACACACTATCCATTCAGAATCCAAAATAATAACGTAATAATTCTAGATCGTGTATCAGCTACAGGAACTGTCAACACATCAAGCACGCTTAGGCAGCAGTACACAAGTCTCGATCTTGTTTCAACTTGTCAACTTAGTCTAGGTATAACTTTTGGTAAAAGAATGTGAACGAGATAGATCTAGTTGGGCTTTCCAAGCATAAATATCTTTCCTTGGTGTAGCATGCAGGCTTTGACAAGCAAGCATGTTTAACAAACAGCATGAGGTCTGAAATTTTTTTTATATTACTAAGGGTGTTAAGATCGATTGGCCGCCAGTCAGTATTGGCCGATAAAGGTTTACTATAGATTAATTTGTGGATTCTATAAAGGGCGATAAGATTATGCAAATCTCGCTAGATCATTTTTCTACAACCAACTAAAATGGCTTCCCATTAGCAGTCTGGTAATTCTATCAGGTGTGTGGCAAGAAAAGGTGGCCCTTCTTCCATGAAGTCCAATTAATCTCCATCAGCATCCACGATGGTCAGAATCAAGGTCTTGAAGCCTTCCTTCATCTCTGGATAAGCATTTTCCCAGCTACTGCTGGCAAAAGGGTCTCTTGGAGATCCCATCTGCCAGCCCTTCTGTCTAGCCCTGTGCTAGACAGCATGTACGTCAAAAGCACAATTTAGCTACACAGCCAGCTAGATTGTTTTCTTGAAACAATCATAGTTGAAAGTTGCATCGAAATGAAGAAATTGGGGAGTCCAGTAAAAAAAACTGATTTAACCTGTATGACTTAGACATCCTTTAAAGGGGTGATTCACTGGGTTTTTAGGTTATTTCAATGTTCCTTAAGGTGTCCGAATAGGGTATGTAACATTGGTTGGGCTCATTAATATCTAATTGAGCTGTGCGCTGTTTGGTTGGTGTACAACAAACAAAGCTGCAGAGGAAAGATAGCCAAACATGCATTGTGAGTTTTTACACAACACGGGTCTCTTTCTCAGGCAAATGATGAATGAAACAGGCTTGATTAAAGAAATCTTAGATGCCGGCTATCTTCAACAGGGTCATATCTACAAGAAGCAGTCCTCCCTGATGTTTTTGGTGTAGAATGGAATGAAATACAACATTGTGAACATCAGTGAGCGATCGGAGTCTGAGCGACTGGTTAACTTTAAAACAGGTTTTGGATGCCTCCTGGACGCCTCCCTCGGGAGGTGTTCCAGGCATGTCCCCCTGGGAGGTGGCTCCGAGAAAGACCCAGGACATGCGGTAGGGACTATATCTCTCCGCTGGCCTGGGAACGCCTTGGCATCCCCCCGGAAGAGCTGGAGGAAGTGTGCGTGGAGAAGGAAGTCTGGGCCACCCTTTTCAGATTGCTGCCCCTCGAACTGGCCCCGGATATAGCGGTGGAAGATAGATGGATGGATGGATGATAATTTCAAGCATTTGGCCTACTTATTTCATTCATCCATTAATAAAGAACCACTTTGAAACATGGTTATTCTGACAATGTTGTCACCAGCAGTATTTCAGAAGAAATTATGATTCAAAGTACCATCTGCTAATTTTAAATATGCACCCAAAAACTTAAATAAGATTGGCATTCATTTTGCGTAACACAGATAATTCAAAGAAACGTTTATTGGAAGTGATCATTGTCTGTAACATTATGTATGGTGCACATCGATAGAGTTTTAAGGGTGGGAAAATAGGTAGGCAAACTAGAGCTACCACGTACTACTAGTCCTATGCATTTCAACCACTTTTCCCGCATTAACACCTGCCTGGACTGTTCTTTGTTCAGCTATAGGTATATGCAGGAAGCAAAATAATGCTCAGTTCACCCACACGAACAAGACACAGACTTTTTACTTGCTGTAATGATTCTAGCTAAAAGTGCAAAAAGTTCTGTTGCCGTTTCGTGTCCTAAAGTTTTGGTTAAACCACGGAGGAATAGTTGATTTTACCACCAGTGTCTTACACATCAAACAAATGGTTTGCTTGTTTTCTAATGTCATAAAAATCATAAAACATACAGTATGTATGACATGTTTTTTTCAACAATTAGAAAACGTGTTCCAGAACACTGTTGTATGTGTCTGGCAACAGAGGCTAATGACATTAAGATAATACCTCGGTAAATTAGTAAATATTTATCACCATGGCCTCTTTGAATTTGCCGTTTCTGCTGCTGTCGTGACGTTTTAGGTTGTTTACCTAGCCATCTACTAGAGGTTAATAAGCTGTTTACTTAATGTCCTACAGGGAGTCACACGTTTGTCACGTTAGGGACTCGTTAGTGACTGGATAGCTATTCAGCCAGAGTTAGCTTTGTTTTTTGCTTTTTCGCAAAACTTTAAACCATATCTAAACCGTCTAATGGAACGTTTGTGCAAATACAAGCAATGCATTCTGGACCAAGACAATCATGTTGACACCAACATTTGATATGTAGTGCAAATATTCACGTTTTTAAAGGTATGGTCAAATAATAAAATAAATATAGCTGCAAACAGCGATATGGGTTCCTCTGCAAAATGGCAAAATGTAAAAAATGTATATTATAGAAGATGGAGATGGACAACAAGTGGGCAAAATTACTTCATGTTTGGTCCACAACAACAGAGATGAATAGAGATCTGAACTCAAAAGCATGAGATTGCAAGTCAGCCTCTCTATCCTCTCTGATACACATCAACCATAGAGATTTACGAATAGAATGGGGACAGTATTAGCTTTGGGGCAAAGTTTAATAGGCTGGACATTGGTCGTCTTTTGACATTTTACGGAGAAATTGTGCATGGGACTTCAGAATGATGTACTCTTGTTTAACTAAACAGATGATTAGTTTCATCCATTCATTTTCTTTTGCTCATCCGGGGCAGCAGTCTGAGCATGGAGGCCCAGACTTCCTTCTCCACATACACCTCCTCCAGCTCCTCTGGGGGCGATCCTGAAGCATTCCCTCCAGCGTGTCCTGGGTCTTCCACTGAAACAGATGCCTAATTCACCTCAGCTGGCTCCTCACAACGTGGAGGAGCAGCGGCTCTACTCCGAGCTCCTCCTTTGTGACCGAGCTGCTCACCCTATCTCTAAGGGAGCAACCGGCTACCCTGCGGTGGAAACTCATTTCGACTTCTTGTATCCGCGATCTTGTCTTTTCGGTCATTATCCAAAGCTCATGACCATAGGTGAAAGTAGGAATGTAGATTGACTGGTAAATCGAGAGCTTTGCCTTTCAGCTCAGCTCTCTCTTCACCACAATGGTCCAATACAGAGACTGCATCACTGCAGCCGCTGCACCGATCCGCCTGTCAATGTCACGTTCCGTCCTTCACTCACTCGTAAATAAGACCCCTAAATACTTGAAGTCCTCCTCTTGAGGCAGGGACTCCCCACCCACCCAAAGGGAGCAAGCCACCTTTTTCTGGTCGAGGACCATGGCCTCGGATTTGGAGGTGCTGATTCTCATCTCATTCTGCACAGGTCCCAACCCGATGAAGCCATTAGGACATCATCTGCGAATAAAGGAGATGAGATCCTGTGCTCTGCAAACGAGACACCCTCCGGCCCCTGGCTGTGCCTAAAAATTCTGTCCATTAAAACAATGAACAGAACCGGTGACAAATAGCAGCCCTGGCGAAGCCAGCATGTCGCATAGTCGAATGCCTTCTCCAGATCCACAAAGCACATGTGAACTGGTTGGGCAAACTCCCATAGACCCTCAAGCACCCGATGAAGAGTATAGAGCTGGTCCAGTGTTCCGCGACCAGGACGAACCACACTGCTCCTCCTGAATCAGAGTTTTGGTCGGATTCTTCTCTCTAGTACCGTGGCGTAGACCTTACCGGAGAGGCTGAGGAGGCCCTCCTTCTTACAAAGGGGTACCACCACCCCGGTCTGTCAGTCCAGATGTACTGTCCCAAGATGCAACGCAATGTTGCAGAGACGTGTCAGCCAGGACAGTCCCACAACATCCAGACACTTAAGATACTCAGACGGATCGCATCTACCCCGGGACTTTGCCACCGAGGAGCCCACCGACCACCTCGGTGACTTCAGCCTGGGTGATCGATGAGTCCGCTTCCATGTCCCCAGCCTCCGCTTCCTCCTTGGAAGACGTGCGGGCAGGATTATGGAGATCCTCAAAGTTTTCCTTCCACCATCCAACAATGTCCCCAGTTGAGCTCAGCAGCTCCCTGCTCGCACCGTAAACGGTGTTGGTGAAGCACTGCTTCTCCCTCCTGAGTCTGCACGTGGTTTGCCAGAATTTCCTTGAGCCCGTCTGATAGTCCGCCATGGCCTTCCCGGATTCCTCCCAGAACTGAGTTTTTACCTCTGCGACCACCCAAGCAGGGGCACGCTTGGCCTGCCAATACCTGTCAACTGTCTCAGGAGTCCCACAAGCCAATCAGGCTTGATAGGACTCCTTCTTCAGTTTGACAGCATCCGTTACTTCTAGCGTCCACCACAGGGTCCGGCGATTGCCTCTGTGATTTGCACCAGAGATCTTACGACCACAGCTGTGGGTAGCCGCATCGACAACGGAGGCCCAGAACATGGTCCACTCAGACTCAATCCCCCCAGTCCCCCCAGGGATCTGTGAGAAACTCTCCCGGAGGCAGAAGTTAAACACCCTGCTGACAGAGGATTCCCAACGACGACCGCCAGACGTCCCCAACAGATCCTCTCGATACGCTTGGGCCTGCCAAGTCTGTCCGGCTTCCTCCATCACCAGCGGATCCTGCTTATAACCAGGTGGTGATCGGTTGACAGCCTTGCACCTCCCTTCACCCGAGGGTCCGAGACATGCGGCCGCAGGTCAGTGACACAACAACAAAGTCGACCTTCGGCCTACGGTGTCCTGGTGCCACGTGCACTGATGGACGCCCTTGTGGTCGAACATGGTGTTTGTTATGGACAAACTGTAACTAGCACAGAAGTCCAATAACAAAACACGAAAACAAGCTTGGGTTCAGATCGGGAGGGGGGGGGGTTCGTCCCAATCACTCCTCTCCAGGTGTCACTGTCGTTGCCCACATGGGCGTTGAAGTACCCCAGTAGAACAATGGAGTCCCCGGTCGGTGCACTCTCCAGTACCCCTGCCAGGGACTCTAATAAGGCTGGGTACTCTTATTCGGCCCATTGGACAACACGTCCCTGCGCTTGAAAGCTAGGCCCTCCTAATATGTTCTAGCCAAACATCTAGACTCTCTCATTCACTAGGGTAAACGCCAACATGTGGCGGCTGAGCCGCGGGGCTAAAAGCAAGCCCACACCAGCTTGCCGTCTCTCCCCACGGGCAACGCCAGAGAAATGTAGAGTCCAGCGTCTCGAGGATAATGGATCCTGAACCCAAGCTGTGCGTGGAGGCCAGGCCGACTATATCTAGCTCGTAACGCTCGACCTCCCGCACAAGCTCAGGCTCCTTCCCTGCCAGCGAGGTGAGATTGTATGTCCCCAGCGCTAAAAACTGTGTGCTTGGCCTCGGTCGTCCAGGCACCTGCCCCTGACCACCGCCCAAAACACACTGCACTGGCCCCCTACGGCCCTTCCTGTGTGTGGTGGGCCTGCAGGAACGTGGTCCCACGTTGCCTTTTCGGGCCATACCTGGCCTGGTCCCCCGGTGCCCACTCCAGGCCTGGCTCCAGGGTGGGGCCCCTGTAACGCCACTCCGGGCGACGTGGCAGATCTCTTGCAGGTCTTGTCATCATGGTGCTGATGACACAACAGTGGTAGGTCTCATCAGCAACAACGATGAAACACACTATAGAGAGGAAGTGGCACAGCTGGCGAAATGGTGTAGGGCTAACAACCTGTCCCTCAACTTGAGCAAGACAAAGGAGGTTGTGATGGACTTCAGGAGGAACTCCGCGGATCACCCTCCACTGACCATCGACAGCTCGCCTGTCGAGAGAGTCAACAGCACCAAATTCCTGGGGGTGCACATCACAGAGGACCTCACCTGGACCACCAACACCAAGTCACTCTCAAAGAAGGCAAATCAGCGCCTACACTTCCTCTGCCGGCTGAAGAGAGCAAGTCTCCCTCCACCCATCCTCACCACATTCTACAGGGGCACCATTGAGAGTGTGCTGACCAGCTGCATCACTGTCTGGTACGGGAACTGCACTGCAGCAGACTGCAAGACCATCCAGCGAACAGTGAACACTGCTGCGAAGATCATCAGTGCCCCTCTCCCCTCCATCCTAGACATCTTCCACACACGATGCTCCAGCAAGGCCAATAGTATCGTTAAGGACCCCATCCACCCCTCCCACAGCCTCTTCCAGCCGCTACCATCAGGTAGACGATACCGGAGCATCAGAGCCCGCTCTGCCAGACTGATCAACAGCTTCTTCCCCCAGGCTGTGAGAGCCCTGAACTCTTCCGGGTCTCTATGACTATCCACACAATAACTAAGACTATCGGAAAACTGGCACTAGTCACTCACCGACTACACTTTTCATACACAATGCCGTGTGTACACAAACTGCACTAAAGACTCTGTAATAATATTTATCTATTCTTCGCACATGTACAATACTCTTTGCACATGCACATCGGTAAGTATTCGTACAGTTTGTATAGCTTGTATCCTGTTTAGTTTATGTATAGGAAAATTGTTATATTTATTTTAAAAAGTTTGTTGTTTGTCTGTACTGTTGAATGTCTGTACTTATGTAGCACCGTGGCTCTGTGAGGCACGGCATTTCGTTCCACTGTATGCACCCGCATGCGGAATGACAATAAAGCACAACTTGACCTTCTGTCTGCCCCCAAAGTGGGCTACCTTAGATTCCCTTATACAGCAGTTGAACAGGCCAACAATAAAGTGCCATTTGCAGTGAAAACCGGGTTCTCAAATCAAACCCCGACAACATAGCTCCTAGGGTTATCCGAGCACTTAAACCCCTCCACCACATTAAGGGGGCGGTTCAAGGATTAATTAGTATTATGATAGACCCAAAGGCTGTGAATGGATTTGAACCTGTGACAGTGCACATTGCAGTGCACTTTCTAAATGCAATGAGAAAAAGCAGTGAACGAATCTCAGTGTTTAGATTTACTGTGGTCGGTCACTATTTTAAAAAACTATGCTGTTTCTCCTATAGCATGCAGTTAGATTTGGCTGTAATCCTAACATATTTTGATAATTAAGGCAAAATTGTGCATGGCAGTAGGGCAAAAGACTGTGGCTGTATTTTAACCCATAATCTTTCAATTTGTCGTATACTGTCCCAGGCCATTGAGCTATAATTCAGTCATTCATCCAGTCATTCAACTCATGTCAAGGTTAAATTGTGTATGGTACTTCTGATTGATGTCATCCTGTTTAACTATACAGATAATCAAAAATATGAATGGCCCAAAGATGGTGGCTGGATTTGAAAATGTGACCTTGGTCATTGTAATATCCTGTCCCAGCCCATCGATCTATTCTTAGTGTTAAGAAATATAGTGGTCAGTTAAACTATAAAAAGTAAGTTGTTTCTCCTGTGGAAACACATTGTTAGATTCAGCCAAAGTTTAAACAGCTATAATTCAGGGACCTTTTGATGTATCAAAGTGAAATTGTGCAATGTACTACAGAATGATTATCAGCTAAAATTATATTCAATTTATTGACAAAAGATATCGTGGCGATGTGGAACATTTTGCATTGCATTTCTTATTCCATATCACTTATAGAAAGACATGTATTTTACAATTCTGTAACAAATTTCAATTGGATTGGAGCCTCACTGTCTGTCACCAGAATCCATGCCACGTTCAGAGTCACTTAAATCCCCTTTCTTCCTCATCCTGATGAGCAGTTTGAAAGTAAACAAATGCTGTTGACCGTGTGTACACGCTTAAATGCATTGATTTGGAGCCATGAGATTGGCTGATTGTGTGTGTGTGTGTGTGTGTGTGTGTGTGTGAGAGAGAGAGAGAGAGAGAGAGAGAGAGAGTTTAGAGGACATAAGGAATGGGCTAAGATTGCTTAGGAATGCTACCAAAAGTTAGTGTCTAGCAATGCATCTTATTTGCAGCAGGCCATAACAGCAAAAATGGTGCTTTACTTAGTAATAAAGATGCTTGCCATGAAGGGGTTGAATCATTTGACTGGAGAAGTCATTACGATGTCAGTTGCATTTTTCGTTGAACTTGGGGAAACCATTTGACGCATCCATTGTGTTAAGCTATTTCAATGGCTTTTGTTATACTTAAATTACTTACTTACATACTTACATATACATTGCAAACAGCTGACAGTCTGTGTGTTTTGATATAAATTGTATTCGCAATGGGGGATTAATCATTTAATTCACAACTGTCTGAATATGACAATACATTTTTTGTGGTTCCTGTTGTCAAATATGCTAGTTAGATTGTTACACTTTCATGTTCATAAACTTCAGGGTTTCATTTTCAAACTTTATTTCAAGTGCTGAACTACAACTTTTTGGGGGTATCAATTTCGGTGTGAGGTTAAATTGACCTTTCTGCTTGTCATGTTTCCATTTCCATTGTCAGTTACTATAATTATAATTCTATGCCAAATATTTTTGTTCTTTGTTGAGTTACAGACTGGGACAGGGAAAAGCTGCTGGAGGCCTGGATGTCAAATGCAGAGGACTGCTGCCAGCGGTCAGGGGTACAGATGCCTAATCCTCCCCCCAGTGGGCACAACGCTTGGGACACTTTGCCCTCACCAAGGACTCCACGTACCACCCGCTCCTCCATCACCTCACCAGAAGAGATTAGTCTGACTCCTGGAGATGAGGACTCCCCCCCAGTAAGTTCCCAAGTAGTAAACCATACCATGTTTACAGTAGCTCAGTAATAAAAATGGTAAGGGTGTTTCCACTTCCCTTACATATTAGTGATTGGACCAGGTCCAGTTGATAATTGGTTGCTTTGACAATGATAACTGCTACTTCTGGGGAAGATTGGGTAGAATTTGAAGGAGGAATAGCAAAAAAAATGTGTTTCCTAAATGTTTATTGCACAGAAATAGCTTATTCAGGCTTTTTGTTCCACATCAGCATTAAGTCATATACAAAATTTCGGAATTTTGAGACTGCAAATGCAAATGGAATCCCCTTCAAAATTGACACATTGGGGCGTGTCCTGTAGTGGCACCTATTGTCTCACGTGGCCCATAGAGACCGGTCTCTACTAGACTCTCGTACATTTCATTTGTAACGAGTCTGGGACGTCCCCATTGACAAATGTTGCTCTCTTGAGGCCGGGTACTATGTTGAAGTTTAAAACAATTTGATCTGCCCAGACCCATTCTGGATCTGCCATAACCAATCGCATAACGTTTGGTCATGATGTACTCAACAAGTCAAATGTTTGGACACATGTTTTTTCTTTATATTCATGACAATTTACATTGTAGATTCTCACTGAAGACATCAAAACTATGAATGAACACATGGGATTATGTTGTAAACAGAAAAGTGTGAAATAACAAAAAATATTTGATATTCTTCAAAATAGCCATCATTTGCTTTGATCACTGCTTTACACAGGCATGCTCTCAATGAGTTTCAAGGAGGTGTCACCTGAAAGTGTGTGTCTAAACCATTGACTGGTAGTGTAGGTCATGAATGTCAATGTTGAATGTTGTCTGTAGCCAGAGTGGCAGGCTACAGACAACAAGTTGGAATGAGCAGAGGAATGGTTGAAGATTTCAAATTTAAGGATTGCATTTAATTCTTACATTTGTCATCTTAACAACTGTAAATCTATATTTGATACCAGAGCAGTGATCATGTGTAAAGTCAACTGTCAAAGCTAGGTCTAATCATTCACAAAACGCCGCTTCGTTCATTTCTGGTCTGCCACCCATCCAGTGACAGGCTACTGTGTGATACAGATATATTTCAGATGTGGAAGAATAAGACAACGGAGGCAGGGAGCCATTCCACTGAAGAGAGACATACACCCTACACCTTCCAGAAAGTCCATGGGTCTTACAAAAATTCTCTAACTTTGACAAAAACATTCTGTCCAAGATACTAACTAGTGCACTGCATCAACGTCATCATTCTTAGCAACTCCCTCTGTTCGCTGATGGGGCCTAAAAATATCAAAGTTGTGAAAATCTAAGTGGATGTACAAGCTCCAGACCTACTACAGAATCTAAATCTAAATTGAGGGGATGTACGTAGGACAACAGAGCCAGGCTAGATGTGTGTGATATGGTAGTATTAATGCTCTGCAGTTTCAACATGCCTGATTTCTCCACTTTTCACAGTACTGGTCTAGAGATATAGAAAGATATTTGTGGGCCTACTTTGCCATATAGCACTTGCATGTACATTTGCACTGGACATAACGTTTTGATCTTAACACATTAGTTTATATACCAAAAATCTCTGATCTATAATGAAAGTATATCAACTGTATATTACTATTCTGTTAGATTGCCAACCAACCCATTTGAAAGCAACCAATCCAATGTTACGCCAACAATCAGCACAATGGCCATATTGCTTGTGAAAGTGAATTAGCTTCTAAATGACCATACATACACACACACATACACACACACACATTATCTACTGCTGAGGGAGGGATTGCAGTGCCGCTTGTTCCCATTTTGGGGTCACGGGTGACTGGAGCCAAACCCAGTAGCTTTCGCGCCATAGGCGGGGTACACCCTGGACTGGGGCCAGCAAGTCGCAGGGCTAACACAGAGACACAGACAACCATTCACTTGCACATGCATTCTCTACGGGCAATTTCAATATACCAATTAACCTATACATGCATGTCTTTGGATGGTGGGAGGAAGCCAGAGTGCCCGGAGAGAACCCACAGTAACATGGGGAGTACACGCAGACTCCACCCAGAGAGATCATGTGATGTTGGATTCGGCCCATGAATCGAACCCATGATCTCCTTTCTGGGAGGCAAGGGCTCTAACTGCGCTGCCACCATGCACCCCAATAACAAAACAGAATATCATAATTTTCTTTGCTACGAACTCCAGTACATTAAGAGTATAAGTTTCATTTAATTACAAAGGCCTTTGTTAAACGCATTAGTTTAATAACAAAACAAAATTTATTTAAGTTATCATATACCCTCAGATACCCTCCTACTGCACATGCTACTAAAGTGTATGACCTGAACATGTCTTATAAAAATCCATTGTGAAAGTTGCTGAGTGTCACGTTGAGAGGGATGACCAGAGGACTTATTAGAGTTTAATTGAAATTTCTTTAAAAAATCCAAACTCCATCCATATTTGAAAGAAGACACCTGCAATATTTCAGAATTTGCAGATTTCCCGGTCCTCAAGAAACTTGCAGTACCATCCTCTCAAGGACACTTGGCAAAAACGTTCTTCGCATTCTTCGTATTGATAAAGCATCCTTTTTCTGAGTATAGGAAAGATACTAGTTTTGTTGAAAGTTCTAGAGGTGTATAGCACCAATATCCTCTACACAGAATGTCCATGACCTGAAAAAGGATGACAAAAGATCTGCAGTTTCCAAGCAAACCAAATAAGAATCACTGTTAGCACTCGTACAACTTGGCCCTACCATTTTGTATCTGTCCATTGCCATTGTACCTTATATATGTCTTACACTGGATTTGCCCCCAAACATCTGTGGCAGATGGATTTTAATGATGAACAACAATGTTGCTGGATGCTTGGATTCTTAATATTTTTCTTAATGTTTTCTCGTCTTGTATTTTTGAAAGTGTGGTATCTGCATGAGCACCATCTCCATCTTTGAGGAGCCCATTGACATGTCATGTGGTCACGAGTTCTGCCGGGCATGCTGGGAAGGGTGAGTTGCTTGCTTGTTTCTTAGTAATTAATTTCTGAGCAGTAGGTCAGGAGTGGTCACCAAAATGTGTGTCTGTATCTTGGTGCGTGAAGGTTCCTGAACCTTAAGATTCAAGAGGGCGAAGCTCACAACATCTTCTGCCCTGCTTTCGACTGCTTCCAGCTGGTGCCTGTGGAGGTCATTGAAAGCGTGGTTTCCAGGGAGATGGATAAGCGTTACCTCCAGTTTGACATCAAGGTATTCACATTATCAGACCTAACACCAATCTATTGCACAGGGAATTATACTTATTTTAGTGCAAACAATACATTTTCTTTCTATCAATCAAGTCCAAATTGAACTAACCAAAAAAAACATAGATTTGACAAAAATTAAGGAAATTTACCCCAAATCAGCAGATTCTTTTAAACTTATCACTCTGCAATACAAAAGCCTTTTTACTAGCTCAATAATCGTGTGGTTTGGTAGCACCACTGTTAAAGAAAATAAAGTTTTAAATTGTGTGGTCTGCTCTGATCACAGGACAGTTGGGTGTGAGCTGTCGGTCCTGGACGTCATTTATGAATAAAGACTTGTCTCTTTGACATTAAATATAATCAATGAACCAACTTAGCACCCTGCTAGTGGTATTTTTGTGCTCCTCCTCTCGGGAAAATGTTATAGCTCCATTAAAAATCTCGCCACGCAAATATCTTATTACACAGGCAGTGATGACTTTAAACAAAGCACATTGAACATACATTTTTATTGTCTTTAAATACAATTTTTGGCTTCATTATTTATTTGATATTTATTTGGCAGCGTCATACATTTCGTGTATATTTTGTGTGCAAAGTTTACGGATTCAGTTGTTCTGGTGTTGTTTATAGGTGATCAATGCATTAAAAAAAGCTTAACTGACAAACAAATGTATTTCCAAAAACCCACTATTCATAGTTTTTGGACCCTGGCATAAAAAGACTTGTTAACATAATTGCTCATCAGGTTCCTTTATTCTAATGTTCTGATTACCATAAAAGGGAAGACTGTGTATTTCAAACGTTTTTGCCAAATAAAACATAAAACATATGAAATAATGATTAATGTTTTCCAGTATACTATAGAAATGTGAAAAAATATCTACAAATACTGAACCTAAAAACTTTTCAAAACACACAATTTGTCCCTGGCAATACGGTTTGCCACAACAATAATGTCAGTATACAGAATTTCCGGTGGGTGTATCCTGGTTGACAGTTACAGTGGTACAACATGCCTCTGAGTGAGGAGTATTGAAGTCATGTACCAACCTCTCCACAGGTTTCCATGACAACATCAAGCCCTCTGTTTGTGACTTATCATCCTGTATTTTCATCCTCCCTTTTTTTGATCAAAGAGGAATAAGTTACTAAAGTGGTATGAGGATGGCCGATAATCAATATAACAGCTGAACTATGAATGGCCAGAGTTGAAATCGTCATACTGTATGTGTGCAGCCTGGTTTTATGTTATTTTGCCTCTACCTTCTAAATAAGACCCTACATATGGTTTTTGGTTGTCAGCAATATTCTGATAAGTTCAAAATCTAGAGATAGTTTGGTCGAAGAGATATATCCATTATTGATTCAACAATCGACACAAAGCTGACATTAACTTTTCTGTTCTTTAGGCTTTTGTGGATAACAACCCTGCCATCCACTGGTGCCCCAGGGCAGGCTGTGAGCGGGCAGTACGTCTTTCCATCCAGGGTCCTGGCAACAGCTCGTCTGACCCTCTAAGTTTCCCTCTGCTAAGGGCCCCTGCCGTCGATTGTGGCAAGGGACATCTTTTCTGTTGGTCAGTACTCAGTCAATTCCAAACACTTTTTTTCCAAACACACATTATCTCAGAGAGGAAATTCTTTATTGCACATTGTTTTTTTAAATGGCAATGGGTATATGAGGCAGTGCCTCTTATTTTTCATAGAGTACAACCATCAGATGGGATACACTGAAGGATTATTAATAATATTGTTTTCAAATTGTTGTCTCCATGGCACTATGTGTGTGTGTTTTTATGTAACTGGTCCTGTTTTGTGTGTGTGTCTTTGTGTGTGTGTGTGTGTGTGTGTGTGTGATTGCGTGTGTACATGCTTGCACATATATACAAATTCACCCTCTCTGCACGTTGGCTAGTTCATTATGCTGACTGGGTGAAAGGGCCTGGAGGGCTTTCAGCCTTCAGTCAGGTCTCACTCTTGTTGCTCATTAAGTATAGTTCTTCAATGATATAAAATCCCCCAATACTCTACACAAGTGTCTTTCTCCCGCTTCGTCGAGTAATATAACTGTAGGTACAACCAAGGTAGTCCAAGTTGGAAATTTAGAAATGTACCCAATGTCATGAGGATGATATGTATGAGCAATGAGAATAAGGAGCGCGTTGTAACTTCGGGCGAAACAAAGTACTTATCTCTGTGTTTCAAGGGAGTGCCAAGGTGAGGCCCACGAACCCTGTGACTGTGAGATATGGAGGATGTGGCTGCATAAAGTTACTGAAATGAAACCAGAGGAATGTGAGTAGACTGCATTTATTCATTTAGGCATAATTACTTACAGGTTGTAAAGACAATGATGAAGTGATTTTTGATTTAAGTCCTTTTTCTTTCACTTCCCTTTTCTCAGAGTAGAACCGCCAAAAATATTTGGACAAATGGTGAAATTATGCCATGCTATTTTAATTGAATTGTAAGAATCATTTTTGCGTTTTCCCTCTTAAGTGGCTGGTGTGAGTGAGGCATATGAAGATGCGGCCAACTGCTTATGGCTACTCTCTAACTCCAAGCCATGTGCCAACTGCAAGTCTCCCATTCAGAAGAATGAGGGCTGTAACCACATGCAGTGTGCTAAGGTAGGGTTGTAACTAGTGATGCTCATTTTGGAGAGAATTCACAGATAGTCAATGCTCAGTGATGAAAATGAACCATTAACGTACAAGATTTATAATTGCTAAGAGATAAGTTTCTCTGACCCATAAAGAAATACCAATACAACAGAGTTTTTTGGGGGTTGATTTTTTAACTAGCAGCTCAAACAACAACAGAAAAAAACGATTAAACAACAGAAAAAAAGATTAACAAACTGAAAATACATTCCATCCGAGAGAGCAGAGCACTGGCTGGTTGGTGATGACAATAGTATAGTGCAATTACAGTTATCTTGCTGCTGCTTCACAATGAATACCGAGATTACCAAGGTAAAGTTGCTAGATTTGTCACTAGACCAAGATATGACTTTTTGTCACCAGGGAAGGTCCATGGAACATCAACTCTAAATTAGCAACACAGTTTCAACGAAAGTATTAGCCGTTCAATATTTGGATGGACAGTTTACGATTGTGCAGTTAAATACATCTGCTTGCAACAATGGTGGATACCTTTTCAATATTGTGAATATTTTAAAAAGTGTTACTTGATACAGACACATATTTCATATATGTAGACAACATCAAGCTATTTTTTTACATTTTTCACAAATTGTCTCTTAAGAGAATAATCCCAGGTTGTTTGCTGCATTGAAAAGACTTGGCCTGCTTAAGGCTTTTCTCACACTGTCTAAGCCTTCTGGCTGACATGAAATAATAAATATATTCATAAGCAGCACACAGTGATGATGATGGGCCAAGCAAGTTAAATAACGAATAAACATTTTAGACCATGGAACAGGGTTTGTTAGAGAAATTTCACATGTAATCCTTATTCTTTATAAAACAATGGAGTCCTCAACAGTTACGTGTTGTGTTGCGAGTGGAATGACCACTCATAAAGGGACATCTGGCTAGGTGGGGCCAAATTCTCCCTGTATATTTAGGAGGGTGCTTATCACTTGAATGGAATTTTGGGGGACTGTTAGTCTTGGGTCAAATTACTGTATCCTGACAAAATAATTCCAATCACAGAACTTGATTTGAGAACTGCATGTTTTAAAAGAATCAATGAATATTGAGAATTGTTTGTGTTAATGACATTATAAATGATTGCGTTGGAGACAAATACTTAAGACAACTTTGTAACCGGGATCAGACTTGTGTCCTTGCCGGCAAGCATTAAAATTTCCTTAGCTTCAATAGCTCTGTATTCTTATTTAAGAATTACCTAACAGGGTTCCTATTGCATGTAGTAAGTTGGCTGTGAATCCATCAAAGATTAGATTTGACCCAACTTCCTTTTTAAATCAAAAATCTGTGTGATAACAATTGTGAGGGTTGGAATGAAGATGGCCCATGCCAAATATTTTGAAGATTAGTCAAACGTTGTAGGAGAAGTAGGGATACACATTTTATTCATGAATACATAAAATGGCAATTGCTTCACTTTGCCTGTTTGGCTGGTATCACTGTTGCACTCATTCAATTAAATTCAATTAATTTTTGTAATGGCCAAAATCACAACAGTTGCCTTGAAGGGCGACAAAGATTCCATCATTGGTCAATAAACAGAAAAGCAAGTTAAACAATGTCCACATGATTTTAGCAAATGGACAACTGTCCCAGAACATCCCCTGTCCTTAGACTCTCCTTCTTGGTGAGGAAAAACTACAAAAAATCCTGTGGGAAAAAGTAGAAACCTGGAGGAGAACCACAGTGAAGGAGAGATCCTACTCCCACGGACGGACAGGCTGTAGATGGTCCAGGACTGGCACGCATCCATCTGCAGATGGACTGTAGAGAAAGAGCCACTTAGGAGGAAGGAGGGGCTCATCTAGATCATCTAGTGTGAGGAGAGTTCAGCTATTCAGAGAAGTGGATCTGAGGAAAGCAGCTTGTCTATTGTAGGAAGCATTCCTCCAACAGTTGAGGAGCACCTGAGTCCACAGATCAGGTCACGAGGCATCTGGGGTGAAGTCATCGCCAGGGCAGCATCCAGGACAGAGCTCACCTTGGGGGGAGCGAAACTTGTGAATAACGATGAACAGACTATAGTGAACTAAGACATTAACTGATGTTGAAGGTGAAAGAGGGAATAACCATAGGATAGCGCTCAAGCTGCCATACTTCCCCCAGCAGAGTTGCTCCTAGGGCATTATGGCCGAAAACTGTGTCTTTATGTCTGTTCCTGAATAGCCTGTCCATAAGCTATTTCGAAGAGAAATGTTTTAAGCCTGCTCTTAAATATAGAGACTGTGTCGGCCTCTTTAACATGAACAGGGAGCTGATTCCATAACACAGGAGCTTGGTAGCTAAACGCTCTACCTCCTACTGTGCTTTTAGAGACTCGAGGGACCACCAATAGTCCAGCGCATTGAAAGCGGAGTGCTCTGTCTGGATGATATGGTACTACAGCATCTTTGAGGTAGTGTGGGGCCATGTCTTTTACGGCTTTATATGTCAGGAGAAGTATTTTAAATTTGATTCTTAACACGGGTGTGATGTGGTCTCTTCTTTTGGTTCCTGTTAGTAGTCTTGCTGCTGCATTTTGAACCAGCTAAAAGCTTTTTATTGAGCTTTTAGGACACGCTGCGAGCAGGGCGTTACAGTAGTCTAATCTAGATGTAACAAATGCATGAATGAGTTTTTTTCAGCATCACTTTTAGTCAAGATATTTCAGATTTTAGCTATATTACGCAGATGAAAGTAGGCTGTTTTGCAGGCTTGGTTTATATGTGCTGTAAATGATAGTTCTTGGTCAAATCAGACGCCGAGGTTTCTTATAGTAGAACTGGAGGCTACACTGATAGTGTCCAGTGACACCATCTGGTCGGATAAAGAGTCTCGCAGACTTTTCGGGCCTAGTACAATGACTTAATTTTTTTCAGGGTTAAGAAGTAGATAGTTAAGTGTCATCCAGATTTTTATATCCTTCACCCAGGCACTGAGGCTGTCTAACTGATCAGTCTGATCAGGTCTCATTGATAAATACAGCTGTGTGTCATCCGCATAGCAATGGAAGTTAATGCCATGCTCTCTGATAGTGTTACCAAAAGGCAGCATATAGAGCGTAAACAGAATTGGACCGAGTACTGAACCCTGCGGGACACCGTAGGTTACTTCACAACAAGGGGAAGACCTTATTGTGGTTGATGATGTCATTAACGCTGCACTGAGGTCCAACAGAATCAGGAAAGAGACCATTCCATTGTCAGCAGCTAATTATAAGTCATTTGTGACTTTAACTAATGCAGTTTCCGTGCTGTGATGGGCTCTAAACCCAGACTGAAAATTTTCAAATAAATTGTTGTCTTGAAGGTGGCGACAAAGCTGTTTAACATTCCACACATTCCAACCTCTGAAGTAAAAGTTTGTAGTCGATGGTGTCATTAATTCTGCACTGAGGGCCAACAGAACCAGGATAGAGACCATTCCATTGTCAGCAGCTAATAATAAGTCGTTTGTGACTTTAACTAATGCAGTTTCCGTGCTGTGATGGGCTCTAAACCCAGACTGAATAATTTCAAATAAATGGTTGTCTTGAAGGTGGCTACAAAGCTGTTTAACTACAACTCTTTTAAGGATTTTGGAGGCAAAGGGAAGATTTTAAATAGATCTAAAATTGGCATAACATAACAATTTACTAGTGATGTATTTATGATATTAAGAATAGAGCCTATGATTAAGGGGAGGATTTCTTTGAGGATTCTACTTGGGATTGGGTCTAAGATACAATTTATGTTTTCTAGGACATGATGGCTGAAGTTATCTCTTCCTGATCAACAGCAGTGCACCTGTCTAGTGTAACTTATGGATTAATATGGGGCATTAGCTTTACAGATCAGGTTTGCTCAATACTAATAGCAGTAGTAATTTCATTAAATTTATCTCTGATTTTTGTGATTTTTTATTGAAAAATAGAAGAAAATCATCAGAGCTGAGAGCAGCTGGGATTGAGGGTTCTGCTGCACTGTAATTGTTTGTCAGCCTGGCTACAGTGCTAAACAAAAACCTAGTGTTATTTTTGTTTACTTCAATTAAATTTGAATAATATCTGGTTTGGGCCTTATGCAGAGCTTGCTTATAGGACCGAAGGCAGGTTTTCCATGCACTTAAGGAATCTTCCGTGTGGAAGCGGCGGAACGGTCTCTCTAATTGTCTGTTTGTTTATGTTAGCGCAGCTCTTCATTGTACCGTGGAGAGGCGCCCTTTGGCCTAATGATCTTCTGTTTTAAGGGTGCTGCAACATCAAGAGCAGAATTTAGAGAATTCATTATTGTGTCAACAAACTGATCACTTACACTGGGACTAGAGCTGTTCTCAGCAGAATCACATGACATGTTACTGAATATTGGCTCTATTATTTCTTTGAACTTTGAAATAGATTTTTCAGATATTGTCCTTGTCATTATAGTTTTAATCTGAGTGGCTGGATGATCTTTAAGAGTAAACTAAAACTTGATTTGGAAATGATCTGACTACTGGATTTTGGGGGAAGACAGTTAAGTCCCTAATCTCTATTCCATATGTTAGAACACAATCTAGAGTGTGCTTGTGACTATGGGTTGGTTCATTTACACTCTGAGGGAAACCAATGCTATCCAATAAAGCATTGAAGGCATTACTGAGACAATTGCTAGCCTCTGCGTGAATGTTAAAGTCTCCGACTAGTATAACGCTAGTATAATGCCCAGTCTAACACTAGATTTGATAAAAATCCAGAAAACTCTGAATAAGGACCTGGAGGCCGATAGATTAGTGTGAATAAAACTGCATTTTGATTTCTTCAATTTGGGCAGGTGATTGATTGGGCAAGGCTTTCAAATGAGCAAAACACATTCTTAATTGTAGGGCTCAAGTGTAAACTTGTGTGTGAGATTGCACACGCCACCTCGGCCTGTGCTTCTGGCCATCTAAAAGTTAACATGACTGGGAGGGGTGGACTTGTTTAGTCTTGCATAGTCAGCTTGTTGAAGCCAGGTTTCAGTTAAAGCTAGAAGATCTATGTTATTATCACTAATTAACTCATTAACTAAAAGAGATTTGGAGGAAATTGACCTAATGTTTAGCAGTCCACATTGTATATGTTTCTTTATCTATTTATTTGTTTATTTGTAACATGTGTTGGTACAATTTTATTAAGTTATTTATTCTGACACCTGTGAAAGTTTTTTTTTTTTTTTTTTAACTTTTTGGTTATGTTTACACGAGGGACTCATACAGTCTCTATCTGCCTTACGTCTGACCACTTGATTTCTGATTGAGCGGGTGAGAGTTCAGCGCCATTAACAGAAGAGCGTCTTACACTACTGCTCTGCGCCCGAGGCTCATCTCTGAACAGTCACTTTAGGCGACTGAGGCTATCGGTCAAACGCCAGACTAAAAAGGATGTACCTTCCGAAGTCGGATGGATGCCATCCCTTCGTATGAGCCCAGGCTTTCCCCAAAACGTACTCCAATTGTCAACAAAGACTACATTGTTTTGAGGGCACCAACTAGACAACCAGGAGTTGAATGCTGAAAAGCGGCTGTACATTTCAGCATTGGTCCGATTGGGCAGGGAGCCAGAAAAGATACGTCTTTGACATCGACTTTGCCAATTCACTCACCGCACCTACTTGCAATTTGGGCACCTCTGATAGTATCCGCCAGGCGTCATTACCGCCTGCATGAATCACGATTCGGCGGAACCTCTGTCTACTCTGCTTTAAAAGCCTAAGTTTTCCTTCGATGTCACCCATTCTGGCCCCGGATAACACCTAACTAATGCTGCTGGCAGCTCCACGTCTCTAACTATAGAACTTCCAATTACTAGAGTGTCATGGGTCAATTCAGCGGGCGTGTGATCGCTGAAGGGAGAAAACCTATTGAATACGTGACGCTCATGGTGCACTACAGGCTGACGTTTAGCACGGGCACCCCTCCGAACTGTCACAAATCGTTCCTTGTCTTGATCCTGGTCTAGTCCCGGCTGCGTAGGCGGGGCTGAGGGGGCTAGTCTTAGCCTGTGGCTTGCTAACAGTGTTAACGCTAGAGCAGCCTGAGAGGCGGTCCTCAAGTGAGCGGATCCGCGGCTCTAACTCCGTAACCCTAGACGCCAAAGCTACCACTACACTACACTTCACGCATCTATCCCTTACATCAGAGAAAGACCTAGGGTTCTGACTCGTCATATTGCAGCTTGAGCAGGCAAAAGCAGGGGAAAACTCAGTCATGACGCTAGTTAGCTGCTAGGCTAGGCTAGCTCAGGCTAGAGCTAACGGGGGATTTAATCCACGAAATACTGAGCAAAACTGATTAAATACTGAGCTGTGATAAGATCTGGATTAATCAGTAAGCAATCAAACTATCGATGATGTGTAGTGGTGTGAAATAATTTGAGTATAGATCGTGGGTTAATTCTAAAGTGTCGAGCAAGTAGCTCGCTGAAAACAGAACAAACTCACCGGATGTGACGTCAGGAAAGGCAGCTCATGGGATCTCCCAAGATGAAAGTAATCACTTAACTATAGCTGCAAGCGGTGGCCAAGATGGTCAGATGACCCAGAAATTACTTTTGTCTTTGGGGGCTTTCCTGATGATTTTGGTTGGCTGTACTGGACAAACAGTTTTGAAAATCAAAATTCCTAATACTAACTTTTTTGAGAGTTGCTCTGACGATGTTACCTGCCAATTCTGAGGAAGATTGGACAGAAATTGTGGAGTAGTAGCGGAAAAAAAGTTTCTATAATCTTAATTTGAACAGAAAAAATGCTATATGGCAGCCGTTACAGGTTCTTCAGGCTTTTTTTGTTCCTCATGAGAAATAGGGGAAATACAATAAATATAATAATTCTGGGACCTTTGGGCTGCCAATGGCATCAGTTTGAAATGGACAAATTGGGACATGGCCTGTAGCGCCACCCCTCATGTAGCCATTGTTTGGTATGGTAACTTCTATTGCTCTGCAATGTCACCATACCAAATTTCTCAACTTTTTATATTACTGATCTACACATAATAGCAGGGGGCTAATAATAATACCAACAACAAATATAGCTGCAGGCAACAATAACTGAATCCTCCTCAACATTGCAAACCATTCCAAATTGACATGTGGTTCAGAGTGTACGCTGCTAGTTTTGGTGTGAATACGTCAAAGATTTGCTGAGATACGACCCAAATTCCTGTTTTGGCAGCTGTGCTAATAAATTTGATTGGCTGTACTGGGCAAACGGTTGAAAGGAAAATTGGAGTGATAACATTTGTGAGGCTTGGTCTGAAGACAGTTTGCCAAATTTTGTGAATATTGAAGAAAATTTGTAGGAGGAGTAGAGAAAAGAACGTTTTGAAATACATTTAAAATGGCGGCCTCATCGAATTGTATATTGGTATTCATATGTTATCATGTCTCGCACAGGGGATGTCCCAAGAGTCTCCCAAGAGTCGCTGGAAACACATTAAAGTCAAAGAAATAAACATATCGGTCACTTCCTCTATCACTTTTTGCCTCATGCAGCCACGGCCAGTGGTCATATGACACCGAATTGACAACAACGAGACGACATATGAAGTTAGGTGTTGATAGATCCACATACTTGAGTAAATTTTTTTGCGACTGCGTACTGTCATTGCTCAAACCTGGGTCTCCCGTGTGCCAGCCAGTGACTTACTGGCTGAGCTATCCAACCACACAAACTATTTGTGTGGCTGGATACCTCCTATAGCCCGGATTCGAACCCGGAGTATCCATCATCTATTGAGGGTCCTTAGGACAGATCCTGTATGCATTACTATATGACGCAGACACAATGATGACGAGAGAGCACCTTGATGAGAAAAGTGCAGGAGTGGAGAAAGGAATCTTTTATAATAAATGGCAGCGGGATCAAATCGGCTGGCATCATTAATTATCGTGTGTCACACGGGATGTCTCAAGATATCATGAGACACAGGAAACACCTACTGAGAGTTCTAAGACTATCATCCAGACACACATACTTCAAACATCTACAATCAGCTGTAGCTCAGACTTGCTTACAAGTCAGATGACTTCCCTGCTGAGCTACCAAGCGTCACATATGTTCTTTGAGGCTGGGTAGCTGAGTATGACTTGCACATGGGAGACCCAAGTGCTTACTTAAAATTGTAAAAGTTATTGGACTAATATTTTCCTTGTTTTCTGCTATCCTCAAGTTTCATTAGTTCATTTAACAAAAAATGTTTACATGCCACTTCCTTTCACCACTGATCAAATACAGAGCAACAATAACTATAAAAGTGAGAATGCTCTACTAAAGAAAGTTTTTGTAAGTTATGAACAATTACTGCTTGCTATATACTTACCAACTAGCCTGCTTGGATGAGCTACATCCTACTAAGTAAAACAAACGCTGTTGTTTTTAAGCAAAAGTGAAGATTTGTAGACATTTCAGACAACATACTGTATACACTATATTTTCTTAGTATTTGTTAGTTTAAACATTTAAGAACACTATGTATTTTCTTTACGGACAAAAATGAATACAGTGAGCCTCGCTAATTAAGACAACAGAAATCAACAAACTGATATTTCTGCCTTGAAGCTGTGCGCGCATCGTCATTGTTGGAAAACATAAGTCCCCACCTATATGTCAAGATAATATCCAAGCTGTCAATTACGCCAAAAAAGACTGCAGTGTTGAATGCCATATGTACTGTGAGATGGTATTGAGTTTATTAACTTGCTTATTGAATAAAATGTTTGTTAGATGTCAAATCCAACTATAAATGTATAAAAGAGAGGGCCAATAAAATTAGATTTTTCTACATAAAATGCTACGTCTGACTAAACTGACATGCATAACCTCAAAACACTGAGTGTCCTCATTCATTTGCACATTTACTGTATTTTGTACTCTACTCTTAATGCACCACTACGTTTAAATAAACGTCTCTGTCTCCAGCTGTCTATGGAGGAACCGTCACTCACCAAATTGCTTTGGTTATGCTTTTTAAAAAGTCCACTCCTTAGTTTAATTGTTCCAAAGAAGAAAATAAATACCCAAGCTGTGTTTGGTAGTTATATCTTTATTATTCTGAAAAAGACCTAGAACAGTGAATTAGCTGTGCCCAAACTAGCCAAAGAATGGCTTTTATGCCGAGGAAGGAGTGAGCGTGGGGGCTATCTAACCCCACCAATTTCAAGGAAGATGTGTTTGTGCTTGGAGCAGGTGTGGGCTGGAGTGAGGGAGAGATGATTTGGGGGGAAAAGCCCTAGCAATTAGCCAAGCATGCACATTTCAAATATTCATCATAAGTGTACTTTTCATCTTGCATCCAACTTTTTCTCAGATTTGTGTACAAAACATTGTCTGGAGTCTTTACAAACAGAGTTTTTGATTGGCAGTTGTATAAAGTGTTATTTTTGCATAAACAATCAATTCTACTTCCTTTATGTCAATCAGTTTTGGTGATATGAAGTTTCCATTGCACTTGGTAATATAGTGTAGTGTCCTCTCCACGGCATATCAAGTTTGGTGTTGATATTTCAGAGATTTGTTGAAATATGACCCAACTTCCTGTTTGTTTGCAATACTGTCAATTTTGGTTGGCTTTACCGGACAAACGATTTTGAAAATCAAATATCCTATTGATAACTTTTATGAAGTTTGTTCTGACGATCATCCCATTGCAATTTTGGGGAAAATTGGACAAAAATTAACAAAAATTAAAGTAACGAAAAACATTTTTCATTCATCTTTATTAAACTGAAAAATCTAACTGGTTTTCGTTATTAGTTTTAAGGTTTTTTTGTTTGCCACAAGCAGTAAGGCATATGAAATACATTTCAGGATTCCCGGACAAATAGGATGCAAATGGCATCACTTTGTTGTAACTACATGCGGTGTTCTAAAGTAGGGTGTTGAGCAAGTGGTGTTCTAAGGTAGGGCTGTAATGATATGAAGTGTGCAAGGACAGGACTTGCATTGAATGCATTAATTCTGAAAGTTTGGGCCTGTTCTAGTGTTTACAATAACAGTTATGCCATTAGCCAGTGCTGATTCTGATAGTACTAATTTTGATGTCCATTTTATAAGGGCATCTGTGAAATGTTTGAAATGTGTCCACAATATATAGGTAATCTTTCCATTTTTACACGTACAGCTCTGTACAAAAAATGGATAGACCACTGGACATTTTCTTTTAATAAAAAAATTGTTGAGAGGGTAAAATTGTTGAGAGGGTAAAATTTAAGAGGCCATTTACCCATCTGTTCCTCAGTGGTCCTCAATTATCACTGTTTTACTCTTGGATTTCGGGCTGGTGGACATGAGGCTTATCTCCACAGAGATTTAAAAAAAACTAAATAGAAAAGTTAGCATGTGTTGTCACAAGCATGACTTGAGGCTACTTGCACACTTTTAGCACAGTGCCACTTACTGGTCAACAAATATGATCACAATTATTTATAACTTGAACTTTGTCCAAAAATAACAAGATTTGTATGTTTTATGGGATATACTAAATTGAACCGTCCCCAATTTACCCATGATGACCATTTGGGGTTGGCAATTTAGACTTTTGTTGTAAAATACTGTATTTTTCTAAGTCGTTGGCTGATCGATACAAAACTGTAAGCAAGCAAAACTGGAATGTGTCTTTGGCTTGACACCTTGAAGGTAGTGAATGGACACCTTTTATTCTTAAATTATGTACTTTAAAAAAGTTAAGTTTTGTGTAGTTTTGACCATTGTAATGAATCTGAACTTGATAGACCTTATTGGTCATACTTGATCGTGATACCAATTATGCCTCAGTCAATAGAAATTCCTTTCAGCCAATTTTTTTTTCTTTGAAATCCTTCATTTTGAAATTCCTATTTCCATGTTTTGTTTTTTTGTTCAGATTATTTCAGATCGTGAATGCAAAAGGTTATGGATTTTATTTTGACATACCAAACTCTTATGATTTGATGCATCAACTAATTTTTTGACATTATTGTCACTTCTGATGCTGTGAATCTGCCAGGCTTTGGCATATTGACCCCAAACTTTGTATGTGTCCTTGTGACCCCACACTGACCAGACCATGTGATTATAGAGCCAGCTACTGGTCAGCAATTAAATCATATAACTATGTTTACTTAAAAACATTTACAACTGTCTACAATTGATATTTTTTTTACAGTTTGTCCTGCCATGCTTAATTAGCTCCTTATTTAGCGTATTTTGTGCTTGGCCTTGTAATTGCTGCTTACAGCTGTATTTAACTTGCTTATGTATTTACAAAACATTTCATGCCAGACAACAGTGTTGTACATTGTTTCACATCTATCCTGTTTGATATGTACTCTGTCTTAGATTCCCATTATCAGTTTTCTTTTAAGCAGCGATGTGTTTGTTAATAGCAATGGCTATTAATAATTTGTTAAATTGACAAAATATGAGCATCTTTGTTTATCGGAGGTAATTGAAACTAGTATGAATTAAAAATATGGTTATCATAAACTCCCATCATGGTTGGTGAGTAACCCTAAAACCTTTTTTTTATCGAGAGATTTCTGAAATATTAACATTCATAATTTGAAAACTAAAGGAAACAAATCTTGTCTTCTAACCCTCTTCATCATTGAACCATTCCACACATGTGCATGTTACCCGTTGCCATTGGTGATTTACCACCAGTGAATGTCATCTTATATAGAGTCCTAATCTTTAGTCTGTAGTTATCTTACACACAAAGGCAACAGAGTTTGAAGAAGTCACAATGCTTGTCCTCTATTGAAATGTATGTACATATTCAGTAATATGTTATTTTGTCAATTATAAGCGCAGCCAATTGTCTGGCAGTCTGTCCAGGCAGTACGGTTAAGAGACTTGGAGGAGTGACATTTTCATAGCTAGGAAATACATCTGCATAACTAATAAAAAGTAGACTGGCTCTGAGACCACATTTTCCAGGCTTAGAGCAAGGGGATATTAACATTGTAGTGAAACTGAAACTTTCATTTAGTCCTACATTCTTCAAGGTGCTAGGGAGAAAAGTTAGAAATAAAGCCTAAATATTTGCATTGTACTTCCAAAATAATTGTGGGTAGTGATTCACACTTAAATTTCTTTTTCTGCAGGAAGTTCAAATACTGATATTTTGCGCTCTGTCCCAGTCATCCTGTGATATGGTAGTTCCAGCCAATCACCTCTGCCTGGATATAATTTCCCAAAGAGACCAATAGTGGTTGATGTTGTAATTGTATCTTGTATTTTTCTCTGAGCTGTCAGGATGACACGTGTGTGTGTGTGAGTTGGGCAAGGAGTAGTACAGTGTGTGATTAAGCTTCCATACTGGGCTGTTGATTCTCTCAGACTGTAGGGCCCATTCTCTGCATCGGTACAGAGGCACAGCGAGAACATGAGAGGGCTGCACCTGACCTCATCATTACTAGAGATGGCTTATGCCGTTGCTTAGGAACACACGACACTGTTGCCCAGCGATATCTCTTTCTTTTTGAGCACCTGCAGCCTCATGTTGGAAACGTATTGGCCACATTTCTTTTTGTAATGTGCATTACATTTTTTCTGGGTAACTGTTCACATTCACCATCATTAGCGAGACAAAGTGTAAAGTGGCCTTATTTTACACTTGCACTTTCTTTCTTGTTCCCCTCACTGTTTTGGTTTTTATTGGAAGTAGATGAAAAACCAGCAGTTTAGTCAGTGTGTCACAGGAATTTGTTTTTGCCACTTCCCAGAAGTATTATTTGTAGGAACCACTTAAGCTTTAAATGGGACTTGCATTGTTCCCTTCATGCCCTTATTTCGTTGTTCTACAGTGCCAGGTCAGATTGATCATAATTAGATTTTAGTTTTTGGTGAGTGGATAGTCTAGACAACTAGTGGATAGGCAAAGAAAACTGCTTAGTGTTGCATTCCAGAAACTGCAAATTGTAAATTGTCACTGCAATTGACTTGAAATAAATATGTACATAAATAAAAATTACTAATCTATTAGTTTTTCCTCTTGTGTTCCTCTAATTGAACTCTGTTCCTCAAGTGTAACCACACTTTGCTGACAACCTGTGTGTGTGCAGTGCAAGTACGACTTTTGTTGGATCTGCCTGGAAGAGTGGAAGAAGCACAGCTCATCGACTGGAGGCTACTACCGGTGCACACGTTACGAGGTCATCCAGCAAGTGGAGGAGCAGACCAAAGACATGACTGTGGAGGTAGGACGGCTGTACATAGTACTAACATGCTATTAGGCTCATATATCACACAGATATCAAAACACTCCTCCTTTACTGCCCTGACTATTCAGGAGAATTAACACTAGAAGCACATGAGGCATTTGGGCACAGGAATATTTGCACTCAAATTCCAGGAATCTGTTATGTTCAGTTTTCCCTAGATATGTGTGTAATCAGTATTTTGTACAATGTTTAAAATCACACAGGGAAAAGCTAATTTAAGGTTATTTTGTTTGTGTTTTGGTTTAATGCGCAATCTGCCATTTTTCAGAACCTTTTAAGGCTGCAATTCGCTTTTCTATCAAAAGATGGCTTTGACATTCAGACAAAGGTTAGGTCTATACAGCCTAAATCGGATTTCTAGCAAAATATGCAATTTGTTCTTTACAGGCGTATATAGTCTATAATTACGTACAAAACAAACATTTAAGAGCAGGGAAAGGAAACGCAACATAACAATTACCATGCATGTTTTAGATAATGTTAACAATATATAATAATTAGGGCTGCAATAACGAATCGATAAAATCGATAAAATTCGATTATTAAAAGAGTTGGCAACGAATTTCATTATCGATTCGTTGTTTCGCGCGATCTTTACCCCTCTCAATAAGACGCGGAGATGTTTGAGTATAAAAAGCGAGGTTGAGCGCGAAGCAGAGCAGGGCATAAATAAATAAATAAATAAATAGTGGAGTAGAGGTAAGACCATCGGAGACACCCGTAACATTGTTCTGAAAAACATGGCGGAGGCAGAGAAATCAGTACGACCCAAGTCATACAAGGTGTGGAAGCATTTCTTACCAAATCATTCAAAAAGTGTGTTAATTGCAAAATATGCAAAAGCAAAAAATTTTCACAAACAAAAACGAGACGAGACTCGGGGCTCTCAAGTTTTGAAGAGAGACAAGAGTGACATCTCTAACCCCTTTCTTTTTTTGACTGGTTTTTGCGTTAAATCTTACCCAGATACAATAGTGCTATTTTTTATTGGCTATTGTGTAGCCGCTTTCTCTTTTTTTTTTGATTGGCTGACAAATGGCAGGCTTGACTCCAGGGGAGACGTGCTGGTTTTGCATTGCAATGAAAAGTGTCTGAAAAAAGGGAGTGAGTGAGTGTAGTGTAGAGAAGAAATTCTACCGTTCAAACAAATTCTGTTAAGTTTTCTAATTTGTATTTTTCTTTATAAAAAAGATGTATTGTTCTGACAGCTCAGGTCCCTTTAGACAAAAACACTTTAAAAAAACTTTAAACACTTTTTGTGCACTTTATTTAAAAAGTATATATTATGTATTGTTTTTCGTTTTTTATTACTTTAACGGGTCAGGGATGTTAAAAGAGCAACCTGTTTTTGCACGTTCTGAGGATTTGTTTTGCACTGTGAATTTGCACTGTCAGTTCTGTTTTTGAACAAAAGGTTGGAAATTAATGTTTTTTCCCTTTCCGATTCATCGATTAATCGTACAAATAATCGACAGATGAATCGATTATTGAAATAATCGTTAGTTGCAGCCCTAATATAATATTGAAATGATTCTGTGGCGCACCGTCACCGATTAGATTCTGTACGGGAAACACTGCCAACTGAAGTCTAGCCTAACATACAAGTGTTTGACATCCTTTAGTTTTTTTTTGGAAGGGATGGATAGCAAACACTCTAAGGAATGAATAACAAACTAACAACATGGAAATAAATGAAAGATTGCATGTTGATTTCCTGTGTCTTTGTTTCATGCAGCAAGCACCATCTAGCAACCATTACGTGTTAGTAGCAATGTCCTTGTCTCTAGACTCATCGGTCAGTTTGACCCCTAACCCCCAAGTAGGTAAATTGAGTTGCTCTTCTAGTGTTAGGGTACATCTTTAGTGTAGTAACATATACTACTGACTTACCTTTGCAGGCGGAAAAGAAGCACCAGAGTTTTCAAGAACTGGACCGTTTCATGCACTATTACACACGCTTCAAGAACCATGAACACAGCTACCAGGTGAGTAGTGCTAAATTTGCAGTAGTGAACCAGGTAAATGCCTTGAGAGGGCCTGATGACAGGGTTTAGTCCTGAAGCTAAAGCTCTGTCTATTCTCCCATCTAGCTGGAGCAGCGCCTGTTAAAAACAGCCAAAGAAAAGATGGAACAGCTAAGCAGAGCTTTGAGCAGACGTCAGTGAATACTGCCAAATCCATGTGCCACACACAAATGTGCAGTGCTTGCAACACAAACTTGCAACTAGCAGTACTTCTAAAACAGCACAGAAACTATTGGGACATGCTTTTTCATACACTGGAGAAAAGGAGTATTTCATACACTGATTTTTCAAGTTGTCCCAACGTTGCAACGAATGGAGAGATCTGTAATTTACGTCGTAGGTATACCTCAACTGTGAGAGACAAAAAATTTGGAAAAATCCAGAAAATCATTTTATTTGACTTTTAAATAATGAATTACCATATTATGGCCTGAGATAAGTATTTGATCACCTACCAACCAGCAAGAATTCTAGATCTCACAGTCCTGCTATTTTGTCTAAGAAGCCCTCTAATCCTCCACTCATTATCTGTATTAATTGCACCAGTTTGAATTTGTTACCTGTTTAAAAGACACCAGTCCACACACTCAATCAGATTCCAACCTCTCCACTATAGGCAAGCCCAAAGATCTGTCTTAGGACACCAGGGATAAAATTGTAGACCTACACAAAGCTGGGATCGGCTACCGAACAATAGGCAAACAGCTTGTTGAGAAGGCAATAACTGTTGGCACAATTATTGGTATGTGGAAGAAATGAGTCAGTCTCCCTTTGGGGCTCCATGCAAGATCTTGCCTAGTGGAGTATCAGTAATCCTGAGAAAAGTGAGGGATCAGCAGATAACTGCACAAGACGACCTGGTAAATTACCTGAAGAGAGCTGGAACCACAGTCTAAATTGTTATCATTAGTAACACACTACATGTTCATGGATTAAAATCCTGTGGCCCGCAAAAGGTTCCCCTGCTCAAACCAGCACATGGTCAGGCTTGTCTTTTGGTTTTGTCTGTTTGCCAAAGACCATCTGGATGGTCCAGATGAGGCATGGGAAAAGGTCATGTGGTCAGATTAGACCAAAATATAACTTTTCGGTATAAACTCCACTCACACTGTTTGGGGGAGGAAGAATAATTGGTACAATCCCAACTGTGAAGCATAGTGGTGGAAACATTATGCTTAGGGGGGGCTTTTCTGAAAAGGGGACAGGACGATTACACTGTACTGAGTGGAGAATGGATGGGGCCACGTATCGTATGATTTTGGGCAACAACCTCTTTCACGCAGTAAGAGTAAGCTGGGTTGTGGCTGAGTCTTCCAGCATGACAATGACCCCATACACACAGCCAGGGAAACTAAGGAGTGGCTCTGAAAGAAGCATTAAGATCTGAGCCAAATAGAAAATCTACTCCTGAAAGTCCGTGTTGCCCTGCAACAGCACTAAAATCTAAAAGATCTTTAATTAAAGAATTTGGGCCAGAATCCCTACTGCAATTTGTACAATCCTGGTCAAGAACTACAGGAAACTTCTGACCTCTGTAATTGTAAACAAAGTTTTCTGTACCAAATTTTAAGTTATATTTTTATATTGTATCAAACACCTATTTTATGCAAAACATTTGAAATTAAGTATTTAAAAATAGTTTTTAAGAAAATCATACAATGTGGTGATCTGTATTTTTTTAACACATTCTATTGTGTCTCACAGTTGAGGTGTACCTACATTGTGAATGATCTATCTAAAAAAATTGTAAGTGGGACAGCTTGAAAAATCAGCAGTGTATCGAATAGTTATTTGCCCCACTGTGTCTACACGAGTTGCCAAACTTGCTGTGTAATTGAATGTGAATACAAAAAATCTGTTCTCTATAATCCCAGTTGACGGAGGACCTCCAGACACAACCTTTATTGAGAATGCTGTGCAGGAACTCCTCAAAACTCGTCGCATCCTCAAGTGCTCTTACCCGTATGGCTTCTTCCTGGAACCCAAAAGCACAAAGAAGGAGATCTTCGAGCTCATGCAGGTGTGTACAATGCACCATTGATGTATAACCAATGCTTGCCATCATTCCTTTGAACAAACGGTCGTCTCTCCCCCTCAGACTGACTTGGAGATGGTGACTGAGGATCTTGCGCAGAAAGTCAACCGGCCATACCTTCGCACCCCCCGCCATAAGATCATCCGTGCCGCCTGCCTGGTTCAGCAGAAGAGGCAAGAGTTCCTGGCCTCGGTGGCCCGTGGGGTGGCCCCCAATGACTCGCCAGAGGCCCCACGACGCAGGTGAGACTTGCACACCCATGTGCAGGAGTGCATGGGTTTATAGACGCATACACAGACTCACCTTTCAACTGTTTATGTTTCAACATTTATTCATTTATAGGGTTGGATTTTGTTCAGATATTTATGAGATGGATGCAGAAGAGGTACTTTTAAAATGATTCGGATTTCTAACCGATTCTTAAACTGATTCTTGAAAAACTGAATTATGTCTAAATAAAGATTTATTTTTACAAAAATAATTTAAATTTAACAATATATTGATGGTATAAAGTATTTAAACATATTTTAAGGAAACCTAGGTAATCTTAACAATCAATATTACATTAGCCTAAATACCTAGATAGGCCTGGTCCCGCTGTCGCTGCGACCAGGTACTGATGTCATCAAGCTGTCGAACACGGAACACCCCTCTGCTTTAAGATGTAGGCTCTATCTTTAGTGTCACTAGCCTGGTCCATACCAGACTCTCATACATTGCATTTGTACAAAGAGTCTGGGACCTATCCATTGACAAATGCTACTTCCTTTAAATTGGGTAATATGTTGAAGTTTAAAACTATTGGATCTGCCCAGAGCCAGTCTGGATCTGCCTTAACCAATCGCTAATGTTTGGTTGTAAATGTTAGGATGTAAACAACAAGTTGGAATAAGCAGAGGGTTGTTTGAAGATGTTGATTTTAAGAATTAAAGGATCAATTGTAAGTTGTATATCTATAATTTTACACTAAGGCTAGTGATAATGTATACAGTCAACTGTCGAAGCTGGATCTAATCATTCACAAAAGGCTGATTCAGTCATTGGGGGTCTGCCACCCATGCAGTGACTACCACACTACTGCGCGATAAAGGTATTTTTCTAAAGACCAAGGAGACAACGGACACAGGACCATTCCACTGACGAGAGACAGAGACCCTACACCTTCTAAAACTCCTACAAAAGTTCTTTCATTTTGACAAACATTCTATCCACGCTAAATTATAAGCAATTATGGTAATGAATGCATTCCAAAAGACTGGAAGGGTGTAGCAATTTAATCAGTTACTTGCCTGGTTTGTAATGGTCCAGCTTTGAAGATCGTTTTATCATAGAACAGAACAGCTCCTTGAAATTTTGGCGTGAATGTCGTTTCATAGTTTATCATATACAGACAATAATAAAACAAAAATCTGAATCGAGCGGAAGTATGTAGGACGGCAGTGCCGGGCTAGCGTGTCGCCGAATGTTTCAAAGAAGTGTATGTTTTTACCCCTTTTACGTAACTGGTTTTTAAAAATGTTTGCATTTTGCAATGCCAACCTTGGCTGTGAAATAGAACCACACTTTAATCCACTGTTTCAGGCATTTTAAAAGCAAGCTAGCTAACGATAGACTAGCAGAGCAAGTGTAATATGTTTACTGGCAATTACATGCATGAAATGGTTAATATGCCTTTACGTCTGTTTCGGAGCATTGGAGGAAAAATATATCATAAGACACATTACGTGGAACCGAAATAAGGAACCAACATTTTTACATTCCAATTACTACCGGTTACGTCGGAACTGGTTTCATAGTGGAACCGGGTTTGGATATGCAACCTTATGCATTTAGCAGACTTATCCAAAGTAATTTATAAGAAAGAGCTTTTCAAAAGGTGCTTAGGTCAATGATCATATACAAGCCCCAAAAACATTCAAGGCATCTAAAATATGAAGCATATATTGTGAAATGCAAATAAGTGCCAATGGGTGCAACCATAAGAGCATGTAGTTAAACAAATTACAATTAAACCGCATGATCCTGATAGTGTTAGAGTGTCCCTCAAGGAAACCAAGCAGCAATAATATAACATGTAAGCGAGAACAAGTACTTAAATCAGTTACAACTAACCAACTGGGGCAAGAAGTCCCTCAATAAGTGTGAATGTGCATACCTCACATATCAATACTAATTGCTTTTTTTTTCTTTTAGTTTTGCTGGTGGAACGTGGGACTGGGAGTATTTAGGTTTTGCATCTCCTGAGGTAATTTCTTAAATCACACAGCAACTAATTCCCTGGCATGCCAACATCACTTAGCTTGACTCTTTACACGTTATATTACAGCCGTATTGCAGAAAGTATTATATAATTTTTTTCCTAAACGTTCTACTCACAACACCCCATAATAATAGTGTGTAAAATGTGTTTGTGAAATTCTGACAAATATACTAAATATGAAAAAGGAAAAATCACATATACGTAAGTATTTACAGTCTTTGGCGTGGTACCCAAAATTTTGCTCAGGGGCATCCTGTTTCCACTGATCAGCCTTGAGATAATAATAATAATAATAATGCATAGGTTTTATATAGTGCTTTTTTAAACTCAGATGCTTACATTTTAAACGTCTCTGCAACGTGATTGAACTACCTGTGGTAATTTCAGTTGACTTGACATGATTTGAAAGGACACACACTTGTCTATTTATGGTTTGAGTTTAGAACCACCAAGATTCTTCCAATAATCGGTTGCGTGGCTAATCTGAGCAATGGGGGGAGAAGGGCCTTAGACAAGGGAATGACCAAGAACCTTATAGTCACTCTGACAGCGTTCCAGGTTGCTTTGTGAAGAGACAAGAACAGTCCAGAAGGACAACCATCTCTGCAGCACTCCACCGTCCAGGCCTGTATGGTAGGGTGGCCAGACGGAAGCCAGTCCTTAGTAAAAGTTACATGACAGCCTGTCTGGAGTTAAGCACCTGGAGGACTAAACAATTTGATTCCTGTTACAGGTCTCAATGGTTTTGAGCCAGGGGCATGTTTACTATCTTCTCAAAAGAGGTTGAAGATGTCTGGGCATCCAGGTTATGAGGTTTTGGAGTTTTGTTGTTGGAATTTGGTCGCATTTTTGCCTTATATAGGTTTCCAGCTGCTAAAGTATTCGTGGTCATCTTTGGCATATTTTTTGTTTAATGATGCATCAGATGTTCTCAATTAAAGTTCTTGCAGACAGACCAATTCAGCACCCGGACTCTTCTTGGATGAAGTCATCCATCCATCCCTCGTCCTCCGCTTTATCCGGGGCCAGGTCGCGGTGTCAGTCTGAGCAGAGAGGCCCTGACTTCCTCCTCCATGCACACCTCCCCCAGCTCTTCCGGGGGGATCCCGAGTCGTTCCAGGCCAGCCGAGAGACTAAGTCCCTCCAGCGTGTCGTGGGTCTTCCCTGGGCCGCCTCTTGGTGGGACATGCCTGAAACACCTCTCGAGGGAGGCATTTGGAACAGATGCTCAGCTGGCTACTCTCAATGTGGAGGAGCAGTGGCTTTACTCCAAGCTCCTCTCGTGTGACGGGGCTCCTCACCCTATTTCTAAGGGAGTGCCCGGCCACCCAGCGGCGGAAACTCCTTTCAACTGCTTGTATCTGCGATCTTGTCCTTTCGGTCATTGCCCAAAGCTCATGACCACAGGGGAGGGTAGGAACGTAGATTGACCAGTAAATCGAGAGCTTTGCCCTATGACTCAGCTCCTTCTTCACCACAATGGTCCAAAACAGAGACCGCATTACTGTAGATGCTGCACCAATCCACCTGTCAATCTCACGCTTTGTCCTTTTCTCACTCATGAACAAGACCCCAATGCAATTGAACTCCTCCGCCAGGACTCCCATCCCACTAGAGGGGGCGATCCACCTTTTTCCGGTCATAAACCATGGCCTCGGATTTGGAGGTGCTGATTCTCATCCCAACTGCTTCACACTGCAAAGTGCTCGAGCACACACTGTAGGTCCCGGTCCAATTAAGCCATCGGGACAACTTCTGCAAACAGCAGAGATTAGATCCTTTGCTCCCCAAACCAGACACCCTCCAGCCACTGACTGTACCCAGAAAACAATAAACAGAGCCGGAGACAAAGGGCAGAGTCCAACACACACCAAGAACACGTCCAACTTACTACCGGCAATGTGTACACAGCTCTTGCTGCGGCCATACAAAGACCAGACGGCTTTGAGCAAAGTTGAAGACCCTGCTGAAATAGGGCTCCGCAAGACGTTCCCAACAGACACTCACTGCTACGCTTGGGCCTGCTAAGTCTGCCCAGCTTCCTCACCCACTAGCGCATCCAACTCACAACTCGGTTGACAGCTCTGCCCCTGTCGATGCACTGTACCCCTTTCAGGGTCGCCAAAAAGATAGGTACTCTGCATTGCTTTTTGTCCCGTAGGCCGGCGCACCTCTTGCTAAAACAGTGAGAGACCTGTCCCTAGCTTGAAAGCGTAGAGACGCGACCCTCTCATTCAGCGGGGTGAACTCCAACACATGGCAGCTGAGCTGTGCATCTATAAGCAAACTCACACAAGCTTGCTGCCTCTCCCTACAGGCAAGGCCAGAAAACTAAAAAGTTCAACGTCGCTCAAGAATAGTAGTTTCGGAACCCAAGCTGTGCGTGGAGGGAAAGTCGACTATATCCAGCCGGTAAGGCTCGGGCTCTTTCCCCACCAGCAAGGTGACATTTCATGTCCCCAGCGCTAGAGACCGTGTGCGTGGCCTTGGTCGTCCAGGCACCTGCCCCTGACCACTGCCCAAATGCACTGCACCAGCGCATTATGGTTCTTCCTGCAGGTGGTGGGCCAGTAAGAAGGTGGTCCCACGTTGCCTTTTCTGGCTGTGCCCAGCCAAGTCCAATGGGGAAAGACCCAGGCACCAGGCGTTCGCCTGCAAGCACCCACTCCAGGCCTGGGTCCAGGATGGGACCCCGGTATTACCAATCTGGACAACGTTGGTAACCTTGATTCATTTGTCGTCGTAGGGAGTGTGAACTGCACTTGGTCAGGCTAGTCACCTAGGACCTTTTTGCCTTGGGAGATCCTACCAGGGGCATAATCCCCCAGACAATATAGCTACTAGGATCATCTGAGCACTCAAACCCCTCCACCAGGTTATGTTGGCAGTTCAGGGAGGGAAGGGGTGGCCATTCATACTGTTGTAATATCTGCAGTATGTGGTTTTGCACTGTCCTGCTGAAATACACAAGGCCTTTCCTGAAATAGACATTGTCTGTAAGGGAACATGTTACTCTAAAACCTTTTATACACCTTTTAGCATTCATAGTGCTTTCTAAAACATGCAATCTGCCCATGCCGTATGCACTAATGCACCCCATACCATCAGAGATACTGGTTTTTGAACTGAATGCTGATAACACGACGGGTCTCCCTCTTTTTCCTGAAAGACATGCCATCTGTGATTTCCAACAATAATGTTACATTTGGACTTGTCGGACCATAGAACACTTTGAAAGACCCTTTCTCTGATTGACACAATCAGCATTATTGGCATAATCCAATGAGTCGTCTGAGGGCTCTAAGACCACAGGCATCAATCAGCCTTGTCGTTTACTCACAGTGATTTCTCCAGTTTATTGGAATTGTTTCATGATGTTATACACTGTAGATGATTAGATTTGCAAAGGCTTTGCCATTTGACAAATTGAAAAGTATTTCACACTCTTTGCACACTTTCACAGATTAGACAGACTCTCCTCATCTATACTTCTGAGAGACTCGGCTTCTGTAAGACATCCCTGTTATAGCTAATCATATGTTACAGACCTGATATCAATTAACTGAATTAGTTGCTAGATGTTCCCCCATCTTAATCTTTTCCAAACGAATTTCTTTTTAAGCCATTTGTTGCCATTTCTTGTTTTTTGAATCCTGTTGCAGGCATAAAATTTGAAATGAGTTCATTTAGTGTATAAAAGTGTAAAATGTATGTGTAAACATTTGTTAGATATATGTTCTATTGTGAATACAATTTTGTGTTACGATTTGAAACTCTTAGTTTTCATTTATGCAAATTTTTTAAATGTCCCAACTTTTCTGGAATTCTGGTTGTAGTTCCAGCGAGATCACCATCATTCTGATATTAAGACTGCTGACTGACCTTTGATCACATGACCATCATAACTTTGAAGCACTAATGTATGATGTCCTGATAGCTGTTTGGGGATTTTAGAATACATGAAAGGGGGTGTCTGTAAATAGGGATATTTTGTTTGTTAGGATTTAAGTTTGGTAATGTTTTGGAGGCTATTAATGTTGTTGTTTCAGGAGTATGCAGACTTCCAGTACAGACGGAGACACAGGCAAAGGCGACGTGGTGATATGTCCAGCTTGCGCAGTAACACTCCTGAAACAGAAGACCCCAGTGATAGCACTCAAGGTACAAAACATATGTGTGCTTTCTGCCTTTCAAATGATAGGAAAGGGGACATTTTTACCAATATTTTGATTTTATTTGTAGTTTTCTCTTAATAGTTCAAAATGTGATCAAGAACTATGAAGCTAATTTGCCATGGATTAGGTTTCCTGCACCTAACTGCAGTTTGGCCTACTTTTCCGGTGTAAGATACTTTATTCGTAGTTTTGAGAGGGGTCTTCTTCTAGCTGGTGGTTTTAAGCAATTGAGTCCTTCTGTGTCTTAAATCAAATAACCTGCCTTTATTAAATCTGTGTGCGTTGCATATCATGTTACTTGTGAGTCAAAGTAATCTTAATCTCTTCATCTGTTTTTTTTCTCACTATAATAGTCGTTTCTTTTGAGGCCAATTCTGAGGTGATTGGCTAGAATGCCATGGACCTTAACTCAAGTTTGACTGACGTTATGGTAGAAAAGGATCCTAAAACTTAGAGCCTTGAGATTGTCCATGCTTGGCTACAGTACGGTGTCAGGCAGTTCTCTGGTTGACTTCAGTGTACAGTAGTACACACAGCACAAAAATTATCACTGATGCAAATGTCATCACCAATGTTTTTTGTTGTTGATAAAAAAAACTATTTCTTTAAGATTATTTTAAAAAGTAATTGTTTGGCCATAAGTATGACCATCTAAAATAATAGATGTTTGGGTAATTATGAGGCAGAGGTTCATTCATTGTGGTAAAGAGATTTTTACATTATTTCATCCCCTAGATGGCCAGGACATTGGAGGCAGTGGGAGACAAGGTACCTCCATGGTATGTTGTTATATATCTGAACATGTTCTTCCTCCTTGTTAAGGATTCTTTATCATGTAGCCAGGTTTATTTGCTGTCAAACAAAATATATTTTGAGTTTCAACAGTAGTAAATGTAAATTGTGAGCCTTGCCTTTAAAAACATTTTAGAGTGGTATTTTTGACTGTTCAACTTTCTGTTGGCTGTTTTTAACTTCCCTCAAAGTGTTTCTTTTTTTGTACTTTCTGTACCAGGGTGTGAGCTCATTAGATGAGGATGATCCTAATATCCTATTGGCTATACAGCTGTCACTCCAAGAGTCAGGACTTGCAATGGGGGTGGAGAATCAGGAGTGTTATGAGGCATCACTGGGTGCCATAGGTACATCGCTGCCCTCCAGACTGGAATCAACTCCTACCAGTCTGGAGGTGCCTCGGGCATCACTGAGCAGCTCTGAGCTGTTGGAGCTGGGGGACAGTCTGGCGAGGTTGGGCACACTTAGCTGTCACTACGCTGTCACGTCCAGCACCACTGCTGGAAATGTCCAGCAACACTGCGAGAATCTCCATGAACTCTTTGACTCTGAGCCTGCAGGGGTGGTCCATTCGTCTTTGAGTAACACAGACTCCGTAGGTCATGATCCTGCTGTCAATGCCAATCTTCTTGGCAACATCATGGCTTGGTTCCATGACATAAACCCCCAAAGCAACACACTGGTGCCCTCCTCTGACACAGAGACAGACCTTGTCCAGACGGCCTGCTGCTCAGACCAAGATCCTCTCCTCCAGAACCTTAACAGCAAGCCACAAGAGGAACTGGAGGAGCTGGCCAACCAAGTTGGCCACTGCCTTAACCATGTCCCCTCAGAGGAGAAGGAGGCGGAGAGGCCTACCCAGTTAGACCTTTTAGATGTTGAAGCCCTGCCACTTGGTGACCCCTACATAGCAGCAGAGCTTGGGGATGATCTCAACATCGCTCACACTGACACCCCTAAATGTGACTCTGCCCCAGATCTCCAGCCCAGCTCCAGCTCATCTAAGTGGGAGGAGCAAGTGCACCTTGTCTGATTGTTTTGACTGTCTGAGATTTCATAGGAAAAACAGCCCTTAGTAGGCAAAATCACTCAAAACAATGTGGGCTAATGACAAAGGCTCATGGGGTAGGAAAGAGTTGCTCTTGCACGAGACATGCTCATTTGAAAATCGCTGATTTGAACAGTTTTAGCTACAGGTGCGTTAACTCAGTACGCCAGACACTTGGAAGCCGATGCCAGGTACATGATGTCACCTCATTGATGTTAAGGTCGTTTTTATGGGAAGTTTGGTATATAAAATGGATACCCTGAAACAGTTATGAACATGTTGCTTCTTTAAGATTAGTTTTTTGATCAGATAAAGAAACTATATACAGTACAGGGTCATCGTTTTGTTGACTCAGAATTTTGAAATTGGTTTTATTTTCATTTCAGATTAAAAGAAACTACAGATTGAGTTTGCAGACTTTGAGTTGTAATTTGTCGGTAATTACATCCATGAACCAAGAACCATGTAGAAACTACAGCTCTTTAATTACATGGCTCTGCCATTTCTACAACCAGACAAATTAGCATGAACCCAAATTAAGTTCTAGAAAGTACATATTTTTAGTACATATTTTTGGTTTCTTAGGCCTATATTTTATGTTCAATGACTGCCTGAAGCCTGGAACACTTCACAATTATCCGCCTCCAGTTTAATAAGTTGTAGTTGTAAAAATGTAAACCTTTTCATTTCAAATAAGACGTGCTGAAGTAGAAGAAATACTAACATATGTCATTGTCCAAAGGCCTATGGTCTGCACTGAAGTGCACTTGCAAGTCCGTAATAATTGTTGATGTTTTCCACTGGAGTTAAAGCCTACTGCAAGTGTAGATCCTATCTGCGGGTTTCTCTCCTGTGATGGATGGCTGCTCCGCTGGATTGTAGATTTACCCCAGTATAAGCAATCTTAGTCGGAGTAACATAGAATCAAACCTATAAGATCCTTATCTGCCTGCACTTAGTGGCCAAGCACTAATTGGCTAAAGCACAGTTAGTTGTTAGCCATCACCAAGTGAACTGAAAGCAAATTTTGTCTACCTGCCTTGGTTGTTGTCCCTGCCCATCATTATATTACATATAACCTGATGTTGACAGACAGCCTTGGATGGAGATCCAAATATCTGCTGTCTGGCAGCAAAGCAGAACAGTGCAGCGGGTAGAATTGCAATCAGATTTTCGGTGAATTAATCATTTAACCTAATCACTGTAACCTATTGGTCATTAAAAACTGTATATTGAGCCTCAATAGGGCTTTTCCAGGGCTACAGTATATGGACTTGACGTATCGTACCTCAGAAATGTGTAAACTCATCTTGAAACAGTTCTTTCTACACAGTTCATTACAGTGCCTTTATGTCAACTATTGTTATTTATTGCCACATTTTGAGTGCTTACACTAAGTTAACAGTGTGGATAAAGATGCCTGTAACATCAGTTTGATTAATTTCACTTTCAATTTCACACAAAAGAAGTGTCCTAACCTATCATTTGATAATTTCTATTACATATTTGTAGAATCCTTGTGTTGAAATTTAACTCATTGATTTAAAGTATGTATTGTAGGAGATGTTGGGTTTGAACAACATCTCATCTCTAAATACATATTTTCATTTTTTTGTTGAGTTTTTGTTGCAGGGAACTAACAACCTGCAACAAGGCCTGCTGGTAGATACATATTTATCTATAGCCAAGTCTTTATTTGACAAAAGATTGTGTACTGTATTTTCTACTGTTGGATAAAAAATATAGCAGTACACATTTGCCTGGCTACAAAAATAATTTACTCTCCTACATTTTAAAGCAGTCCTGCATAATAGCTTGTATTCAGGGAGTTTAGTTAAGCAAAAAATAATCTGCATTAAAGACTAGTTATTTGAAATCAGAAGACTGTCATATTAGAGAAACATATTTTTAGCAAGATATATTGGAGAAGATTTGATAGAAATTATGTTTATTTAACATGTCTGACTATTAAAGTAAGTTACATTTGAACTAAAACCACTGAAAGACATTAAAAAACGTATTGCATTCAAATGTGTCTGTGGAGCAGTAAGTGCCATATACTGATCTAGTGAACTATGTTGGACTTAGTGTCGAATGGATAAGCTGTGGAGTAAGAAATACTATCTTATTATATAACAGTATGGTCTACATGAAATAGGGCAAAAATATATTTTGTATTTGACTTAGACATCTTATTTCAAATGCCAAGGCAAAGGACTTCAGAAATGACAAACATTTTTTATTGCTTTACGATTTTGTATTTGAAAGCGACTAATCCTTGCAATCATGTTTGCACTTTCATAGTCTATACTTGATACATTCCCTCTTTATATGAAATCATGTTTAATGTGTGATCAATAAATTGAGCTGAATTTAATTTTTGTGTTGAATCTCTTGTTGCACTCCATAGACGTTTGGTTGTTTCTTAGTCATCAGTGAACAACTAAGTGAAGACATGGTTCTTTCAAATTTCAAGGTTAATGAGTCGGCTGTTACCATTGTATAGTTTTCGTAAAATTCCACCATACTGATTGTGCCAGAGACGAGACCGATATCTAAGAATGTATTGACAGGATTTCTCTCCTCTTGAGAACTCGATTTGTAAAAGGTACCATATAAAAGTACTATCTGGGTAAACTATTGATTTGAAATGAATTCTTAATTGATCATTGTTGGCGTGTTTTGAGGAAGAAAGACAACATTTTATTTCCTGACAATACAGGTCAGGTAGAGCCGGCTCTACTTCCTGAGGAGACTGAGGTGCCTTTGAGTGCAGGGGGCACCCCTAAGGACTTTCTATGACTCTATGGTGGCATCAGCCATCCGGTATGGTGTGGTCTGCTGGAGCAGCAGCATCACTGAGAGGGAAAGGAGGAAGCTGGACAAGGTCATCAAGAAGTCTGTGGGACAAACAAAGGATTCTTATCTTTGTTAATAGCTCTAAAAAATAAATCATAGTAGATTGATATCATGGTTATGTGTTCACCAACAAACAATGACACATCACTGTGAGGTTTTCTTATGTTCTTGCCCAAGGATTTTCATCTTGACTTGAGTATTAATCTCACAAGATTGGGTTTGGTATAATAATCAAACATAATACTAAGAATCATCAGTCTACAAGGCAGAGTCCCAACACTAAACTGTGCAGTGCCAAGGGGGTAAAATTGTATGTTTTGAATGTGATAATGCAGTTCTCAATATGTTACTAAACCCTTCATGAGACATTCTGGATAATTTATGTCACATCTACAGACTGTAAATATAGTAAATCAAGCAGTGTGACAAACATGCTGACAAACATGTATAACATATATAATAATCAGTTTTGAGGAAAGATGATCTCGATCCCGTTGCAGCAACAGGAAGAAGAGCGAGATCATATCCAGATAGAGGTTGAGGGCAGCAAAGATGTACTCTGGAGAGATGCTATATGCATGTTTCCCATCCAGAAGAAGCTAAGATGGAAAGAGTAAAAAAGTGAAATAGATGAAACTGACAAAAATACACTGTTTGTCATAGACTGACATAACAGGACCCTTTAGACATTTTGTGGTACTTTTTTGAATTTTGTTGTTCAATATTTGCATTCATACAACCCCAACTTGTGGCAGGTAGGAACATTTTGTAGATGCCAAGGGCTTGGGTGACAAGGGACAATCCCAATACTCTGTCTTACCCCTTCCCTTGACCCTCATGCTGTCTTTATAGACTACAACTCACTCTGTCCTAAAGGTCAAAAAGGCCCCATTATCTACCTTGAAAGCGGGATAATAAACATTTTACCCTGTACCCTTTTGGGCACTGAAATGTCATGCTGCACATTAATCAGACAGTTTTCATTTTGTCTAGGTTCAATCAAGCACATACAATCTAAATGTCTCATTGTGGGTGTGCGTGTGTGTGCATTTAACGTAGTTTTGGGCCATTCTGAGCCCAGAAGAGAGCACAAGCGTTAATCTTACACCTTCGTCTTAACCCTAACACAAACTCATTTAAACTGAGTGTAGGGCTAAGGGGTGAAAACCCAAGACGAAGAAAGGAGACGCCACTAGGTTACATTGTGGTCAGTGTGGTCATGTATCGTCTCTAGCTGGCTGCAACATAACCAGAGGCGACAAGCATCAATCATCACAAATTTCCAAGATGCCATCTGCCATCTGTCAATTGTGTGGTTATTGATGCATGGGTCCATTCAAGGCTAGTTGGAGAAATGCAGGACTGTTGTGCAAATTCACAATGTAACAAAATTTGGACAACGTGTTAAACACAGAACAACATGCCTGCATGTAATACAAGCACCTAATGGCCCAGGTTCACTGCCTGTCTCAAGTCAATGTGAAGACAACCCAGTTCAAGATCAAGAAGTGTCGGGCTCGACATCATTGCTGGCTGGGTATCAGGGACTGTGTTAAACAGATGGAATCATGGATAACTTTAACACCTTGCCAGTACAATAAGTGATCCTCATCTACCTAAAGTTTATCTGTGTCCTATCTGCACAACTTTCACTCCATTGTTCAGGTCCTGTCATTATGAAGTGCTTGGAGTGGCTAGTCATTCACTTGATTGAGACAATTCCTAATTATATCGACCCCCTCTTGTTCACATACTGTCGTGACCAATTTACAGGTAATACAATATCCTACGCCTTTTACCAGACTCACGTTTTAAAAAATTATTTTACGAAAAATAAATAATAAATAATAAATAATATTACAGGGGGAAGAGAACGCATAGATTTTTTGTTGTCTTAAATGATCAAGAATGTTATATTGGACTTCAGTTCTAAAGGCTCCCAACCCTTGTTAACCCAGTTTGCTTCTGTGCTAAAGCCCCCAAAATGAGGCTAATATGTGAGACTACCTTCATACAAACACAAAGAGGCAGAACGATGCTACCACCATACAAGCAGGCACAGACACAGTGAACTCGACAGAGAGAATGAGCTTGTCACTGCCACTGTGGCTGAGCACCAATGCAAAGGGTGCACCACACAATTTTGAGCACTGAAATTGATTACCCACTACAAACCTAACCCAATTAAATAACCTGTAACCCCAAACTTGCATCGCCCAACAAATTTCACAACACCCACAAGGCTCAACAGGCTCAACACAACTCATTTTTAGGGGACAGGGTAAATCAAGCTAGGTTACTTTTGGACAATATTCATATATCAAAATGTATCAACTTTTCTTTCACAGACAGCACATTAAAGTTTCATTTAATGAATATCATAAAACAAGAAGAACTGAACAGCTGCTCTTGAATGTATCCCTTGGTAGTTTGTTACCACAATCTAAAACGCCTCACTTAAGATTCCAAAGTTCAATGGGTGATATTTTCGAGAACCACTAGATGGTAGTAGAGTACACATCTTACATTTGAAACGGAAAACATCCTTAAAACACTTTTGCAACAAATTTTGCAACAATATGTCAATTAGGACATGGACATCAATGGTGTAAACACTCTAAATACAGAAGTTGAATGATTACCAATGGAGGAAGAAAGATGCTACGGATGGTCCAAAGCACAGAAAGGCCATTCATCTAGTCATGGAAAATTGCGAAATGGAACGATGAAAATGTTATGCAATATTTAATTTCTACAAACACATTTCATTGTATTACAATTTTTCTATATCATACAAAAGATATTTCACATTTTACAGTTCACAAATGTTATTAGCAGATATTGTATACAATGCACATACACAAATCATTGGTAACAGTATTAAATATCCTCACAACTCAGTTGGAGAATGTAATGCTTTGGTACTTGTTCAAACACACATGCTCATGGAGTCAAATGTGTAATCAGATTGTTAGTTCAGTATAGGTAACACAGTATTGACAGAAGTATAGAAACTAATAAATCACTTACAGAGAGATCCAAAGTCAAATCTCGTTTAGGGGGTAGTGTAAAATGAATAGTAACTTGTGTTTTTGGGGGAGGACATGTCATTACGGCTGGTGATGTCCTCACACTTCATGGCGGGTGAAGTCTCAGTGGTATCCCCAGTCAGAGACATACGCATTCTTTTACAAGCCATAGAGGGGTATGCTCCAGGTCCTGCTCTACTTTCCTGACCAAGGGTCAAGTGGTATGTTTGAGTCCAGGGCGGTGTAAGGTTGGTGATCTCCTCGTTGCCCTTGTCAGGTGGCTGGTCATCAGGAATCCCTAGGGGGCTGTGTCTTGGTGACCAGGGCAGGCCCATGGCCATTTTTTTCTGGTAGGAAACCTTGGAGCCCCAGCCTGCTGCCATGGAGGTGAAAGGTGGATCTGGGTAGTAGCTTAGGGCATGGGAGGTCTGTATGGGTAGGGATTTGATACTGTAGGGGAGCAGACTGGAGTAATCGCCTTCATAAGGGGTGAGGTCCAGTTTGCTGGTTCCTACTCCCTGCTGCATTGATGCCACAAACCATCTTTGTGGGCTAGAGTTGTCTGTCTGAGGGGAAAGGAGGCAGCTTGTTTGTGGCACAGCCCGTTCACTGTTGTATAAGCGGTTCTGGGGGTTGTTGGCAAACTGGTCCTGGAAGAAAGGTTGCATGGCATAGCGAGCCCCTGGGACAATCTGGTGAGACCGGGTCAAGTCAGGAGGGGATGGTGTCAGTCTGTCACTTTCTGGAGCAGTATACATCCTGAAATTGGCATGACATATATTAAAAAGTACAATGTGTTCATATAGTAAGATTACTGAACGAGTGATTAAATTAAGATATGTATGAATAAGACTAACGAATCATAGTTGTCCCTGAAGCCTTTAGCAAAAGGATTGTTGTCAATTTTCAGCTGAGTGATCTAGAGGAAAGCAAAAGTGTACAATTGAGTCACATTATAATGGTCAGTCAATCCCATTTTATGTATGCGTGTATTTATGAGTACATAATTTACAGATCTACACTTTGTACATGCAATAAGAAGGCTATGGCAACCTTAAACCTGCTTACATCAGTGTTCTGATAGGCAGTAACAGCAATAAACTGGTTCTCTGGGAAAGTGAAGGTTTGTGCTCTGGGGTTACTATTCACATCCTCCACACTGCTCTCAACCACCTCCACAATGTATAGTCTGGGTTGGTACTTGTGCAGAGACTGGAGGACAATCATCTTAAAAAAAAAAAAAAACAAAAAAAAAATTATCATCTTTGTAGATTATATAATAATAATAATAATATTGAAAAGGAAAAAGATTACATATTAATTCAAGGACTAATTCATACCATATTTTGTGATACTGTATGGTTTTATTATGGTAAAATGTTGACTGACTTTTATTTGAAATGCAACTATTTATACAAATCAGACGATGTTTGTAAAAGTTGAATAGGCTTAAACACAACACAGGCTTAAATATAACAATATGTCGTGGCATTTATACATGTGTTTATGGTCCAATGGTTGAGAATAATATGCGATGACTGGAGAGAGAAGTGAAATGTATATCTTTACCTGTGAACTGTTGTCATTGGCACCCTTATTGTTGGTTAGCTTTAGTTTTCCGAATGATATTTCTTGTCTCATCCAATGGGCTCCTGTGTTCGGGGATTCAGGGTGGAGATACATTTTGTTCCCTATTGGTCAGAAAATAGGTTTTCAACTGAAAGAAAATGGCTTTTAAAAATAAGTGCACTGCACTACAACGTAACGTCGGCGTAATTAATCTAGTTTACATGCATATATTAAATACATTACAGTACGTGTGCCTGTAAAACCACAAAAATGCACATTTAAAGTTAGCAAATGTTTATTTATTTATTTATTTATTTTACAAATAGATTACTAATGAATACGTGGTCACACCTTGCATATTGTTGTCTGCCTTTCCACAGGTGACCCATTTACCGCCTTGAAAACGCCAGTGGTTCGGATCAGCCAAAATAATTTCAACAAATACGTTGTAATGTGCAGAGAGGCTTAGTCCAGTAATGTTAAAACTAAGAAACGGGAACATTCGCCTGCCAAAGACAACATTTAATGAATAATACAATACGAGAGGGGGATAGAGTAAGAGGCTCCCGATTTTGTATTTGTCTATGGTCTGTGAGGTTTTTTTTTATGTGCATTGTTCATCAAATTATCATACTCACCTTCCTTGCTTGGTAATGATCATCTCGGTCTGGTGTCGATAAAACTTGAGCCAGAGAGGGCGATTGCAGAGGTAGACTTGAGTGCTTATCCCAGCGCCTGAAGTAGCTAAGGACATCGGTACAATACCCGACCCGGTGCCGGCATACGGTGGGTATAAGCAACCGGGACTGTGACCAAAATGGTAAATTGAACTCAAATGACTACGTCCGGCGCCCACTGTTGAGGAGAATCCCGTGGGCGGTAACCCCGAGCCAAAGTGAAGCGAGTTTGCATACCTGGAGGCAGCCGTCGCAGTGTAAACAGCCCCAGATTGGCTGGTATAGGGGATAAAGGAACACGAATTGGCCACATCGACAGTTGGATTTCCCGGGGGAGAAACATAATATCGATCTGCTCCAATTCCTTCAGTATATCGATTTTCATTTGAGTCATGTTTTGCGTCGACAGATGAACATTTTGGCTGCTCCTCAGATGAGTCCTTGGTTGCGGGGTATGTTCCGGTCTCTCCTTCGCGGAGCATGTTTGTCTCTTGGGAACTGTCAACGTATTTTGCTCCCAATTCCGTTGCCTGCTTGTCTTACAGTTACCGGCTGGATACAAATAACTGAATTGTTCTGTAAATCGGTTTAGCGATAAAAGTTAGAAAACGTTGAAGACAATAGGCCACAAGGTTACTTTACAGGCGACTGCGAAACTCGTGATGGCACTTTCTGCACCCCTTATAAACTCGGTGGATGTTGGTTTGTGAGACACCTATTTCACACTCCTAACTTACTGTAAAACAGAGGCTGAGAGAATGGCTTTTATTATAGCCTAAACTGTCAATAAGCTACTACACAGCTTAACATCAACGAGTTCATACTTCACCCTGAGTTATTTGTTGTGATATTTTTGCAGAGCTGTTCTTAATATTTTTCTATAGATAGGGGCCCATTCAAAATCTATAGGCTATCGAAAACACAATTAATTTAATTCGTTTCATGAAATAAAACGCAGTCATATTTTAAAACCAAAATCAAAAAACGAATTTTACTGTTGAAGTCAAACGAAAAACAAAATATTATTTCATGACGCAAACACAATTGATGGATATACAACAAAAAAAACTAGTATCCTCATTCTTGTCAAGAAGTATCCTACCCTACGAGATTCAGCATTTTTTAACGCGTACTTTGCTTCTTTAGAAGCTTGTTGTTTTTTATGAATGCAAATTTGGCCTATAGACGTTAAAGTGAATCACGGTTTTAGCCATATAGTTACCAACATTTCCTTATAGCCTAAATCAGAGGACAACTGTGTCTATCTGTAGCCTAAATATTTGGGGGATATATGGGGAAGCTATATTTTCTTGATGAATTCACTTGGGCTACATATATTTCGATGGTGACAAGTAACCTAATGAAAACATACAACTTATTTTGGTTCATATCAAGCCGATGAAAACTGCCGATTTCTGCAATTAAACAATCAGCTAAATAAGCTCCACTCACCAATCTTGGTCCTTAAATGAAAGATCTGACACAATTGCGAGTCTTTAGATAGCCTAATCACGTATTACTTGAAACTGCAATGATAAGAAATATATAGAAATACTTTAGAATGGCATAAAGTTTCTTGCTGTGTCTCACAGCCTATCCCTGATACGTTTTTGTCAAATCAAAACGGCCTATGACTAACGCTTCGACGTCTGCGGGTTCTCGCTCGTGATGACTGTAGTATAGCAGTCCATTATCACGTTCTCTTTCGATTCTTTTTGGGGAGTGATGATTGAAATGACACGTGACATCTGCTATAAGTACTGCCTTTAGACAAACTCAAGACCTTTAAATTATACGAAGGCTACCCATCAAGGTCCAGTTGCATCAATTTCAGCTGCGGATATTATAGCCTAGGTTGATCCATAGCTGTTTTTTTTTTAACAAAGTATATTTGCACAGGGCACAATTTATTAATATATGACAACATTTTTAAATAATACAAATACATAGTTAAAATGTATTGGTTATAATATGTTGATGCCATGTGCACAGTTGTTCAATTAAAAGCCTACACAAATTCGGTTAAAATATTCTTACCTGTTAGGAAAAGTATGTCTTTCCTGGGGAAGTGAATGGTGTCTTATTTTCATCTACCTGGGAAGACAAACTACCAGCAAAGTCAACCAATATGTGTTTACTCTGGACAAATATCTCTGGAGGTACTTGTGCCCGTACGATTTACTCTTTGCAGACTGTTATCATCCACTGATGTCATATCACACTTCAGCGCTCTTATTAGATGTGACACAAGGCTTAATCACATTGGAGTCCTGTGAACATATCCTCCACCTCAGTAATTGACTTCCATTCAAAACATTTTAGAATATAAGGTTTTCTGTACTCCTTTAGATAACAAATGTGGGCCAAGAGGAAGAATAAATTTTCATTTCAACTGTAAATGTTTTGCATATAATAAATTGTTGATTGTCGATTGTCTTTGGAAATGTATATTAGTATTCATTATATCATGTGTTCATAAACTGATATACAGTTTCCGAGGATATTTGCACCTGTCTTAACATTACCAACAGTTCCTTTAGGTTAAGGCACTAAGACAACCCTGCCTGAGATGGCAGCTAAGGGTCTTAAAAGTAAATTACATGAAAATGTCATTATGACATCCAACCTGTGAGGCTTTTTTCCCCCTTGGAGAAGCCTGATGGAGCTGACCTGACAGCGTGTGCTAGTGACCCCTTACATTACAGTGTCAGTCAGCTTTTGACAGAGGGAGGGAAGTCTTTCCATATTGTTGTCAGAGCTAATAATCACCATAGCACATGAAAACAACCCAGGCCACGATTGATGGCACCTTTTGATCCCTTTGATTTTGACAAGTTGTTAGCGGACTATGATGGTAGGTGTAACGACAAACACCTTGTTTAAAATATATATTTTTTAACTTCTTTGCCAGAGATAGGTCAATCTGTGTCATTGGGTCTTTTGAGAGAGACCAACAGTCCAACATTTACAACTATTGCCACCTTGAAAACTTATCATCATTATATCTCATAATTGATAAAGAAACAAGCAATCTTCTTCACATGGCTTAACAGTGATTAGTTCTTTGATGATGACAGAAGGATACCACACACAGATAGCGTATACTTTATTGGTTGTCTCAAGTTGGTTTCATACTGGTTTGTTCAAGTGTAAACCAAAATTATTCATAAAAAACCTATACTTACAGTATTTAACTGGTGCTTGATTGATGAAAATGAGGATCTTTAATAAACATCCACTGATGTAATGTGTTATCCAACCATGAATTGTGATTGCATTGAGACACCGTGGAGTGCAGTACAGTGCCTTGTAGTGTCATTCTCAAATATAATCTAATTACATCATCATATGATTTCCTCTTTTTAAATCAATTTGATGCATATTTCAATGCATGTGTTTTCAAAGGGGTGAGAATGTCATCAACTTGTGGCTGACTTTCTGTAAACCTGTGCAGTGTGTTTTTACAGTCAGCAGCCAGTACATCACCGCAACCCATCACCAACATAGATGATGAACAGCTTCCGCTGCGTTATCTTTTTGACACATCTAAAGGGTTGTTCCTGACACCTTGCCATCCAGCCTGTTATTTTCCCTGTGGAGAGGCAGGCATGAGGCACGGAGCTGGTGACCTGGCCACCACTGCCTAGGCCACTCACCCACCATTGAGAGCAGAAGGTCCGGCCCCTTGTCCATGCCAAAACTCTGTGGTCTGCCCAGCTGATGTAATAATGGCAGTGGCTGAGGAGGTGGATTTGGGGTAAAATACTAAACCCTCTTGAACCTGATGACTTGCCGAAGGGGTTATTTATAGCCACTGATGAATTTTATTAGAAGTCTTTGCATTGAATGTCATATGTTGTAGAGAGGTTGAACATTAATGTTTAATTCAAAGGCAAACATATTTTTAAAAGAAATTATATGAATGCCATAATGTGAAGACTTCCACTGACCCCTCTTGAGCTCTCTTTCCGCCAACCTTAATATTCATGGTTGAATTCTGTATCCTGTAAAGAGCAACAGCAGGAGTGCACCATCACATTTGGCGCCCAGCTTGGGGGCGGTCAGAGAGCGATCATGTTCCAGATATCCCATGGAGATTGTCTTCTGCCTCTGGCAAGTTTGTGTATTCTCATTTGTATTGACTAATTCACTTGTGATAGTGTTGCTTAAAAGATTATTTACATTTCTGGAACAAAAATACAATTTAATTGTTTTTTCAAAGACACATAGGGGTTGAAGTTATACATGAAAAGTTATACATGAAGTGGGCTATGAGTCTGTAGTGATTCAATGTACTGGTGATTCAAGTCCTACTGTCAAATTGGGATTGTAATTTGAAGCTCTTGCCATATTATGGGAAAACGTGAACAGTTATTGTGATAATAGTGGCTCTGCAAAGATTTGAGTAATAATAATTATTTGAATTGTGGGAAATGCTGTGGAATAGAATACTTCCGCAATCTTATTAATGAAAGAACCACTTTTCATTTCCTGTCCAATGGATTCTGTGATTTTGTGAAGGGGTTTACGGATAACCATGTCAATGCATGTAAATATTGATGAACTTTTAAGGCCTCTCTGTCTCCCTGATGGACAACTATCAGTAAAGTATCTAACCCTATTAAATCAGTCTGAATGAATAGACGCTGAGCAGTGTATTTGCACCACTTAGGTGTAATAGGTAATAGGTGACGTTATAAAATTCCAGTGCTTCATTCCGTTCAATGGCAGTGACTCAGAGAAGAATCCAAGGAGGAAGGCAAATCTAAATAAATGTGATTGCCGTATCTGCTACTACTCATCTTCATGATGTGTGTGACAAATTTTGTGGCACGTCCCCTTGACTAGCAGCTAGTTTGTGTTAAATAAATTCAACCCATAGGCCACTGACTTTGACAATGCCATTTGGGGTTGCTTCCATACAAGAGTGAAGAAATGGGTGACAGGTCTGGCAAGTGCACATGTTCTGTCACCCATTCCAGCTGAATTCAATCAGTCCACACTTAAATGAGCAAAGTCAACACTGAGTTGACTTTTTGACCGAATGACAGTCAGCAGATGTAGAGAGGAGTAAGGTGCTATAGCAACTGTGTGTGATATAGTGAGTAATGTGGTCTTTGGCATGGCTGGTGTTAGCAACATTTTGAATGAGGTCGTTTATTCACTTTCTCAAATATGAAGTAAAGTGATATGGGACACGCCAACAAAATATTCAAATGTCACTAAAGGAAAAGCACCACAAAACCGCCAAAGTTTTATGTAATTGCAAACCATGGTTTGGATGAACATACTGGCTAACAGCAAGTGTAGCTAAAAATGTGCTTTTGTGTTCTTAATGTTGTAATTTAGTATCTTGGATTAGTACAACGTTTCTGCAGATGGTATCAAGTATTGATTAAAGTATACCTACACTTTTTTAGCCCACCCACCAGCCATCACTGAATATATTTGTGTATGCTCAACTCTTCCAACTCTTTCTTTAACAGAATTTTTTTTACCAATTGTGTATCTGGACCAGGACAAAAGAAATGCATTTTTATGTTTAGTGCGGCCCACCACAATCAGTCGGACACCAGTATGGAAAATGAACCAATGGGCCGCTGTCCAATTTTAAGTTTGTTAAAAGATTTTATATATATAAACTGTCACTTTGCCCTCTGTGGGCGGTCTCATCCATCCAAGGTTGGGTCCTCTACCAGAGGCCTGGGGGCTTAAAGTTCTGCACAGTATCTTGACTGCACTTATCTGGACTGAGATGTCTGGTGTATTTCCTGGGATCTGCTGTAGCCACTCCTCCAGTTTGGGGGTTACTGCCCCGAGACAGGCAGTCTCAGTATATGTAGCAGTGGTGCCCGTGGTCATTGGAGCACTCAGACACACACATATATGTATGTATATATATATATATACATACATGTATATGTGTTAGGTGAGTCAACAGTCAAAGCTCTAGAAAAGTGGAATGAAAAATCAAGTACCCATGGTACAGCCAGACGGCCATATCATAAGTATTGAACTGCCGAACAAAAGCTGCAGGCGTTGGCCAGTCGCCTAAGAAGGTACACAAGAGAAATTGAAGCCTGGAGAATGAACTGGCTGTTCTCTACACAACCAGCAAGAGTGTACTCTCGATGGTAAAGTAACAACACCAGAGCAGACCTACCAAGGCTGGAGACCGAATAGTACTGGAAATGCATATGGGAGACTGAGGCATCACACAATAGCGGTACACAGTGGCTAGTGGAACTAAGAGCAGACCACAGCAACCTCCCTGAACAGGATTCAGTCACCATCACAGTGGCAAACATCCAAGAAAGAGTATATGGTATGAAAAACTGGACAGCACCTGGCCCTAACATGAATCATGCGTACTGGCTAAAGAAGCTTGCTGCACTCCACAAGTGTCTGGCAGCTCAAATGAACCAGATGCTAAAAGATGGGGTCCACTCTGAATAGTTGACTGATGGCCGGACAATCCAGATCCTGTAGGACCCCTGAAGGTACAGTCCCATTCAACTATGGGCCAATAACATGTCTCCACAACATGGAAGCTTATGTCAGGTATCATAGTGGCTAAGATAAGTGGGCATATGGATCAATACATGAGCACAGCACAGAAGGGGATTGCTAGAAATACCAGAGAAACAAATCACTAGCTGCTGGTTGACAGAACAGTTGCCCGTGACTGCAAAACCAGGCATACCAATCTGTGCACCACCTGGATTGATTACAAGAAAGCCTATGACTCAAAACCACACTAATGGATTAAGGAATGCTTGGAAGAGTACAATATCAACAGGACTCTAAGAGCATTCATTGCAAACTCTTAATGGATGACATGAAGCTGTACCCCAAGAGCAAGACATTGACTAATTGATCCACACAACCAGGATCTACAGCAATGACATCGGAATGTCATTCGGACTTGAGAAGTGTGGTCGGATGGTGACCAAGAGAGGGTAGGTAGTCCATACAGAAGGGGTCTCACTCCCTGAAGGCACAATAGCAGGCACTGAGGACTTTGGAATTCCACAAACAAATAGTAACCTTGAAGAGGGCACAAGACATGCAGCAACTACCAATTCCTTACAACGAGTAAGGCAAGTCCTAAGAACTCAGCCCAATGGCAGAAACAAGGTGCGGCCAATTAACAGCTGTGCCCTGCCAGTCATCAGATACCCTGCTGGAATAATAAAATGTCCAAAGGAGGAGATAGACCACAGATGTGAAAACATGGAAGCTTTCCACCATCCATGGAGGGTTCCACCCCAAATCCAATACCCTGAGACTATTCACTAAGCACAATGACGGAGGTAGAGGTCTAGTGAGTGCCCAAACCACAATCCCGGATGAAACCTCCCAGATCCTGGAATACATTAGGATAATGACCCTAACAGATAAAGTAAGAGGTGCTGGAGGTGCCATCATTGGAGGACTGGCCCCAATATGGGATGTACCACTGTGAGATGACTGAAGTGGTTGATATAAAGAAATCTTCCCACTGGCTAGAAAGGACACTTATCATGGCTGCGCAGGAGCAGGCCTTGAGCACCAAAGTAAGAGAGGTCCAGTTCTACCACAGCACGTAATTGCAGGGTGTTGATACTGATGCTGGCAGGAAAAACATATATGGAACGCCATAGCCAAGTGACAGGTATAGTGTACAGCAACATCTGTGTAGAGTATGGACTGGAAGCCCTGAGGTCAAAGTGGGTCCTAAGGTGGTAGAGAACAACCAGGCCAAGATCCTGCAGACTTCCAGATAAAGACCGCTAAAATTATCATGGAGAACCAACTGGACATTGTGGTGGTGAACAAACAGCAGAGGAAAGCCATTGTTATTGACATAGCCAATTAATACCAAGTGATGTCAACATCAGGAAAATAATATAAATAAAGAAGAATTACATACCCTAATTTTAGATTAAACTAGTAAACCTGTTAATTTCAGGTTTAGTGCTTTCACCACATAGGGAGTCAACCTATCAAAACATAATGGAAAGTTATGTACTGGTTCTTTGTTTTCAACTCTGACAAAAGGAGACACCATGGGACTATTATCTATTCATGCATCCAGTGAAGTGGAAGAAGATTATCTACGTTATGTTTTCCTTCAGTACATGCTCTATGATGGTGAATCTGCTGAGTCTTGCATCATATTCTGATTAACAATTTACTATCACCTTTCCCTGTCATTGTTATTCCACAGATGATTGGTAATCAGAGCAAATGCCAACAAATACACACAAGGCTCATTAGGTTCAGTGATTAATTTATTGGTTTCGTGGTTGCGAATAACATCCCCCGAGGTATTTTCAGAGCTTGTAACGGTCCAGAAGCTCTGCGCCCTGCCTCTTTGGATCAAATATAATTAATCGGCTTTGTTGGAAGTTTGAGTATGAATGTCTTTTGAATCTATGATATAGGGTGGGAGATGAACACTGCCAAGTCTCCTGCATGGAAAATATAGAGTATACAACAATCCAGAATTTGTGTCATATGAATTTCCATCTTTACTATAATGTTTCTTTTACAAATATAATGACCACAAAGTTTATTATTTTTGAGGTAACAGACAGCTCAGTGCCAGTCAGGCCCATTACTGTCCAGGCAATTGTGTTCCAGCATAAGGCAACACAAGCATAAGGCAACACAAGCATAAGGCAACACAAGGCCTTAGCTCAAACGCACACTACCTGGGGGGTGTTCAATCAATGTCGTTAACGAAAGCCGCGTTTACACAAAAATACGCTATGTCGCAAAAATCAAACCGTAAATTATTATTCGGTGTTCTTTTCAGCAGCGTAAATCAATTTTTTTCGTTTTTTGAAGGCGTTGTCCACCAAAAATAGAAATATTGCCGCATTTAACACACCAAGGGAGTCAACTTATCAAACCCTAATGACCGTTTAAATGCGTTAATTGTAGGCCTACCAAATATACTAAACATAACGAATGTATTTAGGCCTACTGATAATTAGTGTAATTTGATGAGCTGTCTGAGACCGTTCTGGTAGTAGCCTAATCACTGGCCAATATTCTCAACAGGAGATTGAGAATCACAGCCCCAAAAAAATTTGAAAATTGTAGGATGGATTTAAAAACACTGGCCGGCTTGCACTTGATGTGGGCCAAAAAAGTTTTTGTCTGCACATTTTTAACAAAATGAATGAATTACTTCAAAATAACTTTGCCACACGCATTTATTAAATGATAGCCTTAAAGCCGAGCATTCGAATAAAAAGAAAGATGACCATAACTTAAATGGGGATTCACTGAAATACTACAGATCCAGCATAAATTTCCTGGTCAGAAGGTGACCCAAACTGTAGCATTTAGAATTTAAAATGGTTTCAAATTATTACTTTTCTGGCAGACAGTGTGCACCTGTACATTTAGGCTATGGAAAGATTTCCAACATAGTCTGCCTGCACAGATCCAGATGGGGCTTGGACAGTGACAGACTGGCTGTTTGAAGTGAAGTGAAGTGACGTATTGTCAAGTATGGTTACCCATACCCGAAATTTTACCTCTGCATTTAACCCATCCAAGTGCACACACAGTAGTGAGTAGTGGGCAACCGCGCACACACAGTGAACATACACCCGGAGCAGTGGGCAGGGTGTAAGGGTAGGGACAGAAACATTTTAGGGTCTGCTACTGCACAATATAGGGCCTCACCAGTGTAACAATGGGAATGGGAAAACACTCCAAGTGTCGTTACAGTTGGCACATAGGGAAAATCGGAGGTAAGGCCATGGGAACCGTCAAGTTTAGACCATTGTAAGAACACCTTATGGGGTACTGCTTCACGTTTTCACCACTATCAATGCACTCATAAAAACAAGCCATCCTGGGCATTAAAACATATTTCCCGATGTGAATGACAGACAGTAAGGTACTTTGTCTCATTTTTGCCACTCCAGAGGGCATTTTAGAAAAGCTTTTTCAACTTAGGGGCACCAGTCAGTCAGCCCGCCCATGAGTCTTCCAGTGGGCCTGGATACACCCATGGGGAAAGTATATTGCACCTATAACATTGGGGAGCCCAGAAGGAGATGATGAAATAATACAGAAGCTTGTCGACATATAGGCTACTTTAAACAATAAAAAATACTTCATATAATTAAATAATAAACGTCTCTATAGTTGCCCTTGTTAAACCTTCACCAACCCTGTCCAAGAATGTCTCACATGCAAAAGATACAGACAGACTGAACAGAGGTCAAGGCCAGTCTACTGTGAGTTTGTTTCCTTATGTGTGATTCTATCAGACTACATAGGCCTACCTGCATGGACTGCAGTCTACTACTCTCCATTCTACTATTATAATGTACTCCTTTCTACTACTTTTTACTAAGGGTGGTCGGCTGCTCTTATCTCATTTGTTTTATTAGTTTCTCTCTATTTATCTATATGTATATTTAGTTAGTTAGTTAGTTAGTTTATGTCAATTAATGAAAGGCTTTTGAAAACAGTGAAAGTGACATTATTATTTAATTCGTATATTTAAATTAACAAATTCTTTGGAAATTAAGTAAATCTGTTAATTATTTCATGCAAGTCATATTGTGTGGAAAAAAAGTCTGCTCTAATGTTTCCTAACAATGATGGAACAAAAAATGCTTTGTTGGCTGATGTCTACTCGATGGAACTATGTTTTGACATTCTGTTTCTGTCGGTTTGAAACACATCTCAGTTTAGCTCGACTTTAAGCCTGATACTGAGCAGGCGAGTTCAGAGGTCTAAGTTGCCTTGGTTACATAGCTTGAACTAGAATAAACCATCTGAATTAAAAGGAACTCTCTCTGAAGTAAGCGAGACCTGTCGAAATAAGCCTGTCTTTTATTTAATCTACGTTGATGGGACCACCTGGTGTTGCAAAGTATGATGTTTACAGCTTGTGGAAGCATGCACGAGTCTTGGACCTAGGAACAAGGTGAGCCACTGCCCTGAGCAAGACCAGACGACACCTGGAACTCAAAGACTGTGAAGCTCCGCAAAGTGCCGTAATTATCTGCAAAGCACCGCCTTTTTCTTTCAGCGCCTTTGTTATCAAATTGGACTGTCCACACAGGCTATGAAGCACTGCTAAGCGCAACGCCACGCCACGATCGTTTGGAGAGCTAGTCGAAATTTGTACGTGACACTTGCGCATTTGGCTGCAGAATTATCAAATACAATGTATTATTTGATGTATTTAGATAAAAAAAATCATATTATTGATTGTGGACTACGGTGAATATTTGTAAAGTTGCAGACTTTGTAATTATTTATTAAAAACTACTCTGGATGCCTACATATTTACGTACCAATATTCACCCTACATACAGTCAAACTACACAATATTAGTATGAATGGCCATTTCATGTGGTTACTCTGATATAAACAAATGAAAATAAACAGCTCAACAGATCAACTGATCTGTTGAGCTAGCATGTCCATAATTGTTTCAAAACGGCATGTCTATTGGTAGGAAGAAACGGGTTGTCACGCGTTGCACACCCCAAGTCGATTTTGAAAGTTAGCGTTATATGTGGAAAAATTAAAGTTGGATGAATGGCCTGGTGACTGGCGTGGAGAAATGCGCGTCTGGTGAGACCAGTCTTGCGCCATTCGATGCGCCATTCGATGGCGGCGCTTTGCGGCGCCTCAGGGTGCTTCGTAGACAGTGTGTTCCAGGCGCAGGCCGGAATTCGAAGGAAGGTACGGTACATTTTACGCTTTTGCTTTATGCCTGGAACACACTGGCTGCGAAGCGACGCAATCACCAGTAAAGTGCCGCCTTTTTTGGGTGCTCGTGTTATCAAATCGGACCGACCACACGGGCTGTGAAGCGCTGCGATTTCCTCGCGCTCTGCAGTGCTCATTTCAGCAGCTGTTTACATTTTTCCACAAGACAATTGTAAAATCAGCTGCTTGAAGATAAATTACACCACATTATTTGATACATTTGTTTTAAAAGACTGAGACCTGCATTGTGCACTGGAGCGTTTTGCAGCCAAGTGTGAAGCGGCATGGATGGGAATCAGTACCTCCAAATCCGAGACCATGGTTCTTGACCGGAAAAGGTGGCTTGCCTCCTTTGGGTGGGTGGAGAGTCTTTGCCTCAGGTGGAGGAGTTCAAGTATCTTGGGGTTTTGTTCACGAGTTAGGGAAGGACGGAGCGTGAAATTGACAGGCGCATCGGTACAGCGGCTGCAGTGATACGGTCTCTGTATCGGACCGTTGTGGTGAAGAAGGAGCTGAGCCGCAAGGCAAAGCTCTCGGTTTACCGGTCAATCTCCGTTCCTACTCTCACCTATAGTCATGAGCTCTGGGTAATGACTGAAAGGACAAGACAGTGGATACAAGCTGTTGAAATTAGTTTCCTCCACAGAGTGGCCGGGTGCTCCCTTAGAGATAGGGTGAGGAGCACAGTCACACGGGAGGAGCTTGGAGTAGAGCCTCTGCTCCTCCACGTTGAGAGGAGCCAGCTGAGGTGTCTCGGGAATCTGTTTCGGATGCCTCCTGGACACGGCCTTGGAGGGAGACCCAGGACACGCTGGAGGACTATGTCTCTCGGCTGGCCTGGGAATGCCTTGGGGTCCCCCTGGAGGAGCTGGAGGAAGTGTGTGTGTATCCAGTATTCATCTCACATAAAACCTAACTACCCAATGTTGGTATCAAACGGCCGTTCTATGTAGTTATCCTGGTGAACATGAGTGAATTGATCAGTAGTTCCTCATATACCTAGCAATACAACAGTAAGTTACACAATGAAGTGTGAGACCCATGGAGACTCTGTCCAGCAACTCGATATTTGTGATAAAATGTGGGAACCCCCAGGGTGACATCCAGTCTTACAATTTCAAAAAGATAAACACGAAGACAATGTACCAGTATCATAACCATTTGAAAAGCTTACAACATTTCTCTCCAAGTGTGGAAACATTTAAGGTTTATCGTGTGTGATTACAGACCACTGTCACCCAGCTGCTCCTACTATCACTCCTTTCTTCCCATGTTCTTTCTGGTTGCTACCTCACCCTCTCCAGCTTCCTTCATTTGCCCCTTTCAACCCTTCAAAGCCCACTGTCACACTGCTACACTCTCTTTCCCCTTATCTCCCTTAGATTGCTCAGGCCATCCTAACATGTCAGGCTAGAACCTGACTTTTCCTCTAATTAAGCTCTGACTGATACTTAAGAAAGGTGACAAGAACTGTATATTTATCTCATTTGAAACGGTATCGATTCAGCACCATGGGTGAGTTTGAAGATGTTTTTTTGTGAAAATGAAAGGAACTATCACAAGTCATTTACTAATTTGGTAGTATAGAAAAACAACGACTGCCTTCCCTTTCCCCCAACTAACACACACATCAGGCCTGCTTTCACAAGACCCTCTTATAACAGCATTCTTATTAGAGGTTTCTTTCTGAAAGGTTCTCCATGTACTGTCCTCTCAGCCATCCACTGTACCTCTGCTTTGTTGCTTATAACAAGCCAAGCAACCAAAGGGTCGATTTTCAACAGGTACAACGTTTTCTTTTGGGGTAATTAGCTGTATTCAGACACTCAGCTGTGACCAGGCCAAAGCGTGTACTGGAGAAATTGCAGAATGGGGTAAAAAAGATAAGGAAAAAACGAGATGCTCTCTGTGGTGCTGTTTAGAGCTTGTGGATTCTATACCAAGTTCCATTTATCTTCTTTTTCCCTCTCTTCATGCTAGTCTTTTTAACACATTGGTGTGGCAGTGCTACACCTCATAATAAGTGAAAAATCTGGTCTGTGTCATCCAGAAAGCAGAATCCAAACCATAATGAATAGTGAAAACAGTGACTGAATGGTCTTTCTTGTTGCATTTGCCTTGTGCAAAGCCACAGCTGCAATTTGAAGAAGGCCATCACATCCCATGCTGTCTCTCCTCTCTTGTGAGAGAGGCATAAAGAAAAGAAAAAGTAATTTTCAAGCAGCCATTCTCTTGGTGGCTTCTACTTTCCTGTGTGCTTTCATAAAGCTCATAATTATCTTGGTGAGTGCCCTCAAGTGAGAGACGAAAGGTTTTTGTTACCTTTTCCCCTTTATTTTCCAAGATGGAAGTCACATTAACATTTCATCTTCCCTCTCTCTACTGAAGTGTTAAATGCAGACCGCCCCCAATAGGCCTGTTTCCTTCCTTACTTCTGCAGGATTATACATGATAGATTGTAAAATCATGACACAACTTAATAAAAGTAATTGATGTTGTAGTCATAGTCGTACAGTCGTTTAAACTGTCCTTGTAGATAGTATGCCTAAAACTGAAATGTGAGATACTGATGAACAGGCAAAGAAACTACCCATACATTTTGGACATGTCTGAGGACACATCAATGGTAACATAGAGTCAATGAACTTGGAATGAAGAAATTAAACATCTTCTTTAGTTTACGCAATTTATATCTTATATTTATACCAAAAAGATGCACGACAATTAAAAAGAGTTGACTTTGTTTTTTAGAACAAGCACGGATCATGTGACCTTCCACGACAGAGTGGTCTCCATGAGAGAATGACAGGTTTTACTAACATCTGTATTTACAATTAGTATACAGTACAGTACAAATATAGTCCAAAGAATGTTTCCTTATGACATGTGTGGTCGTCAAGATTATCCACTTGAAAGGCGACATGTGACAACATTGTAACTCAAAGGCGTGTGTTGCATAACATTTCCTTCTTACTGTCTCCATTAAAGTCTGGACTGATATATCCTAGATTTATACGTCGGAGTATACTATAGGAGGATCAGGAGTTGACCTCTTGATCTCAGAAGGTGACAACTTTCTTCACATTATTAATGCAAAAAAACTAATATAAACAGAGACAAGACATCAGAGATCCACAATTTAAAAGACAAAAACATTTTTGTTTGATTATTTGATCCTTCAAGGTGCAGGTCCACCAACCCCGTCTCATATTTATGTGTATCTATGACATTGGTTTACACTTCTGTTTTGCCTGCCATATGCCAAACCACTGTTTTGCATACAATTTATTCCTCTCCTCCCATGAATATGAGAAATGTGGGTATAGACTGGGTTAGCGGACCTGCAGCTTGGAGTCCTGCCCTCACACCTGCCATCACCAATGTGTTCGATTTCTTCTAACAGGAAAGACCTTGCCAAGTTTGAGTCCTTTCACATTCTCTGATGTAACATGGGTTACAAACTACCAACACCCCCACCCCCACACCCCCATTCCAGGATCCTACTACTGCACATGACATGACAACTTTAAACTTACTACTGTGATTTTGCACTACTGTGTATATACCCCCCCCCCCTGTACTATATATATCCCACTTACTATAGTTACATTCCCCTCATATGTACAGGTAGTGCCCACTATTTATCTTATTTGTATTTTATAATAGATTTTTATTATATTTTCATCTACCTTCATTATGTTCCATATATGTTTTATGTTTGCACTTTCCTGCCACAATACATTCTGTGCTTGTATATCTTGCATAGCGAATAAATCTGATTCTGATTCTGATCCATGGATGGGCAAGGCTGTGTGCACTGCGACTGCAGTAGATATTATTATCTAAATATTTAGCTTTACATTCTGTGATTTAACATTTCCATTTATGGTTTATAATTTAACATTAGATTTAAGATTCATACTTGTCTTCGTTATAATACCCACACACATTTCTGATGGTTAAATATCGTTTGTCATTGTCTCCTTAAATTCCTATTAAAGCCCATTGTTGTTCATTTGCCAAATAAAATTTCATATGGATTATGGATAGTGAGAGATCCAAACTAAATGCATAAATGTAGAAGCTAACAGGATATATCTGTAGAGCAGCTGGGTGGTGCAGCTTTTATTAATCGTCCTCACAACGTGTCCTCACAATGTCTGGAACAGTTTCGATCAAATGCCAATGTCCTGGCAACGTTTTGCCAATTAGCAAAAGTTCCACATACGAAATCTTTCCAATGTAACTTCTAAACATCGGCCAACGTCGGCAAGACGTACATGTGTGATCTGGGATGTGGCCCAAGCCAGGCCAGGCCAGGCCAGGCCTGCTGTAAAGATGTAGCTAAAATTAAATGTTGTTAAAACTTCTTATAGGCTTGTAGTTTGTCTCTTGTGTGTCATACTTAATGTACTTATTTGAGCTGTTGTACTCTACAGCATTTTAGTTGAAACTAAAATATAAATTTATTGATTAACATCCTGCGGAAGACCACTCTTTTGTGGGATATCACGTTCTGCATTGTATAAAACTGTTTACTAAGAAGGATACATCAAGATGTATATGTTACAGTCTAATATTTTTGTGAGAACCACAGAAGATCTATCCATAAGTGTTATATGGAAAAAAGAACGGAGCCAAGAAGGCTTGGTTGTTAGGGACCAAAACATTTTCAGTGGCCTGGTAAGGAAGATATGTGGGGGGCCTCTCTCTTCCTACTCAGACCAATACACCCCACCCACTCCAATCGCTACCCAACTCTTCCAGCTGATTACTCCTAATGTAATTTTAATTAAAAAATTGCAGTGTCAAAGGGTTTAGCCTGCCTGAGAATCAGGCCCAGATTGTTGCGCTGTGGCAGCCTCTTCACTTGGTTCACAGGATATGCATCCTGACACCAGGGTGAGAAGGACAACTGCAGCCAAGACTGTCCTGTTGTATTCCATTATAGAAATCCAGGGCACAAGAATTGTGGCCATTGTAACAAAATTCTGCTTTGAATGTTATTTTTGATACATTATTTTCCTAACCTGTTTGATGCAGTTTGTTTAGACTTATTTGTCAACATAACATATAAAATATATTACTTTAATATAACATATTGTATATGTCATATTAAAGTCATAACAAGAATTCATAACAAGAATTCACATTTCGAAAATTGTCACACAGACGTTTTTTAAAGCCTATTTGCTTAGGTTATTTGTCTTTCAAATGTGGTCAGAGTAGGGCATGGATAACATTTGAAATGTCAGACAAATAATTCGTAACTTTATTCATTAACAAATTAGTTAATGTGTCAAATTTCAACGTGTCTTTCTTGTATAATCAATGTAAAGTATAAAAAAGATATTCTCATATTGAAATCTATCTTAGTTTTTATATTGATAAAACAATGGTAGGAGATGGTATGCTTTAAACACAATGCGGGTGTCAGGTCCAGGAGGGTGGAGTGGGTTTGTGAAACTCTGCCCTCCGACAACTTACTGTTAGAGGTCAGTAGCAGCATGTCTGAAGAACCTCTCCAAGTCTTCAGTTGGAGTGTCTGTTTTGTGTAATATAAAACCATAAACCAAGGTACTGTTTGAGAATGAGGAAGTAGTGTCAGAAGTAAAAGTATTAATGTGTGAAGTTGCACGTAATAAAACATTAGACATTTCACACAACATTTTTTATCTTTTATTTTTACTAATATCAAACAAACATCAACTGACTCATGACTCTCACAATGGGGGTCAACTGTTGAGGTCCACTGAAGGTTTGTAATTCCCTCACCCAAACTGTTGGATGATCTGATCTCCAATGACCCTGAAATCGCTCCCTGCCGCTCTGGATCTCACTTCCATCTCCATCTGCTGAAGCATGGCTGACTGAAAGATCCTGGACGTTACTTTTTGGAAGCATGTTTGGGATAATTTTACATGCAGGCTACAATCAGCCACTAAGAACAGGCCTTCAGAGGTACACCAGCTTCTACTGAGCCAAGGGGGAGAATATATAAGGCACTAGACATTCAAATAATAAAACAGGCTTTATGAAAAGTAACAAATAGTATACATGTCTATATTTTTTCAATGTGGTAAGAATAATTTCCAAGTTATATGCCTAGTGACCATCTTACCTGTCAAAGTTCCATGAACAACCAAAACAGGACAATTTCTGGAATGTATTGTATGAACATTTTAACAGTGTTTTTAAATCACACAAAGAGGTTAAACAAAGACATTGTTACACTTCCACACTGTCTAATTAGGTGGCTAATTTGCCAAACAGTTGTTAAATAATACTACGGCTAAACAACTTGTTACATTTGGTATTGTAATGAAGGTTTTGATGTTATTACATGTGTAAGAGCTAAAGTATCTTTAAATGATTGAAACTGCCATACTTATCTGTTGTGATGAACTGAATCCTTTTTTGTGTTTTGCGTGCTAGAAAGTCTTCCAGTTGGTGTTCACAGGATGTGTGGGGGTTCCAGATATTCAACAAATGCTGAGTTATAAGGTGGGTTAAGGGTTAACTGATTAATGATTAATAGAATATTTGTACAGTGTGAGGTTGTGTAACTCAAATGTCTGGGAAGGTGGAAGGCAGGCAGACTTAGCAAACTCTGGAGATTTACAAAAGTGAATAAATATGTTCTTCAGTTCAAGAACCAAAATAAATACAAGAAAAAGTCAAATCATAACTCAACCAAAAGTTACCTGGCTGTGATAGTTCAACCTCTACCTACCTAGAAAAAAACCTTTCTGATTAATAGGGTGGTTCCCCTACCCCTAGCCCTCCTCAGAACACCCAAACCAAGATGAAGGGGATTTCATCCATTAAATTCTGAAGGTGATGTTAAATCTGGTCCCAGACCTTCTTCACCAGTCATTTATACTTCTACAGCCTGTCCCCACAAGGTAAACAGCCCCCCTCCCCCAAATCTACAACTCATCACACAGCCAAAAATAAAAATGGATACAAAAGAACACCCCACCACATGGTTCAACCAGCAATGTCATCCCTGACATCACCTCAACCCTAAAATCAGAACCAACCCAGAGTTCTGTATGATGGATCTAAACAAAGAAATATCAGTATGCAGAAACTGCTCAGTATGGATCCTGCAACATGAATTTTAGGTGTCTCTTCTTCCCAAAACGGTGTCTGTGCTTGATGTGAACTGTAACCAAAAATTCCTACCAAATAAACCTAGTATAAGTAAAGAATTGGTCAATCAGACTCACAAGACCTCATGGCACTAACGTGACATAGTTCATGCATGTTCTCACCCAATTTGTCAGTCAGTTGTTCATAGTGAAAAGGTGTTGTTGGTTTACTGTACACAATTAAGACAATCAAACAAATTATTATTTGATGCACAAAATCACAACCATGAAAATGTGTCTACAGACGCTACCCTTTCTAAATTACAAGTCAAAAATATAATTTGAGTGATGTTAGTGCCCAATAAATCCATCAAAATGCATTCCTAACACAGCCGAATGGAAAACCTTCTTCAGTCTCTGCTAACTCAGATATTCAGGACAAGAGGATCTTTTCAAAAACAACCTTTATGGATGTACAAAACATTTTACATTACATTAAGTCCATAAACCTTCGAATCCAATATATTGTAATCATCATTATGTAAAGCATTAATCTATGTTGAGTATACACATTATGAAGTATATATATAAAGTATATATAAGGTATGAACATCTTAAAGACACAATCCAAAAGATAATTTCTGTTCACATCTCTGTGGATCTGATTAGACAACACCAGTCAAGGAATTTACCAATTAACCATCTCACATACATCAAGACACTCCTCTTTATTCGTATTTTAAAAGCCAACAAAGAATAGTCCATGTTGAGTCCAGTGATATTGGGAGTCCAGTGACAACTCATTCGAAAGGATCCAAGCTTCTCCAATTAATTAATTTGGGTAGAGATTGCGATGCTACCGGACTAGTTCTATCAAAGAAACATTCAAACCGTAATTCAAATGGCAACGTGACTGAGATAACAAAACTCAGTCTCACCGTCTCATACATTGACAAAAAATAACTTTGATGTAAGTATACAGATTTGTTTAACTATAGCCAGAATTAAAAGGACTCTGCATTGGCCCTCAACTTTAACACACTGGTGAAAGTATATGCGACTAGATATATTTCTTAATTGGGTGTGCATACATCAGCAAGGCACAACCTATATTCTCTCACATATAGAATAGGTACTATTATTATTCTATTCTATCTTATTGGTCTCTACATTTTGGCACTACATACACAGTGTGTGTTAATTTGTTCATATTGATCCTGAAAGCCTTGCTTGTGTTCGATTTTATATTCCCTTGCATGTCCATCCATCCATCCATTGTCTCCTGCGAAGCCCCGGGAGGGATTGCAGTGCCGCTTGTTCCCATTTAGGGGTCACGTGTGACTGGAGCCTAACCCAGTAGCTTTCGGACCATAGGCGGGGTACACCCTGGACTGGGGCCAGCAAGTTGCAGGACTCCCTTGCATGTATTCAGTTCAATTCAAGTTTTTGTGAGAAACATTGAAGCTAATGTTGGCTAACTAGCTAGCCAGATATGAAGAACCAAACCTGACATACTAAAAAAAAGAATACATGTGTCAATAAATGTATCTTTTGTATCAAAAATAGATCAAATAAAATAGATTAATTAATGTAAAATATACAATAATTGTGTATTAATGTTAATGGTCCTTCTTTTATGGATCTATTTATTTTGTCTTCATGTAATTCTTAGTTATTTCTGCATTATATAACTGTAGAGCATTTCTATTTGAAGTAAGAGAAATATTACATCCTAGTGTTCAGTCTAATGATTTCAGGTTGCGGCAACACAAGACGCAACATGACATTTTTTCGATAATTGTCTTATAGGCTAGTTTTGAATGAATGTAAAGTAAGTAATTGGAGTTGCTTTTTTGGAATCTAGGAGTTGGTAGAGTAACAAGCAGTATCAAGGAACCATCAAAGACCAATGGACAACATCTATGTGAATGTTTACATTCTACGTGAATGTTTCCTAAGGAAACTATGAATTAGCAACACATTATAATATTCAGTGTATCACTTGATGACCCTAACTTCTTATGGTCTGTATGTGTGTCAATGGCCCTTGCAGTCTGGCATTGCTACTGAGATGGATGTAAGATGAAAAGGAGGCCCAGTGCCTTGGAGGTGGATGTCAAACCACTGGATGTGACCACAGTATTTTTGGCATTACGAGATTGCAGCCATTTGTTGTATTGAAGTGCCTGTTGACTTTAGCAAACCACCTCTTTCTCTTCTCATCAGCTGGGAAACCATAGTCTACATCAAAACTCCCTATTTGGAGCATACTATACATCCCCACGCATCACACCCAACTGTTATGAAATCAAAGATGCTAGGTGGAACTCCTAGACAGCACAGTGTAGAAAAAGGCATTGACTTTATTATGTTACCCTTTACACTTGTCATAGCAGAGACTAAAATGATGTTTACATATTTAATAGTCTTGTTGACTTTGTGCAGTACTGTATCCTTTCACAATCAATCATTGAGGGGTAGTCATTGTCCAGTATACATGAATGAAATGTAATTAAAATGTATTGTATTTCTATCATTACATGGTCATAATCACCTTGTGATTCACCTGATTCAATAAATATATGTATAACAGGACATGTAGTCTATGAAGAGATTGATAAATTGGAGTATTCGATCAATACGTGTTCCATCAACATAGATAAAGGAAAAGCCAGGCTTATTTCAACAAGTCTCAATTTTACCAAGAATTCCCTTCCATAAAGGTCTTATTGTAGTTCAAGCTACATAACCAAGGTCATTTAGAATTTAAAACCTGCCTGCTCCCAGTCAGGCTCAAGGTCAAGCTAAACAAAGGTGTGTTGAAAATTATTTCAAACAGTTGGAAACAAAATGTCAAGAGACAGTTCTGTCAAGTGGAATTTAGCCTGCAAAGCATTTTCTGTTCCATCTATATGTTATATACTGTATGTTACATCTTAGAATAGGCTTACATAACTAAAAACCAAGTGAAAAAAAATGCTATAGACTGATAGCGTTGATTTTCGAAAAGTTGGCCTCATGTATCTTTACATGTATAAATAAATACATGTAAACATAAAAACAAATGTACAAATGAAACATGTAATTACTTTTTTGTTTATTTACGTGAGAAATACGTTATGTCTGTATTTGGTCTTGTATTTATTTATTTCTGTATTTATTTCTGTATTTCCAAATCCTTATTCGGAATTAGGAGGTGGGCAGGTAGGACCGCAGTATAACCGGCTTATCATGCAGAGCAACCAGATATTTAGCAAGTTTTAGCTAGCAGCAACGGGTCTGTAAGACGGGTCAAACTAAGGAACTTGTGTAAATGAATTTAGACGTTGTTTTGATCATTTTCATTTTAATCCAGAGTTGTAAACATTAGTTATAGGTAGCTTCCCTAGCAGATCACAAAGACATGATGTATATTGCATATCATTGGAATGTTGTGGTCTCCTTGAGAAGCATGGACAGTACCCTGTTTGACCAAAACAATTTACTCATAGTTTATGCAGTGCATTTGTAATGGTGTGTGCTGCATATTTGCCATTGTCAACAGCAAGTCCATCTGACAGACAACCTGCACATGGATGCAACCACAGCTGTACTCCAATTCAAGAATCTCTTCATACCCTCTATGTGTAACATGCATGCCAGCAGTTTGTTCTGCATCTTTATGTAATCTTGCCCAACTGTACAGTTTGATTTTTAATGAATCATCAATAACTGACAACACACAAGGGGATTATGACCATGTAAGGATAGAAGTAGAAAACAGTTTCATAACATTTTATGCATGTGTACTGGACATCTCATAAACCTCAATGACTGGGTCGTGGAAGCAGTCCTGCACAGTCAAAGTCAACATGACTAGCAAAATAAATACACATCTTATTTTAGTCTCTGCTATGACAAGTGTAAAGGGTGACACCATGAAGTGAATGTCTTTGTTACACTGTGCTGTCTTGGGCCTGTACCTAGCATGTTTAAGTTCCTAATGGTTGGGTGTGATAGTGATGCTTCCCAGCTGATAGTGAGAGGAGAAAGAAGTGGTTTGCTAAAGTCAGCAGGGGCAACAACAATATAACAAACAACCGCCATTCAAAGCATGTATTGATGACAAAATATTCTGTGGTTTAAAACTAAGACAGACACATTGTTCCTCATCCAGAAATCTCTCATCCAGTGGTCCCCCTTCCAGCTCTCTCTCATCCAGTGGCCCCCCTTCCAGCTCTCTCTCATCCAGTGGTCGCCCTTCCAGCTCTCTCTCATTCAGTGGTCTCATATCAAGCGTTCCTTCATCAAGTGGTCTGACACCCACCTCTAAGGCACTTGGCCTCCTTTTCAGCTCACGTCAACAACAGTAGCAATGCCAGACTGCAAGGGACATAGACACACATACACACAATAAACAGACAGCAAGGTGTAATAATCATCACATCACATAATGAACTGAATGTTATAATGGTCTCTAACTTGCAGTTTGCTTGGTAATAGTCCACTTTATGAATAGATTAGCCATGTTGTACTCTGGTGTTTGATGGATTAAGAATGAAATAAATCTTTTCTCTCACACCAACTTGTCTGTAGACTAGTCTCTCAATAACTATAAATAGCACAATGTAACCTACACTAAACATTACATAAACACTTAGTTACTCACTTCATAACACATTGTTTTTGCTGCGTTCTAGCTTCTACATACAACATATAAAATCTCCGTTTTTTAAGAGACTGAATTTTACTGATATCCACAAAATAGGCCACAAATGATGCCAACACTTTTGGTGGCTCCATTCAACTGTGAAAGTATATATTTTAGGATGAAAACATGCAGCAAAGCAAATAAGAACTTCTTACCTTACCACAGCTCTTTCATACAGTATAACGATGCTGTTGTGTTTGAAACTGATGCTAGCGAGTTCTACTATCTAAAGTACAGTACCATGAACGATGATAATACAAGGCAATCATTAGACGAAAACTTGTCTCTTTATGACTCTGGATGCAGCTAAACGGTAGAAATTGGTATCCAGATATGAAAAGTAAAACATCTGGGCTTGCAACTTTTCAGCAAGGTTAGCTAGCTAAAACTCCTCTGTTGGAAAGTCCATCTTGGCACTCTGACACCGATCACCAAAGCGAGTACGGTGACACTGTGACATACCTTGATTGACAGCTTACCACATTATCTGAAGGACAAGGAAATACAGAAATAAATGTGCATATAAATAAATATGAACACAAATAAATTATACTACAATAAATAAATACATAAATAAATGCCCCCGTAAATGAATACGTAATTTATATATTTTTATGTATACACTAACTTTCTCACTTTCATTTTTCACATGTAACGCTGACGTGGAACATAAACACGGTACATAAACATGGAATAGGGTGTATATAGGAAACGTGTTATTCCAATAGCTGCCACAACAGCATCTCAGCATTGATCCATCTGTACATTGTCCTTGTAAAGTTCATGCTGAGGGTCATACAACTCCCTGTGCTTTTCAAATTCAAGAATTAATTATACATCCTTGTATTTCTTTGCTGATTTTCAAAATCGACTTGGTGGTATGCAACGCGTGAAAGCTAGTTTCTTTTATGCCAATAGACATACCATTCACGTTCAACAAAAACTGCGGACATGCTAGCTCAACAAATCAATACGTTTATTTTCATTCGTTCTTGTAACAGGATAACCACATGAAACGATCGTTCGTCAACAACATTGTGCCATGTTATTGTATATAGGGTGAGTATTAGTACGTAGGCCTCCAAAGTAATAATTAATTAAGAATTACAAAGTCTGCAACTTTACAAATGTTCACGGTAGTTTACAATTAATGTAATACAATCTAAAATAACATGGGCTTTCTTTCAATTATATAAACTAATAAGGTGTATTTTATCATCCTGCAGCCAAATTTGCAAGCGTCCCACAAGAAAATCTCGATAATCGCACGAGGCAATCGCAGGGCGTCGCAGCGCATCACAGCGTGTGTGGCCGCTGCAACTTGATAAAATAGTCGCCTTAAGAAAAAAGGCGGCGCTTCGCAGCCAGTGTGGTTCTATCGTAAGGAGATTGTTGTGTATGACGACAAAAAAGCTTACTGAGACGTCTGAGATGAGCACTAAGCCGTGTAAAACACAAGTAGTCGCCATACAACTCACCTACGTCGTCACTTGTCTTGTTTTCTGTGATTTGCTTTTTCAAACCTTTTTGGGTGAAATCAAGTCATGGAATTACGCAACATGTTTCATGCATGTTAAAATGTCTTTACTGAGAACCATACAGTAGCCAACTGTACACTAGTTGTAACATTGGCGACTTTACCAGGGGTGCATTTGCACCTCTTGTGTCGGGGTGAAAATATTGACATTTTCAAATTAATGTAGAAAACGATTCAATGTTTTTAGAACATTTTAAAATGATGTTAGAGGTGTATATTCTGTCATAATTTGTTTTACACCAATTAATTATTAATTGGTGTAAAATTAATTGTGCATTTTAAGGTTTTGTATTCATTTTAAGCAGTTTTAAAACCTAGAATCGCCTCTTGCCTTTGTTGGTGTTCCTTTGTCCTATTGTTGCAGTGGATATAACATTTATACATTGATATGTGGGTATACAAATTCAAACATTTCAAAGTGCCAAAACACACATCTGTATAAGTCCAGCATGAGGTGTGTAGCCAACCAGTGCTAGTCCAGAGCTTTCATAGCTGGGTTCATAGGAAAGTTAGATTGATACTAATGAACTTCAGAAAGTGATGAAAAACGGAAATAAGGATAACAATGTATTTATTCAATAAAAGGTTCTTACAAAGAAACAGTTGTATGTGAGGGTCATGTCACCTAATAGTGTAGGGAATATTTACAGGATCAGTTGTAGTATAGACAATCATTACAAACTAAAAAGAAAATGGTGATGATGTTCCTGTTTGTATTTGTTTACATCACAACAGTGTTGTATAATTGCATTGAGGTCATTTGATATGTTTGTTATCTTGGTGGTGCTAATGAGTTACAAATGAATGTAGCCTACTGAGAATTGAGATTTTATTCATAATTCCGGCCTCTGACTACACTTATCTGTTGAAGAAGTACAAGACTATATATTAAATATATAGTCACTATAGAGAATATTAAACATCTTCCTCTCATTGGTGAATGTTTTCATTTTCTGTGTGAATGCTACACCAACAGAAACCAGCATACGGTTATAACATGATACAAAGGTCTATTTGTCACTAGCCTATTAATATTTCTCATAATATTACATTTGAACACCTGATTCTATACCATTAATTTCACAACTGCAGACAAACATACAGGGTTAATACTGAAAATGTGCTAGAAAATACCCAGTTGCTGCAAAAGTACCAAGTCAATGATGTGAATCACCAAGTACAAGTTTAAGACAAATTCACTATATTTATTATTGATCTGTAAAGTGTTTGTGCCTGACACACTCAAGTTGAGCACCTGAGAAGACTGGACAAAGAATACAGGAATCATGACAGTTAAATAGTATGACAATGAGAAATGTCAGAAGGTGATGATCCTCATAGCCTCTGCATGCACAGGAGGAAGAGGATGCTGCATTCTAGATGGCTTTTATTTCGGTCTTTACATTTAGGGCTCAAAGAAATGCCCTTGATGCTCCTATTTTCCTGTCACAAAGCTACATGGCATTTAACACTTTGGTAATATTGTGACCTCTGACCTTCCCTAGTGTCACAGGCATTTCGCAGTCCTGACATACAAATAACTAAATTTATGGCTGTGCAATCATAAGCAGAATGACAGTTTATCAATGATACAAGCTAAATAATAACTCATAGATGGCATATTTCTTTCCTGGACATGAGCTATGGTTGTTCTCGAGAGTTTTATATTGCTGGGTATTATGCAAACTTTGTTTATTAGTTTCTGAGTATTCCAAACAGTACAAAAGTAGTAAAGTCATCATTATCTTTGATTACTGTTAACTGATCCATGGTTAACTTTTTCTTTTTTTCATACTGGCTTAACAATAAAATGATAATCGCTGCACTGCGCGATGTAATCGATGTAATGTTCGATGTTCGATGTTTGTACGGCCGATGCAACTTGATGAAATGTGCGCCGACAGAAAAAAGGCGGTGCGTGAAATGCAATTACGCTACATGTTTCATGCATGTTCAAATATCTTTACTGAAAACTATAAAGTAGCCAACTGTGCACTAGTTGTAGCATTGTCGATTTTTATCAGGGGTGCATTTGCACATCTACTGTCGAGATGAAAATATTGACATTTTCAAATTAATGTAGAACACGATTAAATACTGTTTCTGAGTATTCCAAACAATAAAAAAAGTAATAAAGATCTTTAATTGCTGTGAACTGATCCATGGTTAACTTTTTCTTTTCCCCATTTTTGATACTGGCTTACATTTAGTTTTAGAGTAGTCTAATAATTGTTGTAGTGTCTAAGTGACCCTATACCCATAGGATACTGTGTACTGAAGACAACAACTGTCAGAATGGCAGGAATGACAGTGGAACATATTTTAACAGTATTTTTTATTTTGTAGCCTAATCTAAGTGATACTTTCATTATTTCCTTTGAGTAACCAAAAACATAGATTTTGAACACTGAAAGATTGAAAATAGATTAACGTAGTCTACATGGTATCAGATTAAATAGGATGAACACCAGCATATAAATAGGCCTATTGCTTATAATTTCGAAACAAATTAGTTTTCATTTTTACATATGCCTGCTCGGACCTTATCCAGACAATGAATAATGAAAGGTTTTGACAGGTAACTGGCTAGAATAGACCATTGAATGTTTATGGTGTCTTAGAGTGTTTATTCTTTTGACTGGGGATAGCAAACTGATCAGTCAACCGACTGTAAAATCTATGATAAGGCTATGCATTTATAGGGCAACGTCTGTCTGATACTATGGTGTGTGTAATCCCTTTGCAGAATAATTAGCCAACATTGTGCTAAGCGATTGACGGGCTAGTAAACAAATGTCCTACTGTATCACCGACTACCAACGCGGAAATGAATGGGATGTTGAAAAGGCTAACCTTTGCTCCGTTACAAGCTCCAAAATTTGGAACTTAAAAATACATTAACTTTACAGTATGCCAACGACGTACGTATCCACAAATAGAGGCAAAGACGTTGTTATCCAGAAGCAGACTTCACTCCAGTCTCCTGAGGCAGTTTCTCAATGCCCCTTTATGCCCGCCTTACACGACATTTCCCTTTTGGCAAGTTCTCCATGTCCCATACCACTGGCGAAAAGAACAAGTTAGTGACACTGTTCCGTGCACCGGACGAGCACGAACGGTGAAGATGGCGCAGACCCTAACGCGCTCCCATTCCCCTCATCACTGAGCACTTTTCATAGAAATTAATGGGGACACCATGTTTTAAGAGCAGGTTAGCTGTGTCTACTGTATATAACTCCATGGTTCATGTCATGAGTTACTTCAACGCCTGTAATTTAAGCCTGCACATATGATTTATGGCTGTAGCCTTATCCTAAACGGATGTCCAATCAAAAATAACGCGTTTAAACCACGTGTATATATGACCCAATCGGTGTTCCATTGCGAACGACCCAAGCTCATATGTATACAATAAGGTCACACATTACACACGTTCTGTGATATCTGAGTAACAGTACGGGACGACAACAAAATGGAGACTTCTATATCAGGTACCTATAATAAGAAATACACTAATAGTTGAGTAACCACAAAAAACTCACATTTACCCCTCTGTTCTATTGTTATAAAATGTGTCTTTCACTGATTGGATAACTAGCCTGCAAAGCTAGCCGGCTAGCCTAGCTACTGCGACGTTGTTGCATACTCTTAACACGTTACTACAGTCGGTGATCTTGTCATCTGTTGATCTGTAAATATTATCTGTAGATAGCTGACTCAGTCTTATATGATGCTGTCGTACTTGGAGTTTACAGTGGTATTTCGTATTAACGATGGATCGCCGATAAATTCGCAACCTGTAGACAGTGATCATTCTTGTATGTCATTTCCGCTAGTTATTCAGAAAACCGTGACTACTGGTCAAGTTTAATGCTGGCCTACAATATAAAATGAAAAGTATGTCGTCATCCAACCACCACATGCATATGGGAAGTAAATTATCTCTACTCCAAATTCGACAACATATTTCTTAATAGACATCACTTTGTGCATTGCGGCACGAGCAAGGTCATTCCTAAACGTGGCACCAGAATGTGCTGTTTTTCATGATTGTGGGCGAAAGCCCTTTATTTTACATTTGGAAATATTAGTGGTTAAGCATGAAATATGCTGTGATAAAACATATGGAGGCTCTTTCTCGTCTCTTTTTAATATCTTTCAATGCACAACGTTCGGTCCTTTACAGAAATGTCTAACACATGGTATTACATTCTAATGCCATCTCCAAGCCAAGTCTAATCAACATCATTGCTCAACTTCCCAAATGCTCTTGACTTAATGGAAGCAATTTCCATTAATTCTAACTAGGGCTGCAACTAACTATTATTTCGATAATCGATCGTCAATTATCTTTTACGATTAATCGATAAATCGAAAAGGGAAAGCCCCCCCATTAATTTTCAACCTTTTATTCACAAACAGAACTGACAGTGCAAAAAATCCTCAGAACATGCAAAAACAAGTTGTAACATCCCTGAGCTGTTAAAGTAATAAAAAACAAAAAAATATATATCAGTTTTTTTTATATATAAAGTGCACAAAAAGATGTTTATTTTTGTGCAGGGACCTGAGCTGTCAGAACAATACTTTTTTATATATGTAAAGAAAATACAAATCAGAAAACGGGATTTGTTTGAACGGTAGAATTTCTTCTCTACACTACACTCACTCAATCACTTCCGTTGTTCAGACTCTGCATTGCAGTGCAAAACCAGCGCGTCCCCCTGGAGTCAAGCCTGCCACTTATCAGCCAATCAAAAAAAGAAAAGAAAGCGGCTACACAATAGCCAATCAGAAAATAGCACTATTGTACATATGGTACTGGGTACGATTCAACGCAACAACCGATCAAAAAAGAAAGGGGTTAGAGATGTCACTCTTGTCTGTCTTCAAAACTTGAGAGGCCAGAGTCATGGTTTTTGTCATTCAAAGCTGTTTTTTTTTGTTATCGTCTCGTTTTCGTTTGTGAAAAAATGTTGCTTTTGCATATTGTGCAATTTAACACACTTTTTTTTTTTTTGGAATGATTTAGTGTGAAATGCTCCCACACCTTGGATGACTTGGGTCAAAACTGATTTCTCTGCCTCCGCCATGTGTTTCAGAACAATGTTACGGGTCTCTCCGATGGTCTTTCCTCTACCTCCGCGCCGCTATTTATTTATTTATTTTTGCTCCCTCTGCTTCGCGCTCAACCGCGCTTTTTATACTCAAACATCACCGCGTCTTATTGAGAGGCGTAATAATCGCGCGACACAACAAATCGATGATGAAATTCGTTGCCAACTCTTTTAATAATCGAATTTTATCAATTTTATATATTCGTTGTTGCAGCCCTAATTCCAACACTGATATTGACACAGACAATAAAGACAGTTTGAAATAAAGGTGGGAACCAACTCCATATAAATGCCCATTGATTTTGGAACAGGGCCGGAGGGGAACAAATCTCTCTTGCTGTGTATGTATCGTTTAAATGCCAAGGAGCGGGGAACTAGCTAGATTCATGGTTCACACCGGCACATCTCAGCTTGCCCACCTAATCAAAAGTTTAACTTATGATAAAGAGCATGGATACCTTCTGTCGGGTGGGCAGTCTACAGTCCTATTAATTAATATTATGTTTGTACTGATCAGATTCAGTACCTTTGCAACAGATGTGCACCAGCTTCACCGCTCCCTCTCCTGAGAATTGTCTGGTCCACTTGCCCCTGAACTGCCGCTCTCCCGGGCTCTGCTCTCTCCTTTGCGGCTGTAATGCTATCGTTGTCGCTGATAGATGCAGAAGGCAGGCATTTCTGTTTAGCCGTGATTGTAGTAAGTAGTAAAAAACAACACATATTGGACTGTAACACTTGGTGGCTCAAATTTAACATCCCATAACCATCACTAGTCTGAGACAGACCACTTTTATGACGGTACTGTCTTTTATATAGGAGTTACCTACCTAAGTTAGCTCAAGGATTTTTTTCTACATCTGTGTTTTAAGCTAACATACTGTAGCAAATATTGAAACATTTAAATGGGGGTAAATTAGGGCAAAAACATGTAAAAACAGAATCAGACCTCCAAAGGTTACATAATTAAATACAGATTTGGCTGGCAGGAGATAAGTGAGGAGGACAGAGAACAGTGTTAGAGCAGAGTCTGAGGCAGGACCAGGTAAAGTTAATCTACAACCACAGTCTAATGCCAAGACACATTGTTGTCTCAGTTCATTGTGGTAAGAGATTGAAGAATACTTGTCCTGTAATTAGTACTTAGCTTAAATATTTTGAAGCATTCAAAGTAAGAGCTTTTGGTGAGTCAGTGTTGTTAGTACAAGCATTACAACATTTTTTATGAAATACTATATATTAGCAATGAGTCCCAATTTGATCAGCATGTGGCTGGGCTCAATAAGAGTTGCAGTAGAAAATATAAATGGTAGTGGATTGAGCTATTCAAAACATTAAAATACGATATAAAGTATTTTAATGTAAGTTATAGCGACATGTCTTTTTACACGGCAGTATACTTTTGCCAACAAATAATTTGAGCTCATCCTGAAGCAGCAGGCTAAAACCGTCCCTGACACATATCCCCGTAAAGGTTGAAAGCCTAAATATTGTTTTTGTGCATGTGCTCGCATAACTAAGCACAATTTGTCAGTCTCACAGTCCTGGCAGACCCATGTCACTATAATGTTAGCCAGTTTTTGTCACGCAGAATCAGTAAGATGCAGAAAAAAGGCTGGAGTAGATTGAGACCTTTTTCAAGAGAAATCCTGTAAGTGAAATTAAAAGCTGAAAGCTGAAATTGGGTTTGTATATATATCATGATGATATTTCTGTATTCAATGAGTTTTACAGGTGCCAAGACTGTTACATTTCTGTTGTAAAATGTGTAGGTGGGCATTCATTTAGGGAAGGAGCTTAATTTGAGCAATTTAGAGAATTTACCCCTGTACCCTACTTGTTTAGGATAAGCAGTTACCGGAGGCATTAGTTTCAGGTAGAGCACAAGAAAGTTCATTGGTGAGCAATGAAATAAATAAAGGATTTAAATTATGTGAGTTTGTGAAAGAGGTCTACTAAAGGAGGAGAGGCTGTGTGTTTGTGTAATGGGGGGGGGGGGGGGGGGTGCTTATGCACATCTCAGGTGCAATCGTGTGTCTGGCATGTGTTTATAAAATACAGAATTTCATTTTAAATGTTAGGGATGAGGGTGTATGTGACCATGTGGCCAGAAGTGAGGAACATGTAATAACATGTTAAACAACCATTGAGTTGTCAATCCACATCCCCCCACTTATGAAAAGCGTGCTACGCCCCTGTTTGCTGGGCCTGGCTCATCTCTGTGAACCATTGTTGTGGTACAAAAGGTGAATCACAATGACCCAAAGGCAGCACAAACAGGATGAGGCTGCTATGGCTGAATAGCTACGAGAAAAAGTTGGATTTCTGAAAGGTGGTTTGCAGACAATGTTGTTTTGCATGGCCGCTACTTGCATCGTGCACTCGTCCCTTTGCTCTTCTACCCTCACTGTAGCTTACTGGCCGCCTCGTTGTCTTCATTTGTTGTTTTGAAGAAAAATGTAATAATCTTAGAACATTGGGATGCATCAGTTTCTTGAGCTTTCTTTTTTTTTTTACTCTGGCCTTTTCAGTTGCGCCTTTAGGCTTTCTGTTATCCATTTTTATTTTAAGCAAGGTGTTGCTGTCGGGGCCAAGGAGTCAAAAGATAATCACATCACCATTAACCTGCAAGCTGCACTCTGAGAGGCTGCGCAAAAATAATACGTAAGCAGTAAAAATAAATAAGGGGTGGGGCATCCATATTTTGACTCTGCCCCCCCAAAAACTGGGCAAACTGTCATGGAAGATTGAATAATTTTGCTTAGGACATGAATTGTCAAAAAAAACAGCAAACATTGTGTATACGTTTGGCTTGATTTTCCCCACACACACACACATACTTCCAGGCTATCGTCCAAATGTTCTGTTGACGTGTCCAGGTTTTTCATTTAATTTAAGGTGGATACCCTAGTTCAAATTTGTACTCATAAAGTGTGGTCATTTTCAGAAGAGCCCTTTCTCCGGCATGTGGAGACAGACGTACTGATTCCGAAGATGATGAGGGAAAAAGCTAAGGAACGCTGTGCTGAGAAAGTTGATGGTAAGTTATGCTAACCAGCTAGCTAGTTACACAGAGATGTGAGGGTGTCTTATTGCTCAACTTACTTTCGAGGAAAGGATTTGACAGGTTTGAGTGAAATGGAAGTAGTGTAGCATTACTTGCCCTCTTGATTTTCTAGTTAAACGTTTGCCAGGGACTCCCTGATGAAATATTGTCATACATGGCAATTTAATCTGTATTGGATTCAATATGTAGTCTACTGAATACATACCGAGCTCGTGTGGGAGGTCCAGTCTTACCGGCTAGATGCCCTAGGCCGAAGGTCAATGATCGACTTTGTTATTGTGTTCCCCGACTTGCGGCCGCATGTCTTGGACACTTGGGTGAAGAGAGGGGCATAACTGTCAACCGATCACCATCTGGTCGTGAGCTGGATCCACTGGTGGGGGAGGAAGCCGGACAGACTTGGTAGGGCCAAGCATATGGTGAGGGTCTGTTGGGAATGTCTGGTGGAGCTCTATGTCAGCACAGTCTTCAACTGGCACCACCTTCAACTGAAGAGCTTCTCACAGATCCCGGGGGGGACTGGGGACATTAAGTCTGAGTGGACCACGTTCTCGGCCTCCGTTGTTGATGCGGCAGCCTGGAGCTGCAGTCGTGAAGTCTTTGGTGCCAGTCGCGGCGTCAATCTCCGAACCCGGTGGTGCACACCAGAAGTAAGGGATGTTGTCTCACTGAAGGATTCCTATTAAGCCTGGTTGGCTTCTGGGACTTTTGAGACAGTTGACGGGTATCGGCAGGCCAAGCGGGCTGCAGCTCGGATTGTCGCAGAGGCAAAAACTTGGGTCTGGGAGGAATTCGGGGAGACCATGTCGAAGGAGTATCATACGGCCTCAAGGAAATTCTGGCAAACTGTTTGCCGACTCAGGAGGGAGAAGCAGTTCTGCACAAACACCGTTTACGGTGCGGGCAGGGAGCTGCTGATCTCAACTGCGTTGTTGGACGGTGCAAGGAATACTTTGAGGATCTCCTCAATCCTGCTGTCACGTCTTCCAAGGAGGAAGCAGAGGCTGGGGACCCAGAGGGCAAACTCAATGATCACCCAGGCTGAAGTCACCGAGGTGGTCTGTGGGCTCCTCGAGTAGATGATATCCGTATCTTAAGTTTCTGGATGTTGTGGGGCTGTCGTGGCTGACATGTCTCTGCAACATTGTGTGGCGGCTTGGGACGGTACCTCTGGACTGGCAGACCGGGGTGGTGGTACCCCTTTATAAGAAGGGGGACCAGACTGTGTTCCAGCAACAGGGGATCACACTCCCCAGCCTCCCTGGTAAGGTCGATGCCAGGGTACTAGAGATGATAATTTGACTGATAGTCAACCCTCGGATTCAGGAGGAGCAGTGTGGTTTTCATCCTTGCGTCCTGGGAGTTTGCCCAACCAATTCACGTGCTTTGTGGATCTGGAGAAAGCATTCAACAGGGTTCCTTCGTAGTATCCTGTGGTGGGTTTGCCAGGAGTACGGGGTCCGGGCCCTTTAAGGGCCATCCGGTCCCTGTATGACCGGAGCAGGAGCTGTGTTCGCATTGCCGGTAGTAAGTCAGACTTCCTGGTGCATGTTGGACTCCTCCAGGGCTTCTCTTTGTCACCGGTTCTTTTCATTGTTCATGGACATAATTTCTAGGCACTGCCAGGGGCTGGAGGGTGTCTGGTTCAGGAAGCACAGAATCTCATCTCTGCTATCCCCACATGATGTTGTCCTGATGGCTTCATCATCCTGGGACCTGCAGCATGCACTGGAGTGATTTGCAGCCCGGGACGAGAATCAGCACCTCCAAATCTGGAGGTGCTGACTGGAAGGTGGCTTGCTCCCTTCGGGTGGGTAGTCCTTGCCTCAAGTGGAGGAGTATCTCGGGGTCTTGTTCACGAGTGAGGGAAGGACGGAATGTGAGATTGACCGGTGGATCGGTGCAGCAGCTGTAGTGATGCAGTCTCTGTATCGGACCGTTGTGGTGTAGAAGGAGCTGAGCCGAAAGGCAAAGCTCTTGATTCACTGGTCAATCTGCGTTTCTAGTCTCACCTATGGTCATGAGCGATGGGTATTGACCGAAAGGACAAGATTGCAAATACAAGCGGTCGAAATAAGTTTCCTCGGCAGGGTGGCCAGGCGCTCCCTTAGAGATAAGGTGAGGAGCTCGGTGACACGGGAGGAGCTCGGAGTAGAGCCTCCTCCACGTCGAGAGGTGCCAACTGAGGTGGCTTGGGCATCTGTTTCGGATGCCTCCTGGACACCTCCCTCGGAAGGTGTTTCGGGCATGTCCCACCGAGAGGCGGCCCTGGGGGAGGCCCACGACATGATGGAGGGACTATGTCTCTCAGAACGCCTCGGAACCCCCTGGTGGAGCTGGAGGAGGTGTGCCTGGAGAAGGAAGTCTGGGCCTCCCTGCTCAGACTGCTGCCCCCGTTACTTGGCCCCGGATAAGTGGAAGAAAATGGATGGATGAATAGTTGCTATGTATACAGCTGCAAACTGTTGCTACCAGGTCTATATTTAGATACTTTGTTTCCCTTGTGGGATTACCTAAGTAGGGAGAAAATAGATCTATGATAGCCAGTTACAGTACATTGAGATCACAGAGAGGACTGCCATTGAGCACTGTAAATTCAAAATGGAAAAAGCAAAGAAAAGTTAGGCACTGTATGTGTGGATGCAGTCAAGGCTCAAATGATTAAAACCCTGACTATAGAACCTTTGTCAGATCACTATAATCAACTTTACAATCAAAAGACACTACCGCAATGATGGTTCCCAAACCAGCACTGTCCTCCGAGGGTTGTCACAATATTAGAATAACATTTTTTTACAATACAAACAAGTGTGTGTGTGTATACAACGTGTTATAAGAAAAAAAAGCTTTCATAGTATGGTAAAGAGCGTGCGTGTGTGCGAGTGTGCATGCACAACAGCAATGCTGTGTGTGTCAACTTAAGTAGGCAAAGATGGCTCGGTTGGTAGAAATACTGTTGCCAATAAATATTGAGACTGTGCGTGTGCAGTGTTGGAAAGTATTCCTGACCTTCTACTTTTCCAAGTTTGTCGTTTTCAAGTTGAAATTTTAAACAAATATCAAGACCAAAATGACTAATTGACAAAAATTGAAATTCTTTACAAACAATTTGCTACCTTTTGTCAGGATGGTCCAAATAAATATAAGTTATACAGAGCCCTTGAGGGTAAATGTAAAAAAACTTGTAGTTTTAAGTCCAGACGAGAAAGTGTCTATGTACATTGGAGGCAAATGTTGTCTTCTGTCGTTTTAATCTGATACTTTCCATTTTATTTCAGCCTTTAACCACTGCTGTAAGCAAACTGGCTTTCTAATGGCGTTCAAGTGTCGGGATGAGAATACTGCCTTGAAAGAGTGCCTGACTGTTTAGTGAGTATGAGACATTTACTGGTACATCTTAATCCCTGAATCTTAGTTTGGGCACACTTGACAATTATTAGTTTGTGAAAAGACCATGCTTTGTTGGTCTATTCTACACAAACATCTCAGAAAGTCAACATGTGCGTATTGAGTCACCAAATATCACTTTTCCACAGCTACAAAGACCCAGCCTTTTTTGAGGAGTGCAAGAAGGAGTATATTCGGGATAAATTGGAGTACGAGAGGACTGGCATTCCAGCCAAAAACAGAAAACAGAAGCTCCCAGCAAGCATGTAAAGAAACTGTTCAATAGCCGTGCATGCTAATAGCACCCCATGAATTGAAACATGGATTTAAAACAATTTGTAGCGATTTATTTCAAGAAAGTCTTAGCAAGCATTTGACACCTTTCTATACACACATTATTCAAGTGTAATTTCAATTATATTTTCAGTATTTAAATAAGCACCATACAAAAATGTAATGTGGACACATGCGTCGACATGGTTTAGAATTAGAAATTCTGGTGGTTGGTAAATTAAATTTTTCAAGGTCAAGATCAAAACAAACATTTACTTCATTGCATTGCATCTCACTTCAAAGAGATTTCTCTTCTTTGTCAGTACCCATTATAGAGAAATGTACAGACATTTTCACTATAAACCAATTTGATCAGATTTTACCTATTTATTTTGAAAACTATCTATGAATATTTCATGACTACAAAAGTGAATATCAATTACACTTACAATAAAGTGTAATTAATGGTTTCAGAAGGATGTTCTTTTGTGAAATACCCCTTCAAACAAAGGGCACAATATCAGTTTCAGGATGTGAAGGAAGTACCGTGAATGGGCCGGTCTAGTTGGTCTACTTTGAGTTCTGGATTGAATTTTCCAGGGTTTAAAAAAATTTAGCATCCTGGAAAATTAAATAAGATCCAGCCCATTGCAATGGTCATAAGCATTCCGACTCCCCTCCCTTGGGTTTGTGCTTCGTAGTGTGATAATATTGCAAATTAAAGACTTGAATGCTTCAGACAACATTAATAAATATTAGGACAAATAAGAATAGGAATGACTTTGTCCTGTAAATGTAATTCAGACTGTGTAACAATGCAAATACTCCTGCTGTGTTGTATTTGTAAAACCAGACCGTGGTATGCAGCACTTGAGCCTTTAAGGGGTGATTCACAGTTTTTTTAGGCCATTTCAGTGTTCCTTAAGGTCCCCGGATAGGGTATAAAACATTGGTTTGGCTGGAAATGGCCCAGGTGCAATTTTATGTGCCCTAATGTAACCTTGGAAAATTGGTTTTAGACGAAGACTGTTTTCTCCCCATATGGTATGCTCGTTACTATTTAGATGAGCTGCACACTGATTGGTTGGTGTACAACAAGCAAAGCTGCAGAGCCAAACATGCATCTTGAATTGTAGATTTACATGACAACACAGGTTGCTTTCTCAGGCAAATGAGAAGGAAACAAGCTTGTTTTAAGAAATCCACAACAAAACTCAGTACTCCCTGACGTTTTTGGTATACAATGGAGTGAAGTACAACATTGTGAACACACTGACAGTGAGTGATGGAGTCTGACTCTGAGGCCAACGTCAATGTGACTGAGACAGTCTCACTCAGATTGCCAGTTTTACACAAAAATCAAACCACCTATCAGCAGAATCCCTATATCTCTTGAAAACTGCTCTGTTTTACCTTTTTGGTGAAGTATTGACCGAACAAACTGAAATATTAGCAATGAGCTTTGAAACAAGACATGGGTGGTGCCTAAGACTATGCGGTCCACGGACGACACATTCTCACTCAAATTTCTACTTTAGTGCGCTTGGGATTGAGAATGGCACACGGTCAAACAGTTTTTCACCCTATGGTAAATTGTCCCAGGTTTTCAAAACTGTGCCCAGGGAAATGCTTTATGCAAATTTTGTGGTGTCAGACTTCACAGGGATCTTCAGACCAGCCATACCTGTTGCCGATTTTGTTCTTTGGGAAGATTATGAAGAGTTTCAGAGTTCCCTGTTCAGCCTGAAACACTGTATTTATGATGGTGGTCCTTCTTCAATCATCTTGAAACAACTAAAAAAACATTACTGCTTGTTATTCCTGTGGAAGTAAACAACAGTTAAAGTAAAATAGTGTCTGAGATTTACATGAAATCCATTCATGTTACTGGGCCTGAACACCATGGGCTGGTCTGAATGCAAACTTTGGGTCGTGACAAAGGTACAGACCAGAGCCTAAAAAAGTGGGTCTGTATTTGTGCCATCTCACATGCATCTTTACTGAAAGAGTCAGTAGGCTGTGAGATTCAGTTTACATCGAATTTACCCCTCGAACTGCCATTATTCAACTATGACAAAGTAAAATCTGTTTTGCAGGCAATCACCTCTTTAAGGTAATTTACCAAAGGCAAAGTTGAATTTGAGTCCTATCCCAATTTTTTTTTAAATTCAACATAGATTTTTGATCACTTAGACCATGTGCTGCATTAACTCACCTGAAACCATTGATGGTTATTTACCTACTTCTGTGAATATAAAACAGTACAATAAACTAATTAGTTTTTTTTTCCATTTGTCTTAATCTTTCTAAATAGATAGAACACTTTGACTAAGCTGTTCTGTTGATTGTACAGTTTGCAAGTTGCATCTGAGATTGTAGACCATATCTATCAGTGACCTAAAATACACCAGTCTGGAATTGCAGGACCAAGAGGTATAGCCATCTGGTCAAACAGCAGCCAACTGAAAAGTAATTGAAATAATAAGATTTGCAGGATATTGCAAGTGTAATGTTTGGATACTTGTTGGCAAAAAATAAAGTAATTTGTTAAAATACATACAGGATGTCATCAACATGTACTTGGGCTGTACTGGTACATATACTAAGGCCTCTGTAGTGGCCCATCTATCTTTGCAGAATTGTTATAATTTAGGCACATTGGAGGGTTTGAGCATTAACTAAATTAAGGTCATGCCACAGTATCTCAATAGGAGTGAGGTTTACGGGGCCACTCCAAAGTCTTCCATTTTTCTTCAAACATTTAGAGGTTGAATTGGTGTGTTTTGGATCATGTTGCAGAACCAAAGCTTGAATCAGCTTGAGGTCACACACACCTACCTTACAAAAAGTTAAACACTGTCTCATTAATCATCAGAGCATTTTCCCAAAAGTCATAAGGATCATCAAGATTTTTATCAAAAATGAGAAGCCTCAATGTTCTGCAAGCAGTGGTGTTGATTTCAGAAATCTACCATGAAGGTCATTTTTTGCCCAGTCTCTTACAGTGGAGTTATGAACACTGACATTGAGACAAGTGAGGGCTGCAGTTCTTTGGATGTTGTGGAGTCTTTCGTGGATGGGTCATCACTGCATCCTTGGGGTGATTTTGCTCAGCCAGCCACTGTTCCATATTCATGTTCACCATCTGTGGACCATGACTCTCACTGGAGTTCCAAAGGTTTAGATCTAGGATCTTGGAATTATGCTTTTGAGGATCTTTTGGTCTACTTCACTTTGTCAGGCTGGTCCTATTTCAGTGATTTCTTGATTGACAACAGGTGTGGCAGTAATCAGGCCAGAGTGTTGCTAGACTAAAAGAACCTGTATGATAAACCAGTTAAGTTACAACACGGAGGCAAACACTTTCACACAGGGCCATGTAGGTTTTTTCACAAAATAATACAAAACTTTAATTTAATAACTGCATTTTGTGTGTACTTTTGTCATATATATTTAAATGTGTTTAATCTGAAACATTTTAAGTGTAAAAAAAACAAGCAAACAATCTGGAAGGGGGCAAACAAATTTTCCACACCACTGTATAAGTATTAACATTGTCATAAGTCTTTTGCCTTGCTTCCCTTACTCTGTCTCCATACATGAAAAACCTCAACCATCTTAGAGCCAAGTGTTGAAAGCATCTGAAAGTCAGTGAATTTCAATTGAATTTTTTTTTTTTTTTTTATGGTTCTGAATAAAGCTGACAGTCAACTGTCCAAATCCTTTAAAGATAATTATACAGCCTGATTCACACATCTGAAATATATGGAATCCCAACCAAAAGAAACAACAGGCAAGTAGATATTCACATTAACCTGGTAATTTAATTCAATTAATCTTTACAAATGGTCTATAGTTCAGTCATTCTGAATATAAATCATATCTACTGTACATTGCATTATGTTTGCAGATTTCAAACATAGGAAACTGTTGTAACATAACATTTATAAAGAATCCTAAATTTTTTTTATTTTTGATTATTGTGATAGGCAGGACATTTAACATTTCAATCGCTTTACATTGGTCCAAACAAGTCAACAATTTATTTCCTTTATTCCCCATTTTCAAAGTAGAGTAGAGAAAAGGCCTAAGCCAAATGGATTTCTCAAGTGCAACTTGGTCTGATGAAATATATTTAAGAAGCACAACTTTACTCACCAACTTTCCAAATATTGTTCTGTGCTTCCTATGAATTGCCGTCTTGCTTGTGAAGACTTAACTGACATTGTTTCTACAATACTTGCTTATGTGCTCCAATTTCGTGCCCCTTTTTTAATCTTTTCAGAACTTTTATATTTATATATTTTTCGTATATTAGTGCTATTTAGCGTGTTTTTGTTCAACTTTCTGGTAGACTTAAATTCATTAATATATTCAATTAGTTCTTTTATTAAGATCTGCATGTTAATTGTATGCACCTTCCACAGTAAATTGTGTTGCGAAAACGTACATGGCAATAAAAACTAAATTCTGATGGCAGCGCAAATGTTTTCAAATACAATTAAGAAACATTGTGGAAATGTCTCAACAAATCCACTAGCCTGAATCTTGAGATTTGCTTGCATCTGGTTTATGGTTACATAAGATTTAGAACTATAGGAAGCAATTAGTCAACATTTACTTTGCCATGTGTTGGAATACATTAATAAGACACTGTTTACCTTCTTAGAAGACATTTTTTACCGGTTTATGTGTGACCTCACACACTGAGCAGAGCTGTGTATTTCTGAAAGAAAAGAAAACAAGCCATATTTTGTTCACCCAATGGACTTTTACAATGCACATTTTCCATTTGAACAACTACAAAGAAATCCATAAGGATCACTTCTGAAAAATATCAGAAAGCGTTGTGAAGTTTTCAGACTGGGTATGGGTATGACTACCAAAGATTGTACTGTGTGTGCGACTGACAGACTTGAGCCTTTTTGGTGCTATTTATGGTAAGCATTTACCTTGTCATGTCTGAAAGCATCATGGCAGAGGCACCAACACAGCGTGTTTTTACCTAAACACAGTCCTTGCATTCTTATGGAATAACATGTGACTATATACTTTTCAACAGTAACATGTAAAGAGAGACTTGCATCAGAGGGCTACGATTAAAACCTTGAGTGCTTCTGACTGTGGATCAATGTGTTTCCACAGTGATTAAGAAAGAGGGGTTAAACTCCAATGGACGAATAAAGATGCACACACCCTTAGTCATTTGGCTGTGAAGTCTTCGTCCCATGTACGATATTTCCTCTCCTATGAACTCAGGGATTTTCCCTCATTATTAAACAGGGATCCCTCAGTGGTAGACAGGGATCCCCCAAGCCCTGTGTTCTTGTGGCAAAGGAATTCAGAGTAGTGATTAAGGCAGGTCAGGTGGTATGTGGCAGGCAGAGAGGGTGCAGGGAGTAGTTGGGTCAGTATGGAGGGCTTTTGGGGCTGCTTATCTTGGAATTGGAGGAATGGGAAGGGCTACTTTGACCCTCCCAGAAGACAGTGTCACTGGGCTTGGGGGGACTGGGAAAGGACCAGGAACTGTCATCCAAAGAAGCCTGGTTCTGAGGTGGGGGAGGCAGAGGCACTGGGCTACCCAGGGCCACAGGACAGTGGCTGAGCCAGGGGCCCTGCCCCCAGCAGTCCTCCCTCAGGCCATCCAGCGCTGGGTGGCCCATTGGAGGGCCAGGACGACCAGAGCTGGAGGGCACTGGGGGGGCACAAGGGACTAACACCCGTACTGTCCAGTTGTTCTTTTCCACATCATCCAGACACTGGACTGGAACCATTGATGCCGCTGAATGGAGGAGTAAAAACGTGTGTAATCAGTTTCAAAAGACGTTCGTTTTAACCACAAAATTCTTGAAAGAATTATTAAAACAATTCACCAGAGTACCATTTTGCAATTCTCCAGGATATTCTGAATAAATCTTCCAATCTTTAACATACAATACAAAATCTAAATGAGCAATTAGTCATTTTTGTCACTGGCTTGACACTAAAAGGTTTTAAAAAATGGTAATTTTGCGTCTATAATGTGCAGTTAATAGTATTAAAATAAATGTATTCACGGGCAAACCAACTGTCATTTATGTACCTTACCGTAAAGGCATAGGCAAGGAAATAATGGGACGTCCCTTCATGGATACATGCATGTGTGGATGGATATATGCCAAAATATATATATGTGTGGATGCTAAAAATTAAAAGACAAATCTCACAATGTTCATAAAGCTACTGTAATTAGTTTTCCAATTGATTTACTTAGTAATTTCTGGGTTGATGTATAGTTTGACTAAATTACTGCAGCCTTCTCACCCTCTGTGAGAAGGCATTAAGTGTTGTTACAACTTAATGTTCGTCTTCATCAAATTTCCCTACAAGGTTCTCTTCACTGGTGCAACTAAACAACTGAAGCGTCACTGAGGAAATGCCAACTTCCTTACCTGGTTTGCTGGCAATAAGCAAAGAGTAAGAGTCTTTAAGCCGCTTCACAAGGTCTGTCTGTATCTTCAGTTTTGAGTGGAGATGGGAGACCTCAAAGCACAGGCTCTCATAGGACTGCAGCATGGTCTTCTCCCTGATGGTATATTATAGGAGTTAAATAATTTGAACTTTGTCCCCGTGCCGCAGGACTAAGCAGATGTATTGTGTCTATGAAGCACTCATACCATGGCAATGAACTGAGCCTCCTCTGAATCCTTGATAAAGTGAGTAAATATCTTCTCAGTAAACTGTGTCTCCCTCTAGTGGCTAATGGTCATACTTACTATGAGAAAGCATGGTCTACTGTGAAAGCAGACCAGTCCAGCTAACTTGCCGTCTTCTCTAAACTAAAGATGCCAAAAAGGAGGAACATACCAATTCTTGGATTCCGGATTATGGTTCTGATCACAGTCTGGTCTAGTTTTTCCAACAGGATCCTCAAAAACAGAGATCATACGATTTAAAATCATAGTTGATGTCTACCGTTTCTACAATCACCTACTAAAAATGTAGTATCAGAATCAATTAAGAATTACCATATAAATACTTAGTCAACACAGGTAGAAGGATGAACTGACAGACTCCTGAACCAGACCAATTTCTGTCTTTTATGCATGATTATAGGAAATCTAATATAGCCACACTGATTTTTGAAGTAAATGTAAGCTTATGACATAACAATTGTTTACATGTGTAAATCCACCAATAAGGCTGTTGGTTACCCCGCAGTGCTCTTGCAGCTGGACTTTCTCATGTTGTAGTCTCTCCAGCTCTTCTTGGCATGAGTGCATCTTCAGCCCATTGTTCACCTGGTCCATTTGCCACAGGCCCAGGCTGCTGTTCAGACTCTTCACCACTAAAACAAGGAACAAATATATTGAGACATCGGTTGTCAATTACACGCACGCGCGCGAGAATAGTAAGTGATGAGACCATTAAGTGACAGTACTGAGGGAAGGGGGGCCAATGGGGGCCAAGGATGCAAGTACAAGTCAAGAGGAAAGTAGTGTCAAGCATGTTAGTGACGTGCATGGTTGATGTGAGTGTACCTTGGCTTGTTTCAATTTCTGTCCTCAACTCCAGCAGCTCCAACTCTTTAGCCTGCAACTGATCAAGCAACAGCTTCTCCGATTCACTTCTCTCCTTTTTCTAATAAACAAAGAGATAAACCATCAAAAATTGACAATATAGACAGCTAGAGTTTATAGGCAAGCCTCCAGGCTACCAAAAAGATTGCCTTGTCAGTAGTCTTCACCTTGTGTGAAGCTTTTTTACTCTGACATACCAGATTTTTCAGCTCCGCCTGTAGTTCCTTGTTCTCCATGTAGATACCTCGGTAGGCACTAAACGCCTTGTTCACATACTGGGGTCCTTCTGAGGGGGGTGCTTCTGGTCTGAATGGCTGGAATAAACAAAAGTAGAGCAGATTCAAATGTTTGTAATACAAAACTATTATCGATGGTCAGTTACTGGAGCCTTTTGTTTGTGATGATCTTCAAGCACCATCAATCGTTGCATTGGATGAGTGCTGGGTACTGTATAGCTCCCCTTGGCAAATAGCTCCCATTGGCAAACAGCTTATCACTTCATGAATAATGTAATCAATTCCACATTGCATCAAGTACTCTTAGTTCAAAATGTTTGCCTCATATCACAGGGTTGTAACATCTAACGATACAAATACCCAAGACAGCACTTTTTTGTTGATACAGTACATTAGTTCAAGTTTGCATTGGTTAGAAAAGAGTATAGCTTTCTTGAAAAAAAAAAAAACTAAATGTATTTTCACTTATATACTTTCAATTGTCTACGCTCTCTTATTTTGTTTAAGTTTATGGTTCAATTATTTATATATTATATAAATAATGTATATATTTATAATTATATAAATTATTTATAAATATATAAATTGTATTACTGACGTTATGTAATTTGTATTATTAAGATGTATGAGTAGCAGGTAACACTGAACTGTGTGGGAATTTATGCATGGTAATGAATCAGGCAGAAGTGTACCGTTTAAAGATTCTGCTCTTTCAGAGTTTGCTCAGCAGTCAAGGCACGATTCAATTATTTTGGTCCTTTAAATTCCCTAACCCCCCCCCAATCCTTTAGCATATACTACTTGTCCTCCAGCTGTTTGACCCTCTTCCTCAGTAAAGTGTTTTCTCGTTCTGTGTCCCTCAAGCGTTTTTCTTGTCCTCATAGGCAGTGACAGGGCGACAGGTGCGAGGCATGCCTGATTCAGGGCAGACTACGGGGTCTTCTGCCGGGCACTTGCAGTCTCTGGTTTCAGGATGTAGAGTTCATTGCTGCGGGGGCCATTTTCCGGCCTGTAGGTAAACGTTACAAGAAACGACCTAAACGATGCAGTTAATGAATAGAACCTTGTGATTCTTGACCTCGACAAATTTGAAAAAGGGATTAATGGAACAATACCTTGAGAAGCAACTTGTACCCTCATTTCAGTGAACGTGTTTATA
>BROE01000014.1:5543951-5828075 GCA_036571765.1 Plecoglossus altivelis | reverse complement strand
CCCCCCCCCCCCCCCAATCCCTTTAGCATATAACCTACCTTGTCCTCCAGCTGTTTGACCCTCTTCCTCAGTAAAGTGTTTTCTCGCTCTGTGTCCCTCAAGCGTTTCTTGATGTCCTCATAGGCAGTGACCAGGGCGAAGTGCGAGGCCACTGACTCATCTCCAGCGCAGACTGACACTGGGCTCTCTGCCGCCACATATGCAGTCTCATGTTTCAGGATGTAGATGTCATCCTCAGCTGCCGGGGGCTCCATTCCAGGCCTGTAGGTCAAACGTTACAAAAAACGACCTAAACCGATGCAGTCTAATAGCAATAGAACCTATGTGAACTTCTTGACCCTCGACAAACTTTAAAAAGGAAATATAATGGAAACAAATACCTCTGTGAAGACAACTTGTACCCTCACTTTCAGTTGAACGTTTAATTCATGTCTGAGCCCAATTTTAAAAAAGTGAAACAATAGAAGATCATGCATGGGTTCAACCTTCAAAGTAGGAAGCTTCTAAGAACAAAAAAGCGTAAGATTTACGTGAACACATACCTACTCTTTGCAAATGAGTAAGTGCTAACTTGTTCTAAATCATGCTAGGTAAATACTAGTCATCACGTACAGCAAATCTAGGAGGAAATCTTTTGCGTCGAAGTGAAACCAAAACCCCAAAAGGTACCGAACGGCTAGCTAGGTTCTTCCTTTGCCAGCCAACAGAACTATGAATTATCTACCCTTTGTAATATACTAGTCTCCTAAAATACAAGAGTCAAAGCCAAAATACGGTTGACTGATTATACAAAAAGTACAACGAACTAATCAAAAATAGTAAAGCCATCTAGACCATCTAAGCGAGCTGTATTAACTAGCTTAGCCGTTTTGTCCGGTAATGTAACAAAGCAAGATGAGCAAGAGATAGCTTATTATGGTCCTTCGTCGTTTGCTATGTTCACAAGTTACATAGTAAGATGATTTGCACATACTCGTAAATTAGGTTTGCAAAAACGACGATTAATTAATGGATTGCATTTTAACGCAGCCAGCAAGAGTAGCTACTATATCATCGAGCTAGCGCTTGCAGCTAACCTTATTTAGCAGGCTCTTGTCAAACCAAACGACGAATGGCAACATTGCAAGCGTCACTAAATGAACAACCATCACCTTAGCCTACCTAGTTGATCCAATAGGTGATGTTTTCGGGTAGTATCAGGTCGTGAATATGACGAACATGGTATTATATCAATCGAATCATTAGCTAGTCGTATTTATAGCAGAAAGACAACAGGTAGCATAAACCACCATCTACTTCATTGGCAATTGACGCTGTGAGGGTGAAGCTATATGAGCCAACCTGAATGGGGGAATCTAATTTCCGCCTAATTGCTCCCAAAGTTTTCAAAATAAAGGTATATACAGAGTCTTCCTGTCGTGGTTACTGTTGAAACGGTAAGGCTAAGAGAGTCACTTTCAGCAGAAAAAGCGAAGTGTCAAGGCAGTTTGTTTAAATGTACGTTAAATGTTGAATAATAAATAATTTAAAAATTAAGTGTTCACAGCCTCTACTGTGACGTTAAAAACTGAGATCAGATCCATCCTGTTTCCACTGATCATCCGTGAGATAATTCTACAACTTCATTGGCGTCCACCTTAGGTCAATTCTGTTGAGAAGATCATGAGTTAGCACACAGCTGTCTATATTATGGACCAAACCTCCAACAATAAACAATAAAAAAATCGATAAATGTATCAATGAATGTATTTTTACATAAATAAATGCATTACATTTAAATACATTTAAATTAACGTAGTAACATAATAATTACGTATTTATTTATTAAAATTACCCTTTATTTCTGTATTTATTTATTTTTGTATTCATTTATGGTTCATTCAGGTACACTGCCCTCCATGTAGGCCTGGCGAAACAGGAGACCAAGGCAGGCCTGATGGTGAGGTTTTGAATGGGTGGGTACCTGTGATTGCTGAGGCTCCTTCCCAGCGATCTGGCCTTCAACCTGCCCCCGGCCTACACAGTTTTAAAGATGTTTTTGAAAGATTTTAATCTTGAACAGCAGACAGAGCAGATTTGAACTAACCTCCGTTTTATAGTCTCTGTTGTTATTCTGTGTACAGAATAGGGAGCTGATGTGTCCAGTGTGCAGGCTTGAGCTAGGTGAGTCCTCCACAGTTTGGCGCAATTTGGCCCATCCTGGTCTGCTGAACCAGCACCGTGACCTGAACTGGATGGTGGCCCATGAGATCCTACTGGTCAGAGCACTCCGGTAGACTGGTGGCATTGGCTATGTGCCCATAGTCAGTTTGTGGCATAGTGGAGAATGTGCGGCACCTGCTCTGGGAGTGTGGCGCCGCCCGTGACCTGTGGATCCACGCAGGGCACCTGATAACCCAGAACCTTCATGCAGGGGAGGTCCTAAACACACAATTGGTGCTATACGGAGTCAGCCGGATACCCACAACAATCGGACAGTTCCATAACCTCTGGCTCACCCTGACATGCTTTAAAGAAGTCTTTTGGACCTCCAGAAACCTGTTGGTGGGGAAGCGTGTGGAGACGACCACCCAGGCAGTGGCGGCTACGGCTACAGAGACCCTAGGGTGGTATGTCACACGTGCCATTCAGAAGGGGCCCCCTCCCATGTGAAGTGGTCTGGACGGGCCCAGCCTTGTTGTACTTGAAATGTGTTTTTAATCGCTCTGGACATTAAGGGTATTACCAGAACAGATGTACCATTGTTTCTGGACATATTCCACAAAAAGAACAGTTATCACATGTCAAACTTAAACCTAAGGAGATAATGCTTAGCAGGATAATACCCATGTATGATTGAAGATAATTCTCTTACTTTATTTGTAACTTGGTATTTGTAAGGAATGTTCCATATATTCCCCCATTTCAGGTTGTCAACAAAGTTAGACCAAAAGGACACAACATTAGGTGTGCTGGTGACATCTCTCTGGAATTAAGAGTTAATATTACAATTATCATTCCTGCGGAATACAATGCGGTTTACCAGCCCCTTTTAAAAGAGTCAAAATACCAGATGGGATGGTATACATAACAATTGCACATTTTCTTGCCGTAATTGGAATGTGAAGGAATTCAGAATAATTTAGCAAGGATTCACTATCATTAGTTGGGACACTAGAATTATATTATTATTGAACCTAGTTTTATAAAATATGGATTTATTCTTGAATTGAATCAACCGATTATTCCAGATGAAGTACCTATGTGGGGAGAAATTGTTTGTATATTAATGATCATGCTTAGAGCATTTGTTTATGGAATTTAAATCAAGTTAAGAGATTTTTAAAATGTTATAATCACATAAAAGTACGAATTCTAGACCACCAACCTTAGAGAAGACATAGTCAGGTATAAAGTTGCATGTAGATGTGGAATTGTTTAGAAAATGCTTTATCCAATTAATTTTAAAAGTTTTATTAAGGGATGTAAAATCAAGAACGTCTAGACCACCACATTCAAAGGTGTTCATGATAACAGATTCTTTCATGTGTCTCGTTATTCCAAATAAAATTGAAAAGTAATTGGCAATAGAACTACAGAGCTTTTTGTTGACAAACAAGGGGACAGCTGTATATGTAAGAGGGGATAAACCTTCTGCCTTTGTCAACAATACTTGTCCTTTCAAAGATAAATCCCTCTGCAGCCATCAATTCAGTTTTTTTCTTTGTGAAGTGAAGTGACGTATTGTCAAGTATGGTTACCCATACTCGAAATTTTATCTCTGCATTTAACCCACCCAAGTGCACACACAGTAGTGAGTAGTGGGCAACCACATGCACACACAGTGAACATACACCCGGAGCAGTGGGCAGCTATTGCTCCAGCGCCTGGGGAGCATTGGGGGTTCGGTGCCTTGCTCAAGGGCACCTCAGTCATGGTATCAAAGGCAGAGAGAGTGCTGTTTACTCACAATCCCCACCTTCAATTCCTGCCGGTGCGAGAATCGAACCAGCAACTTGAAGGTTACAAGCCCGACTCCCTAACCATTAGGCCACGACTTCCCCACGACTTCTTGTCACTAATCAAATTAAAGTTTACTGAGCGTCTCTCCTCATTTTTCATTAATTTTTATTTTATATTTATAGTGATCTGTAGATAAGCGATCTTATCTCTTATTGGTATGCCACAGATCTGGAAGGTGTAAATCATCTTTCAGGGGAAAAAGTTTACACTTCAGAGTTAAGCAGAGGTCAGAAGCTTCTAAAAATAACTATTGTTTTAAGTGATTGGCACTTGGTTGGCATCTTTCAAAAATAATGTATTATCATCTGCTAGTTGGGTCAGGGTAACTTCTCTTTCTGCAATTTTAATTGCTTTTAAAGTACTATTTTTGGGTGGAAAGATGTTGAGAACATAAAATGAATAGGTAGGGGGAGGCATGGCAGCCTTGTCGGATGCCTCTTTGCAGCTCAAATCTAGGTGATGTCCCATTTTTTGGTGTGATAGAACAATGTACTGCAAAGGCAATAGCTCTAACAGCTTTACATAAACAAAACCAAATTTCAATAATTTTAAATATAAAGTTGTTATACTTGTACTGTGTCAAAGGCTTTAAGACAGTCCAAGAAAAAGATATAATCAGGATATAAAAATGAATAATCAATTATATTGTAGACAAGAAAAATATTGTTTGAGATGTCTTTTTCTCTTTAATCCAGATTGGACTTCATCAATAATATGGCCTAAAACATTTTTCTATCAGTTTGCAATAATGGAAGAAAATAATTTGTAGTCAGTGTTTAGTTATGAAATATGTCACCAATTATCTATAAACAGTGGATCCATATTGGGTTTGGGGATTAAGGTCATTCAGCCTTGGGTCAGCGAAGGAGGTAAAGAACCTTTTTCACTTTCTAATATAACTTAAGTAGAAAAGAACAGGAGAAGAAAGGGAGCTAAATCTTGTGTAAATGCCTGCTAAAATTCTGCAGAGGCCATCAACACCCGGAGAGTTGTTAGTTTTACAATGTTCAGTAATTTCCTGCAAGGTTATAGGGTCATCGCAGAGTTTCCTATCATTTTGAGAGATTGGAGTGACAATATGAGTTCAAGAATGTAGTGGATGATTGATTACAATATTTAGATTTTTATCATTTTCTATAGAAGAAAACCATTGTGCTCTTCAGATGATCAGTTACAGTATCATTAATATTAAATTGTTGGATTAAATTACGTTTCCCATCATATCTCTGAAGATAAAAGAATAAGCAGAGTTCTGCTCACCTTCTTCAATCCACCTTTTCCTTGACCTTATAAAGGCACCTTTGGCTTTGTTGGAGAAGATCTCATTTAGTTTAAAGTTGTTACGCAATTAATCGTTCCTGCTCTGATACATCTGCAGGGTCCTTCTGGTACAAGGAAATTACTTTAGAGACCACTCTTTCTTCCTCCAATTTACCATTTTTGGATGAGATACTACCATAATTCCTTAAATATTGGCTCATTTAAAACTTTAGAAGTTCCCAATTGCTACCAAAAGTATCCTCAGACTTTGTTATCCAGTAAGCATTCCTACATCTTGTGGAGGGGGTAGGGTGCAAAGGGATAAAGATGGAGACTGCATTATGATCTGTAATGGGGTTGTGATGATATTAACTGATATTTTCTCAAAATTCAAATGATCAGAATCTAACCAATAGTCCAATCGTGAACGTCTGGTGACACTTCTATTACTCCTAGAAAAATCACTAATGTTAGGGTTGTTAAATCTCCATACATCAATCAGGTTAAATATTCTATATAATGTGCATTATGAAGCACTGCTGTTCCAATAATAACAATGCAGCACCTCCTAGGTTCAGAGTATTTGGGAGACCCTGGAAACGATTCTTCCATACACCAAACATGCACTCTATTAGCCCTCTGGTGAGCATGTGAGCTTGGTTATAGCGCTGTTGCTCTGGTTTGACTGGATGGAGATAAGGGGTGAACAAGAAGTTTGTCTGTGCATACCTACTGTCACTAAGTAGAATTCCAGAGTGTTGTCTTGTTTCAAACTGACTGTACAAAGAGGAGTTGGGGAAGATCCTTGAGTCATGAGTTGAACCTTTCCAGCGTGCAACAATATTGGAGAACTGCATAATGGGAGTGCACACTCCTTGTACATTTATAGAAAACCAGTTTATATGATTTTTGAATTCCTCAGCATCTGCTGTAGAGGGACACTTGATGGGAATGTAGCAGCCATCGATACAACCAATAACCCCAGGGAAGTTCCCATATTCATAGAAATCTACCTTGTAGGTGGCCTGTTCAGCAGCATTTGGGAATTTTTGAAATCCTTTTTCAGTTCACTTAGACTTTGGGTAATATTTTGCACACTGTTAATTCACCTACACCACACAAATCCCCAGTTTCACGATGGAAGGTTCCACATGCCAAAAACCTTAAGGCAATTGATATTTGTAAGGAAGGAGAAATAGGGGTGCCCCTGACTAAGTCACCTGAAAGCTTGGGCTGCAGCAAACCAATTATTTCTGTTGCATTTTCCTTTGACATACGGAAATGGTCAAGAAAATGTTAATCATCAAAATCATTTAGTGGGTTGCTCCTGTCTGTCAGCAACCTTCTTTCTGGTCTTGGTGGTGGTCTCTGATTGTCGTTGAAATAGTCAAGGTTTTCTGCAACTGTGGACGTGAGCCTTGAGGCAAGAAGTTTTTAATCTGAGGTTAAACCTGGTTCTGACCAGGTTTAATTTAAGACTTAATTTAGATCTGAATTAGGTCTAATCCTACGTCTAGTAATCCGATTGTTTCAGTCTAGACTAGTGAAAGTCTGAGACTATTGTAATTCATGTGTGAGAAAGATACTTCAATAAATCCAGGTTTAAAATGACATTTAGTCTACGACTAGGCTTAATGCCTGTACGGGAAACCGGCCAATAATGTTCTTCCGTTTGTGACTAAGATTAAGCGTGACTTCTGCAAAGTGTTAGTAACCCTTTAGTCCTTGTTCTATGCATGTCCATTTGGGTCCTAGGCCTAGTGTTGAAATTATACTCCGTATGATAAAGAATGTGCACCTAGCAATGATGAAATGTATTGTATGTCGTGACTGCTAAATCAACTTATTTCTTTGAATAAATTGCTAAAAATGGCCATAGGCCTAAAGTGATTTTTAAGACAATCGATTCAGTCTTGAACCCTACTACAGCAGGCTACCCTACTGCTACACCTGAGATCTGCAAAAAAAAATTGTGGACAAAATCCATGACATCAGAGCGCAAATATTGCCATCAGTTGTTTCACGCTTTGAACTTCCGGTGCCCTCCGGTTCTTTCTGGCACTTTGACCCTGTCTCACTCAACCAGTTGTCAAACAGTTACTTCGCTGAAACCAACTTCTTCACCTATGGATGTGATGCCGTCTCATTTTCTTAAAGACATTTTTAATTCTTTAGCTCCTATCATACTGGCATTAATAAACAGTTCTCTGGCTAGCGGAGTGGTTCCCACAAGCTTTAAACATGCTGTGGTCTCCCCTCTCTTGAAAAAAACAAACCTGGACCCTGACACTTTAAATAATTACAGGCCAATCTCAAAGTTGTCGTTTCTCTCAAAAATTCTAGAAAAGGTAATTTTCTTGCAGCTTTCATCTTATCTCGCTGATTATAACATGCTCGGTAAATTTCAATCAGGTTTCAGGGCATTTTACAGTACTGAGACAGCTTTGCTAAAAGTGACAAATGAAATCTTATGTTCCCTGGATTCTGGAGACGGGGTCATCTTAATTATTTTAGATCTCAGTGCAGCATTTGACACAATAGATCATACCATGGTATTACATCGTCTTGAAAGAGCGGTTGGCATTCAGGGAGTTGCATTAAGTTAGTTCTCCTCATATCTCAAAGGTTGCACTTTTTCAGTTACCATTGGCAAACATAACTCATCTTCAACACTGATCACATGTGGTGTTCTGCAAGGCTCCATTCTGAGTCTTCTGCTTTTCTCTTTATACATGCTTCCTCTTGGTTCTATCTTTCAGAAATACAAGGTTTCTTATCACTGGTATGCTGACGATACACAATTTTATCTTCCTGTCAAGTCCACAAATGGAAATTTAATTTCAAATTTTATCTCCAGTCTAGATGAAGTGAAAATGTGGTTGTCTGACAACTTCCTAAAGTTAAATGGGGATAAAACTGAGGCCATTGCTGTTGGTTCACTTTTGTGTATCGCAAATATGGAAAACCAGTTTAGTGCCCTGTCTTCAACACTGCAAACCTTGAAGAACCTTGGCGTTATATTTAATTCTGACTTATTATTTGATAAACAGATTAATTCTGTTGTCAAAGGAAGCTTTTTTCATCTCCGGTCCATCGCCCAACTTAAAACTCTTTCTCTTTCCAGTGGCCTTGATCCCACAAGGCCATTACCCTATACTGTCTAAAAGCTTACATCAGATACTTGTGTAACTGAACGTGTACGAATCCTATAGGCTGAATAACTGTTTTTTGTCTCTAAAAACTATATAAACTCATGTATGTGGCTTTATACTTTGAAGACTGTACCCTGTACCTCTTCCCGACTGGTCGTATTCATTAAACTCGGAAAGGGATCTCTGAGTTTGTCGTTGTGTCATCTGTGTCTTCAAGACCATCACTTTGATAAAAACAAAACAATTGACTGTCAGATATGATGGATGGCATATGTTTATTCTTCTCATCCAACTACAATAAATTCACTCTGTCCAGATGGAAGTAACAAGCCAATTTTTTTTACTACAAGTAGAAAGTATAGATAACTGCGTGACAATGAAGTTTTTATGAGCAAAAGTAAAAAGTTGGCAGAAAGATTATTACTCCAGTAAAGTATAGATTGAGAAAGTAGAGAAAAGCCCTGCTCACACAGGCACAGTTAATTATAAACAGTTTCTAAACCCACCAAACCCATTAATATCTCTAAGCATCTTGTCTTTTGGCACAGTACAAATAAATAAGGTTAAATAAGGTATCTGCCCAGATGAGCCCAAAAGATCAGAATGGGCAGGTAATGGGCAGAAAAATTATGACTCCAGTAAAGTATAGATACTCAAAATTACTCTGAATTTCTGCTTAAATAATGTCTCTGCCAGTCATGAGCCCAAAACATTCCAAAACATCAAAATGGGCAGGTAGGATTTCCTGATAGATTGGTTCTGTGTTCTTTTCATAGGAGGAATGTGTTTGCTGCTCTTTGCTCAGAGGTTGAAACAATGTCTCGGTTTGGGTGCGTCAGGGAGACCTGCAGTTGTAGAAAGGAATCAGCATGAATGGGGAAAGTGTGTGGGCAGAGACAGCAGTAGTAGTTCATGACCTACACACACTTCCTTTAGTAAAGTGTATCTTCTCTGTCATTTTCAGAGGTGATAGTGAGCCACATGGATGGATAATGTGTTGGAATGAACCAATGAAATGTGAGGATACCAGAAACAAGGAAAATATTAATCCACCAGTGATTTTTACATAGAGTCATACTTTTGATATGGACTTTGAATTTTATGGTATGAAATACATGTCTGTATCATTTTTCTACACACTTGTTAAATAATAGTTGTTCATAATGACTGCCTTGTCATTTTCAATAGTGTTTGTATGTGCCTCACTCTAAGTTTAACTGTATTTTGTCTAGAGAGGAAAAGGGGAGGGGGTCTTGTGACATTCACATAGTGTATTCTACTGTCTCCTGGATCAGACATACAATCAGGGTCTGATCACCTTTCCGACTGGTGTAAACAAATGCTCGCCCCAGGTTTCCGTAGAGGTTGCCACAGCTGTTAATTTAATGTTGAAGTGGCTTATACCATGGTGACAATTGTTATTTTATCATACTCTATGTAATACACTGTGTGAAACATCTTGTTACAAATTTCCACTATTGCACAAAAGACCTTGTGACACGGAACAGATAAACAAACTTAACAGCCTTGGTTAAGCAGCTGTTCAAGGGTAGCCGAACAGTGGTGCCTGCCTTTTCCTCCTCTTGCCTCTGCATATAAATACGTGAAATTGATATTCCTCTTGGTTTATTATTGAGATTTTGACATACTGTAATTGAAAATCTAGGAGCAGATTGCTTATAAAAGGACATCTCAGTTCCCCATTGCTAGTAAGACAAAGGTAAGTCTTCTTTAAAACACTTGTGAAATAGAATAATTAGTAAATGATAGATTTACTAGATTTTTGAGATCACTTTGATGTGTAGTGGTTATGTATATTGTACAGAGCAACTGATGTAAACATGTTTGCACCACATGACTAGTAAGAACGTGTTTTAGTACGTTGGATTTCAAACACAATCAAGCTTTCAGTTCTTACAGCAGCATGATGGATAGCAACACAAATGAAAACGTATATCGGGGTAAATTAGAAAGCACAGTGAACATACTCTCTGTTCAACTGACAGCTGTCAAACTGAATTGACTTGATTTCAGAACAGGTGGCAAAATGTACCAACTCAGAGACTAACCCTGAGTAAAGCTTCTTGGCAATTGGAGAAAAAAAGACTCATGCTGCCTTATTTCTCCCCAGTGGAATTGTAATCATTAATTACTGCTTATGATAAATGAACCAATATTGAAAACCATATTTGTAATCCAAACGTCCACTTTTTAGTTGCTTTTTGTCAAATTTATCATGATTGTTATCTTCACACTGCAAGTTTTTAATGATTGCTTACTTGATATATGCACATTTGTCATCCATTATAGTCAGTAAAAAGGCTGAGGCCACCAAGCCATTATAGGCTGAAGGGATGGTCTGCTATATTGCATTTTCACTTACATGGAGTAAAGAACGCCTCAAATTAAAGAGGTAATTCACTGGATAACCAATTGACCTTGTCATGGTTAAATAACAATAGTTCAGGGAGTGAAATGGACATACAGTGAATCTTACAGTCCATTGACACATATTTGTGAAAAATATAAATCTCACATTTAGAAACCATAGCTGTGAAACGATCGGCTTAAGAAAAGATACATTGAAAAGATACACATCACAAATGTGGTCCACAATGGAGAAAATGTAGCCCCACCTTTTTGAGCTCCTCTGTGCTTTTGTCACTCATCGATATTTACATTTAGCCAACTGGTGTTCTGGCCTAGGAACATTACTGCAAGTCGCAGTATCTCAGACGCTAGTTTATTTGCGTGATAATAACAAAGACGAAGGTTGGGAAGTTTTCAAAGGCTATTGTAAATGGACCACTTTCATAAATACTGTGTTCCAGGCTTTACAGAGAATGATTGAAATGTCCATAAACATCCAATGGAACCAAACACTTGACAGGACAGTGTGTTACAAACACACACAATATTACCTATGGTAAATATGTAGTTTAGCAGCTCATTCACTTCTAAAAGACAGCTGCAGAAATGCCACCGACAAAGGCCAGGACAATAACCAATAACTTATTTAACATTTTGTAAACAGAATAGAGTTCTACAGAGATCCTGGTATAAATATTTAACTTAGTGTCAGCAGTACAGATGAAAAGGATCATTCAGCATAATCTTTACTGATGGTCTAACACCGATGGAGAAGAGAAACAAAATAACTTTATTTAACCCGTACCGATCCATTTATAAGCTCATGCCATGTGCCAATCTTTTTGGCATTCACTGGCTAACATTTTTTCCCACTATAAAGAGCCTACACACATTCATATATTGTGATTAAAAACACAATTGTGAAATTCTATTCACAATATGATGTACACTTATATTATAAGGCATTAGCATTATGACTGCCTGACACATGCGACAGCATCCATTTTCAATCATTAAATACACATTGCTCACAAATAGATATTGTTTGGGGAATTTATGACCTTAGATTACAAGTAAACAATTTGTTGATGAGATTATAATTACCTGTTCTAAACCAGTGTAGCACAGTTTAATGCTGGCAACACACTAGTACATTTTCAAACGTTCCCAAACCCTTTGGGGATGAGAGCCACAACATTGTGGCCATCAACAAAACTTTGTAAGGATTTTTTTGCTCTGGCTTTAAATTTCAAATATTCTGTAGCGTTGCAATAACGGACCAAATGGCTTTGGTTCCATCTTTTTCTGACACCAGTACGGGACTAGACCTCAAACCAGCGTGCTAGATCAACCTCTTGGTTTTCAGCCACTTCCTCTGTTCGCTGTTTGGACCTACAGATATCTGAGGTGAGAAAACCCCAATAGGGTCTGGCTACAGACTTGCACTTGCACTGTCAGACTTGCACTCTCAGACACCTGAACCTCCTCTGCAAGTGACGTCACTTGCAGTCGACACCTGCAGTCTCCTGCCACGTCACTTGCAATCGACACAAATAAACCGGAAATAAGTTTCCAGCCATTCGTTCGTGCTGCCAATGTACTTTAGTTCTATAACGAGACAGAAACCTTTCCTCCTGAAAATTATTTTTTGCTCCTTGTTTATTGTATGATTATAATGTTGTAACTTTACTTTGCCATTAAAGTAGGCTGCGACTTTTTAACATTTATACAAGCAAAGATAATCATTATCAAAGATAAAAGAGAACTCAAAGGTTTAAATAGCAACACAAAATTATCCTCCACAATTATGGAAATAAAAGAAAACATTATATGGATGCAATTTTTACATTCTATTTTTAAAACCTGTCACAAGGAGGCAGTGTATTTACAACTACTGTATTAACAATTGTTATTATTGGATAAACTGACAATAGTTTTATAAAATAGTACAATATAGTACTATATTATTACTATAGTACAAATGTATAAAAATGTAGAACACTTCCATAAAATAAAAACAGAATGCAAAGAGGCACATTATACATTTTCTTTTGTTTCTGAAAAGAGGCACAGTATGTATTTTCTTTTATTTCAGTTTGACAGAATACTTTCAGACGCATGACATCAACTACATGTTCAAGGAACAAGATAATGTCCTCCCTCTCAGTAAAAATTAAGCAGAAAGGTTCCAGAGCATCAATTCTGTCCTCTGAAAATTGAGTGTTCTGTAATTTTTCCATGGCCTCATCAACATCTTCATCCTCCATACAGAGTACTTTGGGCAGCTGAACAGAACCAAGCAGCACACTTGACTGTTTCGAACACCACTTGCTGGCTTCCTTTAAATCTCTCATCAATTGGTTCTGTAAAATAACACAAAGAACAAGGGAGATACTATTGTAAGAAACCAAAAGTATTCATTCAGAATTGTTAAAAAAACAAAAAGAAACAGTTATTTGACTTTGTTGCTAATCATGTAACAAAACAGTGTACCTCTTGTGATAATTCAAGTAGTGCATCCTCCATCACAGGATGTAGTACATTTATACTTGCATCATCTGCCTAACAATTTATGAAATACAATCAGATGAATATTACACTTAAGTGTGTGCTAATTTTAAAACTGCATATTTAAAGATAATTTCTATTGTGTCTGACCTACTACACAGTATAGGCTATATACCTGTGATGATGATTCTTGAACCCAATGTTGTGGCTCTTCCTGTTAGTGAAACACCACAGAATAAGCAAACATTCACAAGGTACCATGACATTATTTGTGTCATTTTCTCAAGCAAGTGCTTTTACCTGACAGGTGTCCTCTAGCTTCCTTTTCCTTAGTCTAAAAGCATGCTGCCAGTCACCACATAGTAAGGCTTTAGACTCCTCAGTGAAGTGTGAAAAAACCTTTCCGTGGCCGTAAAAAGTGACAATATAACACATAGTTCTATAATTTGTTTAAATCCATGATTTCTTTTTAATTTTTTTATTAAAAGAAATACTGTACCTATCCAGCCCATAGTTCTCCATTAACATCACGCACCACCATTTCCGCAGTTCTGGCATGTCCAGCTGCTCATAGCATGCAAGTTACTTATGCTTCTCAAACTGAGGTTCTTAAAAGAGCTAGTGATTCCAAAATAGTTTAAATATGGCTTACAACCATGCACATAACATTAACATAATATTGATTACAAACAAGAGCTCAAGTCATATAGGGACCATCTAGTACTTTCAGTAACCTCTGAGAAGCCTGTTCTACAACCCACGTACAGACCTTCATGCATATAAGAAAACAACATCTGAAAAATGCATGCAATACTATGAAATTCATGAAATAAGTCACAAAACTGTGACCATAATCAAACAACTGAGCATACAAGCATTCTCAGTTCATACAGATTTTTCAGATCATAAGCTTCACAATGACACAAGGTGTTTAAATCTGAAAGGTCATTACGGATGCAAAAAAGGTCTGAAAAACCTGAACAAAAGCGCAACACGCATTTGATATAAATTCATCTAAAGACCTCAACAGAGCTTTGTATCTCTGGGCACCAAATCCAAGTGGTGTCCCATAGTGTTTAGAGTCAAAAAAGAGAATTTCTTAATTACATTAAAAACAACACAATCTGCCATGCTCTATTTTCACATTTGACAAAAAAACATAACATTGAAAACACATGAAAAGTGATTTAAAAATGTGTATATTTTACATCTATTTGGTACTTACTGCAGTTTTGCATACACTGAAATCAAAGCACTATGGTCATGAACAGAAAAAAATTTATTTTATCACTCAAATGCAGTGTGGATACGTACACACAACTGGTAGTGTCCTGGTGTCCAAATTGGAATCACAAGTGCGTCTTTTAATTGAGCATCATCCTGACATGATACAGAAAGTTTAAGTAAACATATAACTGAGCCCCTCCTTGAACCGCCACCTTAACGTGGTGGAGGGGTTTGAGTGCTTGAATGATCCCAGGAGCTATGTTGTCGGGGGCAATAAGCCGATGGTAGGGTCTCCCATGGCAAACTGGTCCTAGGTAACTAGCCAAGCTAAGTGCGGTTCACCAAAAACCCCTATGAAAAAACCTCGGGGGTAGATGAGATCCGCCCCGAGTATCTTAAGTCTCTGGATGTTGTGGGGCTGTCGTGGCTGACACGTCTCTTCAACATTGCGTGGCGCCTTGGGACGGTGCCGCTGGACTGGCAGACCGGGGTGGAGGTACCCCTTTATAAGAAGGGGGACCGGAGGGTGTGTTCCAACTACAGGGGGATCACACTCCTCAGCCTCCCTGGTAAGGTCTATGCCAGGTATGGAGAGTACTGGAGACGAAATCCATCGATAGTCGAACCTCGGATTCAGTAAGAGCAGTGTGGGTTTCGTGCTGGCCGCGGAACACTGGACTAGCTCTACACACTTCATCGGTGCTTGAGGGTTCATGGGAAATTGTCCAACCAGTTCACATGCGCTTTGTGGACCTGGAGAAGACGTTCGACCGTGTCCCTCGTGGTTCCCTGTGGGCGGTTTGCCGGGAGTACAGGTTCCGGGGCCCTTTACTCAGGGCCATCCGTACCCTGTATGACCAGAGCAGGAGCTGTGTTCGTAGTAAGTCGGACCTGTTCTCGGTGCATGTTGGACTCGGCCAGGGCTTCCCTTTGTCACCGGTTCTGTCAATTGTTTTTATGGACAGAATATCTAGGCACAGCCAGGGGCCGGAGGGTGTCTGGTTCGGGGGGCACAGGATTTCATCTCTGCTATTCGCAGAGGATGTTGTCCTGATGGCTCCATCGGCCCGGGACCTACAGCATGCACTAGAGCGGTTTGCAGTCGAGTGTGAAGCGGCCGGGATGGGAATCAGCACCTCGAAATCTGAGGCCATGTTTCTCGACTGGAAGAAGGTGGCTTGCTCCCTCAGGGTGGGTGGGGAGCCCTTGCTTCAAGTGGAGGAGTTCAAGTATCTCGGGGTCTTGTTCACGAGTGAGGGAAGGACGGAACGTGAGATTGACAGGCGGATCGGTGCAGCGGCCGCAGTGATGCGCTCTCTGTACCGGTCCGTCGTGGTGAAGAAGGAGCTGAGCTGGAAGGCAAAGCTCTCAATTTACCGGTCAATCTACGTTCCTACTCTCACCTATGGTCATGAACTTTGGGTAATGACCGAAAGGACGAGATCGCGGATACAAGCGGTCGAAATGAGTTTTCTCCGCAGGGTGGCTGGGCGGTCCCTTAGAGATAAGGTGAGGAGCTCGGTCACACGGGAGGAGCTCGGAGTAGAGCCGCTGCTCCTCCACGTCGAGAGGAGCCAGCTGAAGTGGCTCGGGCATCTGTTTCGGATGCCTCCTGGACGCCTCCCTCGGGAGGTGTTCCGGGCATGTCCTACCGGGAGGCGGCCCCGGGGAAGACCCAGGACACGCTGGAGGGACTATGTCTCTCGGCTGGCCTGGGAACGCCTCGGGATCCCCCCGGAGGAGCTGGAGGTGGTGTGCGTGGAGAAGGAAGTCTGGGCCTCCCTGCTCAGACTGCTGCCCCCGTGACCCGGCCCCGGATAAGCGGAAGAAAATGGATGGATGGATATAACTGAGCATAACAGGGAATATAACAGCATATACTGTACTTACAGGCAGACTCAAAAATGGATCACGGTTGTTTGGTGGCAGCCATATTGGTACAACATAAAGGTCAACTATGTAAATGTTCTTACCCTGCAGGATATTGTGTATACATGGCAGAATTCAATACATGTACTGGAAGTACTCGAGTATTGTAATTCTGTATAATATGTACACTGTACCAACATGTATTTCTTAAAACATTCATGATCTTACAGTGGACTCCATGTCTCTGTTCAAGCCCAACGTCCAAAAGTCCGCATGGGTTAAGACTGTGTTCGCGGTTCAAACAATCAGCTCATTTCCTGGTTTCTCAATGTCCAGTATATATTTGAGCTATAAACAACAACAACAGCTGTCAACATCCAAAAAGTACCACAGAATTCAATTAAACTGTTGTATTAATTATTGAAACTTACTAGTTCTTTTTGGGCTGGATGACTTCCCAAAGTCCATGACGCTCAACAAGCTGCAATATTTTCACGCTTAGTGAATACTTCACATTGAGGTCCACAGTTTTCTTTATATTTTAAGACAAAAGTTACTAACTTAAAGCATAAAAAAACCATTAAAAGTTACAAGAAGAAGTATTTCTGGTTTAACTGATGTGGATGGTGCTGAACAGTTTCTCTGTCACTGGCTTGTTGGGCTGAGAAAGAAAGGGTATAATAAGTTTACTACTGCAATTTATAACAGAAAGCAGTGCAGCATAGTTTTTGGCTACTAACCTATAATTGCTTGTCCTAAGTCAGAAAGGGTGATATTTTCAAGACCACGAGGTCTGTGACCACATTGCAGCTGTACTTCCAGAAGCTTTTGGTTTGTGGAAGTGTTCTTGTGATGAACAATGTTGCACATAATGAAGATGTGCGTTGAAGGTACCATGTTGTTGAGGTTTTTTGCAAGCTTGCAAAAACCTGCTCTACAATTTGACTATTCAGCCAACCCTGTAGCTCTGGGACCAGGCTAATTCTTCTGAGTACATCCTGGGGGGTTTTCGTGTTTGATTCATGTAATTTGTCATACAACACATAGTGCTCAGATGATCCAGTTATGGGAGGGCCTTTGAAATTTAGCTGTAGCTGGTATTGGCGACAGTCCTCCAAGTCACACCTAACATAATGAGCTTTGCCCCACGTCTTTCTCTGTACATGAACTGGTACAGAGAAACCATGACCAGTTCTTTGAACTGCTGACAGTCCATTTGATGAGTCAATACACACACTAGAAAGATGAGATTTTATTGTAATATCTTTTGACTGGTCAGTATGTTTTCGATTAATGTGGATTACCAAGTTATTTTTTAGCACAGTGACTGAACAATGTGGGCATTTAATCACATTTTTGTTTTTTGATGACTGTGAACCTGTTGTTGCGGACAAAGGAACCAGTGCAGGTGTCATTGTGGAATATGGAACTGGTACAGGTGTCGTTGTGGACAGAGGAACCGATGCAGGTGTCATTGTGGAAAATGCAACCAGTGCAGGTGTCGTTGTGTAACTCAACTTCAACATAGGCCTTTAAATACCCCATGGTCAATCCAAAAGGTCATACTGTAACAAAAATTATTAATGCTAACGGTCATGAGAACTGTGAGACTGTCACCAAGGCAAAGGATTAACATTGAGTCAACTGTATTTTAACCTTTCTGACTTGTCCATCCTATCATCACTATTTCACCTGTATGTAGGTTTTCCCTTTGAACATGCTATTATTGTCTGGTGGAATTGTTGGCGGGATATTCTTTGTGCCAGCGACAAAGCTGCTCTGCTTGAAACTATACATGTTGCCACCTCTTCCACGCGTTCAGATCCTCTCTAGTGAACTGACATGGTCTGGGAAGGGTTACTGTAAACTTAAGCATGATCAAGTGATTTGATGTAAGAGGTTCTAGACCGGTTGGGTCACTTAATTTTGTCACAGTGAGGGGCCTATTGTTAACTATTGCCATTGCTTCATAAATGAAGGCACGGAGGGAAGAGTCATCTATCCAGCCTGTGGAGAGTGTTGTTACAATGGCAGCATGTAAGAAGCTACAACCCTATGATTTTATTATTTGTTGTTATAAGGGTTCCTCCAATGGGAGTCTACATGATTTCCCCAGTGCCCCATTTCTCCAAAATGCCTACAATTTGGTACACATGCCTTATCTCTTATGGGGAACAAAAAAGCCTCAAGGACCCATAATACTGGCTAAGTTTAGGACAATCTGCTCATGAACCATAGATACAATCGACCTGAAAGTTGTTACACAATTGTAGAATGTCTTTCTATAGGGTGAGATGTTGAGGAATAAGAAATGCAATGCACAATGGTTTAAAAGATGTATTTCTATAAATGTCCACATTGCTACAATATCTTTGCGTCAAAAATGGTAATATTAGTAAAATACAATTTTCAAACCTTAATGGTTTCAAGATGATATGCTTCTGAAGTATCATGAACACTTTCATCAAAGTATGTCAAAAGTCAAAATTGAAACTGTTTACACTTTGGCCGTATCCAACAATGCGTGCCAAAGGAGAAACTGCTCAATTATTTTTAAACAGTAGCTGGAAGTACTTCCCAAACTGATAATAGGTCAATGAGCTATTTATGTCTCTTCATTTACAATGACTACGTTCAGTTGAGTTCTGGATTTTAAAATGTATTTATCAATCTGCATATTGGGAGAGAAAATCAGATCCCAGACAATAAATGATGACAACACCAAGTTTAGGTCTCAATCATGTCTCAATCATGTCTCTCTGCTCTGAAGGCTTGAGGATCATGTTGTATAGGGCACAAGAATGTAAACATAGATAGTGACAGTCAGGCAGGAATGACATTATAACAGTCACAAAGAACTTCACAGCTCTCATCTCATGACCACTCATTGATTGGAGATCATAGTCGGAGCTCTCTTTCTCTTGAACCCACACCTTTATTAACCCCAACACATAAACACAATCTACTTCTTATTAATTGCAAGCTAACATGAGAAACATATTAACTAGTATCCAATGACTAATTCTATTGGTTTGTAATTAATGTAAGCACACTCAATGTCTTACAAAATATGTAAATTGAATGACTGAATGTATGACTTAATTAAAGCTGTTAAAACTTTTTCCAAATCTAACAATGCATGCATGCCACTGGAGAAAAGGCTTCTGAAAATAGCTTAATGGGTTGGGCTGGTGTCATACAGCTAGTAAGGTTTTAGGTTCAAACTCAGCCAGTCTTTCGGCCTGTCTTAATTTTGATTATCTGTTTAGTTAAACATGACTGCTTCTTTCTGAAGTACCATGTGCTATGTCACCTCAATACGTCAATATATCAATGAATTACAGCTGCTTAAACATTGTCCCAAAGCTGTCCAAGGCTAATAGTGATCCCTTTCTACTCAAGGTGTTCCCTTAATAATTAATGTATAATGTTTAGCAGGATAGAGAGGCTTTTTTGCATTTTAGGGGTTTGAGTTACACATAGTAAATAAATGTATTATTTGTTGAAACCATACTGTCCTTTTATAAATAAATGCAGTTGCGTTTGACTTTACAATCAATAATATGCTTCTTCCTCGAAAACACATTGTTACTTGAGGGTATTTTATGTTACTAACATTTTAATAATAGGTACATTATTTACACTCATTTACAAAATTATTTAGACTGTAGTTATTAGAAATTACTATGTTGTTACTATTATTATTGTATTAAACTACTGCCACATCCTTTTCACTAGAATGTAACGTGTTTCCATACCTCTGATTTCCTCCAAACTTGCTCAAAGTTATTTCTCCTGTTTTAATTATTTTCTTTGCTTCTTCAAGCTCCATGTTGCACTTAAGGTACTGAAAAGTAGGCCTACAGCAGGCATCATGCGTCACGCGTGCAAGAGTGCGAGTGGACACAACGCTGTGCATGACACGTGACGTGCTTTATCGACCGACCCGGCCCGATGACGGTGGCGGGAAATATCGGTCCGGTCCGGCCTGCAGGTCGGGGCTTGGGCAGAGAATCTAAGCGTTGGCCCATATCCCTAACGAAAAGCTTTGTCTTGTTTTTGTCAGCTTTGTATGAGTGTCTTAAAGACCTGTGAGTTGTGGTATAATTAAAGTCTGTATAATTTAATTATAATTAAATTTGTTTCCACAGGTGGTCCATGTGCTTGCTTCCTTTTGGTTTAAGAATAAATAACAATCAAACCAAGGAAACACTTTTGGAGGTATGTAAAAGTAGCTACTCAAAGTGGGCTTGCAAAGTAACTCCTTTAAACAAAGGCCATATGTTTATGAGAAGAGAGTGGTTTCTATTCTAATTCCTCTTTCAATTCCTATTTTGAACAGAGTGGATTCACACAACTGCGTTGGCATTCTAAACCAGCAGTTTTGATAACAAGCACACCAATATGGACACTTCGATAATGGGTATTCCTAACTCCATGTCCTCCCCTATCAACACATCAGACTGCCCAGCAGTGAGAATACCGAACCAGATATTCTTCATTATTGGCATGGTGAGCCTAGTGGAGAACCTGCTAGTGGTGGTGGCTGTCATTCACAACAAAAACCTTCACTCACCCATGTACTGTTTTATTTGTAGCCTGGCAGGCTTTAATACTATTGCCAGCCTGTCCAAGACCTGGGAGAACGTCATGCTCCTATTTGCAGATGCAGGTCAACTTAATACACGAGGCAAATCCGAGTGCAAGCTAGATGATGTAATGGACTCCTTACTAGTCATGTCTTTCATTGGTTCAATGTGCAGCTTTCTGGCAATCGCTCTAGATCGCTATATCACCATCTTTCATGCTCTTCGATACCACAACATCATGACAATGCAGCGTGCTACCACCCTTCTTGTGGGAATATGGATACTTTGTGGAGTGGTCAGTGTGGTCATGGTGCTTCATTTTGACTACACCATCATCATGATCTGCTTCATTGTGTTCTTCTTCATCTCCCTACTCCTTATACTTTTCCTCTATGTACACATGTTCCTTTTAGCACGCATGCATGCCAGAAAGATTTCTTCGCTACCAGGAACCAGTCAGCAGCGGAGGAGCAGTATAAGGGGTGCCCTGACTCTCACTATTCTTTTTGGGGTATTTATGACTTGCTGGGCTCCTTTCTTCCTTCACCTGCTCATCATAATGGTCTGCCCCCTCAACCCTTACTGTGAGTGTTACCGTTCCCTTTTCCAGCTGCATGTGGTCCTCCTAATTAGTCATGCTGTAATTGACCCAGCCATCTATGCTTTTCGCAGTGCTGAACTCAGACACACATTCAAGAAGATGCTATTTTGTTTCTTTTCAATGCAGTGATCAACCACAGAAAAACAATTTTGGTTATTTTTATTCAGTCCCACAGTATGATACATGATAATGTAACCCTAACCCTTCATGAGATTTGCTGCAAGAATGGTCTCCACCGAATGTTTGTTGTGATTTAAAATCCTGAAATATATGACAATAGGTGTAAAGGGGCATTTATTGTCCAACTAATGTCACAGGTTTTTACATATTATGAAAGTGGAGATTGTAAGCTTTCAAATCATTTGCAATTCGTCTGAAAATAGTTGAAGAAGATGCGCATATCTGCGTATCTAAATGCTAATAAATCAGGAAAGTTTTAGCCTTGATATTTGTCTCAAAAGATTTGAGACCTTTTTATGGTTTGAGAGATGTAATCTGTGTAAGCCGTTTTATGCATAGAGTGCCGGTTATTTCACTGTAGTTATGGTACATGTCCCCTTCTGCAACGTGAATCGCTTGCCATCACTTGCTTTCACACAGTGCACCATTCTCAGGAGCGTGTCAGACAGATTAATACAGTGCTGTTGTTCTCTAAAGTCACTGTTGTAGTTCGAATAAAGACATGGTAAAATGTGCAGACTAGGGTTTATGCTCTCACAATATTGATCCAAATACTACTTTTTTATATTCAACAAAATTCAGATTTGCTGGATAGATGTAGCATGATGTTATCTAAAATACACAATACATTTGTCTCTTTTTGCTGTCTTTTATTCAGAATGAAGTATTAATTGTTACAGTACAGATGTGAACTCACCAATCACCAGTCTATTGGCTGATATGAACATATTTACCCTCAGAAAATACAGAAAAAATATCACTTACAATGAACCCATATTAACAAATAACAATTGTTGACCAAGTAAACTGTCATTTATTATTAATATAGCCTTATATTTTTATGCTGCATATGCATGCTTTGTAAATTATGGATGGAGGTTGGCAGATACTCATGCCCTTTTTACAAATCTTCATTTGCTACAGATTGTGTTCTTAATAAGGAGTAGCCTAAAGGTACCAATCTCTGTGTGCTCTGCTAGCATTGTTGTTTCACAAAGACACATTTTGTAACAACATAAGTAAAACTAATAAGTTCACATTAAGAGCCATAGTTCTTTCATTCTACAACACAAGGATTCACAATGAGATTGAAGATTCACACTTATTACTCTTTTAACTGTGGAGGAGGATTTTAAGTTTTACAGCCTCAAGAAATATGCTTTGAAGTCTAGTGGTATGATAGCAGAAACTTCAGTAGGTCCCTCTCTTACCATGCAATGGCAGGGTGAACAGACAGTTGTAGGGGAGGGTGTTATGTTTCTGACGTCTCTAGTCCTGGTTTTGTTTGTCAAGTCCATATTCCAAATCACATAACCCAATACCCTGGTCCACATCTTCCAGTTCACCTCTGAACCAGACACACATATTAACCATGTTTAATTACCTGCACAGTTCATGTACCCTGGCCTCCCAGAGACTTATTGCCAGTTCAATATTGCTACTTTGACAACATCATCGGCTAAAATGCAAAACAGTTAAATACCCTTTTCGGCCTGTAGATGAAAATGCTGAAAGTACTGCTCAATACATAATTTGGTTATTTCAATGTCAATAAAAGTCAGACAATTCTGCAGTTAGTCATGCTCAGTCTTGTGAACTACTTAGGGTGCCACCTACTGAAGCAGCCAACTCCAGCCAACCCGAATCACCTTGAAAAATAATATAGACAATGATTCTGGCCATTATGTAAACTTCGATACAATCATCTCACACCCATTTGCTATTGAACACGCTACAAGCTGTGGCCAGCAATAGAAAGACTATGGTGCTTTGTTCATGAAAAACTTGATTTGGGCACAATGACATAGCTGGCCAGCTAAGTAATCTTCTTGTCAAACTAAATTATATTTAATGTTCATCAACTGCAAACAGTGTTATTGTCTTTTAATCTTGCTACCAACATTAGCTTTCAGGCTAATGGTTCAGCAAAGGAAAGCCGGTGTTGGTTTTAGGAGCGAACATCAGATTTCCATAGCAAAATGCATGAAAACATAAATGAATGTTTATAAAAAAATCTTTGGCAAGTGACCATGGTTTAAGCGGTATACTGACCATCGAAGTTCACGTGATCACCTATCACCTGATAATGTACACCTCACTCCGTTGCACACTGGACTGCTCCGCATCGTCCATTATCAGGTGAAAATGTACACCTCGTTGGGCCTTGTCACATACATATTATAAGTTTATACAAAGTATAGGGCCATGCCCTTATCGCTACATGTCTTAAATATGAGAGTGTAACCCCCTCTATAAACAGAGCCATTTTTGCCCCTATCCCATGGAAGAAAATGTATCTGGAGCCGCAAAGCCATTTTACAGCTAAAATCAATATAACATGTATAATATATACATAAAATAACTGTACTTTGTTGCATTTATTAATTTTGTGAAATACAAAGTTAGAGTACAATTTTGTTGTTGGTTTTACCTGTTATTATAAACAGAGACAACAAACTAGCTACAACGAAACTAGCAGCAGTTGTTGAGTTTTTATTTCCACGATCTGAAGCACAAGTGGCAAGTGCAAAGCGCAAGTAACTTTGTGGGTGGAACTCACTGTTGCTATTATACCAGCAGGATTAATTGACGTCAGTTCTCCTGGGGAGGGAGTCCCATGTTTTTTAGTGATGAATCTGATAACACTCCCAAAACAAATCTGGTGACAATCATCTAGTCTTCACATCAGCTTTTTTCATGTGACCTAGCCTTTTTGTGCTTTTTAAAAGGAAACAAGTCACCCTCCTAAAAGGCCCAAGCTGAAGGAGGGTGAGCAGAAGTTCAGTCACAGCTCTGTTCTAATATGTGCCGTCTGGAGTGGCCGAGCTGTTGCCAATGGAGGCAGGAGATTTTTATCCACAAAACTCTGTTCAGGTCAGGATGAGCTGAACTTCTGTCATAAAGGGAACTAATGTCCTGTTCAGGTCAGGACAAACAAACGTCTTGCATAGGGGAACTAATACTTGACGCATGATTCTTGACATCTGTCAGACAACTGAAGGCATGCAGCCCCCTCTTTCTCCTCCATTCTATTCTGAAGGTGAGCTCACACAAGGCTAACACAAGAAAAATGACTCTGTACAAACATTTGTCACAATATAAGACTTGTGGAATATTTTTTCCTTCCTCATGCACCCCCCATACACACAGCCATGTTGTTCCGACAACGTTTTATGATGCAAATGAAGCGAAACATTTTGATCGTGTTCCTTGCGCTGTGTTTGAGTGTTTGTGACCCATCGCGTTGTCCAAGTTGTCTATCGTGCCAACATTGAGCTGCCTTTGGGTTCTTGTGACCCATCTCACTTTCCGGTGTTGTCTATTACCCCACCAGATGCTATGAAGAACATTCGTCTTACAAAGGTACGTAGGTGAAACTGGTTTGAAAAAACTCACTGCAATCCCTTTCAAAAAGCCCCATACAAGTCTTGTTTGGAAGAATGACTTTATTTGAGATACAATTACAAGTTTTCACTACATGGCTGTGGGTTTTAACGATCTGTAGACTGTGCAAGAGTGGTATAACAGACTGGGCAGACGTTACAAGGATAAAAAAAAATATTTCACAACATGTCTGTGGGTCTTCACGATCCAAAGGTAAGGCGAGTGTGGCCTAGTGGACAACTTAGACCACTCAGCTATGGGTGGTGACGGCTCAAACATGGGGTGAGGAATACGAGAAAATGTTAAATATCACTTCCGTATTGTAAAAGGTTGCCACAGCATGGCTGTGGCTCTCAATGAATCAGAGATGGCATAAGGAATACAATCAAACGTTTCAATCGATTTCTCTATTGTGAAAAGTTTTCTCAATGTGGCTGTGGGTCTCAATGACCTAAAGGTAGCACAAGCGTGGCCTAGTAGACAACTCAGACCAACTGAGCAGTGGGGTAGCGACGACTCAAACACAGCGAGAGGAATAAGAGCAAATGTTTAGCTACTTTAGGGGGGTGGGGGTGGGGGGATTGGCGGGGGTAGGGTATCGTGAAAAATTGTCATAATAACCCGTAGACAGCGGGGTGAATAAAATAAAATGTTTCACTTGAATTTTGTCAGAGAAATTAAGTATGTAACCTTTTATTCTCTAGAAATCATATTGTGTTCAGCATACCTGTTGGCATTCACAAAGAGGGACTGCCTAAAGGAGGCTTGTACTGATGGACAGAAAGCCTCCTTCTCTAATGCAGAAAAAAGAGGAGGCTGGAACCCATAGGTGAACTGGAATGGGGAAAGACCAGTGGCAGGACTTATGAGGGTGTTTTGAGGATATTCTACCCACAAGAGTTGCTTGGGCCAGGACCTGGGATTTTGTGAAACCCTACAGCAGAGGTATGTCTCCATCTCCTGATTCATGCGCTTAGACTGGAGATGAAACCCGGAGGACAGACTGACGGTGGCACCAAGCAGAGCACAGAATTCCTTCCAAAAAACGTAGGTGGACTGAGGATCCCAATCAGACACCACATCTACAGGTAGACCATGGAGCCGTAAAACATGGAGCAGGGCCAGTTGAGCTGTCTGTTTGGCCGAAGTTAGCTTGGGTAAGGGCACAAAATGAGCCAGCTTACTAAATTGGTCCACAATAGTCAGGATGACAGTATTACCCTCGGAAGGAGGAAGGCCACGACAAAGTCTGAGATATGCGAGACCAAGGGTGACGTGAAACAGGGAGGGGTTGCAGGAAACCAGCAGGAGCTAGACGTGTTGATTGCAGACCGGACAGGTATTGACAAACCCCTGGATGTCCTCATCAAGGGTGGCCCACCAAAAACGTCACCACTGAAGGATGTCGGACCGCAGAGCCGGGGGAACAAACAGGTGATCACGGGGAACGTTGCTGGGACCGGACTGATCCTCCATAGCGGACCCCACTCTCTCAATCTCCCAGGTGAGGGTTGCAACCATGCAAGGGACAGAAAGGATGTTAACATGCCCTCGGTTTGCATTCCCCTTCTCCTGGAACTGGCGTAGTTTTGTTCAGCAGCTGAGAGTCGACGTGAGAAGGTCAGAGGTCAAGCGTCGGGACAGGACAGCCCCCACTCCCACGTCCGATGCATCCACCTCCACGACAAACTGGTCAGGAGCAGGCACCTGGAGGATGGGAATTGATGTGAACAGATCTTAAGGGTCCGCAAGGCCTCATCTGCAGCCGTGGTTCACCTGAAGAGCACCTTGGAGAATGTGAGACCCGTAAAAGGGGCTGCGATGGAGCTGTAGTTGCGGATAAAGCAACGATAAAAGTTAGCGAAGTCCAAAAAGCTCTGTAGCTGCTTGCAGATGTCGGGACGGACTGCACATGGTGAACATGTTCCTCATGGGGCTTGGAGAAGATAAGGATATCATCCAGGTAGACAAACACATAACGGTTCAGCATGTCTCTGAGTACGTCATTCATGATGCCAGCAGCCAATAAGTCATTGATGTAGGCCTCCATGGCCTCCCTTTCAGGGGTAGACAAGGAATACAGCCGTCCCTTAGGAGGCGACGTGCTGGGTTGCAGGTCGATGGCACATTCATAGGGATGATGAGGGGGCAGGGAAGTAGCCTTGGTCTTGCTTAACACCTCCTTAAAGTCATGGTAGTCGAATGGGACCCCTCCCAGATCCGGTACAATGCTGGTAGAAGACATATGCCGAGATGAGGTGGCTTGCTTCAGACAGATATAGTGGCACAATGAGCTCCACCCTAGGATGACTCCCGTTGCCCAATCTATGTGAGGATTATGACGACGAAGCCAGGGAACGCGCAGCATGAGTGGGATGCGTGGTGACTGCAGGATGTGAAACTGGGTGGTTTCATGGTGATTACCGGACAATAGGACCTGGACAGGGGTGGTCTGATGGATCACTTTCCCTAGAAGATGACCGTCAAGGGCACTGGCGGAAACAGTATTAGGCAACCGGACATGCCCTATCACCAATGTATTAGGGCGCATATTGATTGCCCTAACACAACCTCATAAAGGGACAAGCATTGAAAGTCTGTTCTCTCCATATGCATGCTCATTAATAGTTAGATGAGCTGTGCGCTGAGTGGTTGGTGTACAATGAGCAACGCTACAAAGCAAAGACAGCCAAGCATGCATTGAGAAATGTGGAGTCTGACTGCAGCTTATGTTAAAACACTGTTATGGGGACGCAGTCTTACGCAGATTGCCAGTTTTACACAAATAACAAAAATCTTTGGACCACCCGGCTAAAAGCAGAATTCCCATATCTCCTGGCAGCTGCCCTGCTTGACGTTTGTTTTGTAGAATTGACCGAACAAACTGAAAGATTAGCTATGAACTTTGTAACATTCATTGTGAATTGTAAATTTACATAACAACATGTCGCTTTCTCAGGCAAATGACGTATGAAACAGGCTTGATTAAAAAAATTTGACTCAAAAATAGATTTGACCAAACAAACTGCAAGATCACCTATGAACTTCGTCACAAGACATGGTTACCTTCTAAGATTAAGATTCTAACATTATGCATTCTCACTCAAATTTCAAGACTTTCGTGGCCCAAATAAAAACTCTGAACCGACAGATCAATAGGTAATTCCTTTCTCTCTTAAAGGCTGTCCTCTTCGACCTTATTGGTGCAGAATTCACAGAGATGAACAATGATCAACGTCACTGAAACACATTTGCATTGACTGTTAGCAACAAAATCATACATTTTACGATTGAGGTGAGCACACATGAACAACACTTCACAACACTGTTTCAGTAAGAGCCTCAACCTTGCATATGCTGCTGAGTCGTTGGATGAAGTGTCTTGATGGCTCTCAAATCTCATAATGTAATTTACTGCTGCATTGCTAGTCATGTATTAATAAGTAAGGGTCAAGATTTTGTATGATTGGTTCTTCATGGTTATATAAGGAATTGTGAAACAGTTTTATGGGGATTTTTTATTTCCTGAGGCCATCTCCTCAGCTCTGGGATTTCCTAATTCATAGGCCATACAGCTGTACAGCTATTCAGACATATTAAAAGTCAGCAAAATCTACACAAATATATGAATTAGCATGTGACAGATATATTGTTGTCAATGTCACTTCTTATTAGTTTGCGGATATCATCAGAATAGTAAATAATAAATAGGTGCTAGTATCTAATGAAAGGTTTCTAGTAAAACTAAAATAAGTGGCAGTAACGATTGAAATGGATACAAATCAGAAGCAAATAGTAGATATTTAAACTGCAGATCGCTGCACACTCACTCACAGCACATATGCTCCACCAATTTCAATCTCAAAGCCATTACAGAACCCGTCTACGGGGAGCCTATTCACTCACCATTATGCCCCATTCTACCGAATGTAATTGTGTTTCTGTTAGGTAATTCTTAAATAAGAAGAACACAGAGTCGTTGAAGCTGAGGAAGTTATAGTGCTTGCCGGCAAGGAGACAAGTCTGATCGCAGTGATTAAGTTGTCTGAAGTCTTTGTCTCAACTAAATCATTTATACTGTCATAACACAAACAATTCTAAATAGTAATCAGTTCATTTAAAATAGGCAGTTCTCAAATCTAATTCGGTGATTGGACCTCTTCAGTAATTTGACCTAAGGCAACTGTCCCCCAACATTCCATTTAAGTGATAAGCACCCTCCTAACTCTACAGGGCATCTGCTCCACCTGGCCAGATGTCGCTTTGTGAGGGGTCACTATTCATAAGATAAGGAACTTTCCTACAACGCACAGACCCCCAAGTGATAAAATCACTCATCTGTAGTCAGAAAGCCTACCTCCCTCATATAAGTAAGATTGTACTATTGAGAACTCCAATGTTTTCTACAGAATAAGGGTTACATCATGATAAATTTCTCTAACAAGTTGCCACCAGAGTTCCTCTGCAGGTGATTGCAGGCAAGTGCAAAATGAATGGGAGTCTAATGAGCTAGAGGGCTAAGTTTGTTTCTTTCGCCTGAATGTTGTTCGGAAATCTCAAATTTGATTGCATTTTTTCAAGTGCAACGTGGATTATAGGTTGACAGTTAAATGAACAAGTCATTTTGATTTCTTACAGGGTGAGAAATATCAAATAGGCCAAAATGATGCACCTTAGGTAAGAGGATTGTTATGTTGTTTATTGTATGTTGTTAAGGTGCATGTTGCACCTTATTGTATGTCAGAAAAAATAGCTTTATTTAGAGTATAGACCGATAATGACAGTCAATTTCGAAGTTCATGCTCAAATGTCATTGTTGGTTTGACAGACCATGCAAAAAGTCAAATATTTATAGCAGATTGCAGTTTAGTGGGAAGTGTCTTCACCATCTACTTCACCATCTGCCTTCTTGGACAGAAAATTCAGATTAGTACATAAATGGAGTGAAATTCAGTCAACATTTTACTTTTCAACTGTCTTTACCATCTTCTTTAAACTAAAAAATCTTACCTTTCTCAGGGATAATTTGGCTGTCTAGGTTCTCTGAACATTTTATTTGATATAAACTAACTATCGTTAACACCAGTCCCAATGTTAGTAACCAGGAGGAACGGGAGAATAGTGAATATTTTTTGACTACCTGACCATGCCCCCAACAACGACACCTTGCTTAAAATAGAAATGTCAGAGATAAATGGATAACAGAAAGTGCAAAGTCATAGCGGAAATAAAAGCTGTAGAAACAGATACGCACAGTCTCCAGTGCTGGGGACATGGAACGTCACCTCTCTGGCAGGGAAGGAGCCAAAGCTTGTGCAGGACGTTGAGCTTAACCAACTAGTTATAGTCAGCCTTGCCTCCATGCACAGCTCGGTTTCCGGAACCACTATCCTTAAGAAAGGCTAACTCACTAAGACGAGTACACTCGGTGTTAGTACAGAGCTCTCTCCTAATGATTTTACAGAATTCTTCAATCACAAGTTCTAGACAATCTACAGACCAGCCCTGGACGAATGTCTATAAGCACCGAATATCCCTCTTTTTAACAAGCATACTGCATGTTGAGGCTCTCACCCATTTCAACACAATTTCCATGGAAGCGTTCATAAAATCTGAATCAAAATCAGAATTGGTCTTATTTGCCATGTTGGAATTTGGTATTCAGTGTGGCAGGAAGCTGCAACTAATAAAAAATATTCAGATCTTAAATAAAAAAGTAGGGAAGTACAATAGATGAACACTTTTTGAACATAAACCATCTCAAGCATTTAATTAAATGAAATAACTATATAAAAAAGATCACCCTGTAAGGACACTAGGATCCCAAGATGCTGCCTCTCTGCTGGATCCCAAAATAAATAAAAATCAACTGCTGAAAGCAAGGTGTTCCCCTGTAGAGTGTCTCTTCTCCTGAACAAATTACATGTCTCAATTAAGTAAGATGATACCTTTTCGACAATTAGGGGCAGTTTCCAAGATACTGATGAAGACTAATCCTAGACCAATGATGAGATATAAGCTTTACTAACTGAAATTGAAATCTTCCAGATATGGTTTAAAATAATCTCAAATAGTCCTGAATTATAAAGTCTGATTTCCAGAAGTATGATTAGAGCTAGGCTAGATTTAAGTAAAATCTTAAACTAAACCTGGCCAGAGACAGGTTTAACTTCAGATTAATTGACGTTCGCCTCCAGATTGACGTTCGCAATAGAGGAAAATGGATTACATGGACTATTTATTGATGATAAAAGAACTCCATTTAGACCAGACAGAAAGGTGAAAGTGACATATTGTCAAGTATGGTATCGCATACTTGAATTGGTGCTCTGCATTTAACCCATCCAAGTGCACACACAGTGAACATACACCAGGAGCAGCGGGCAGCTGTTGCTCCAGCACCCAGGGAGCAATTGGGGGTTTGGTGCCTTGCTCAAGGCTCAATACCTCAATCATGGTATTGAAGGCAGAGAGAATGCTGTTGTTCACAATCCCCACCGGTGCGAGAATCAAACCAGCAACCTCCAGGTTACAATCCTGTCTCCCTAACCATCAGGCCACGACTTCCACGACTTGGTGATTGACAGGAGCAACCCAGAGAATGATTTTGATGAAATCAACTTTCATGACAGTTTTCGCATATAACTGCAGCAGACATAATTAGTCTGCTTGAGGCTTTTATCTGATTCTTTTAGGGGAATGCCTATCCTTCCTTCGCTGCAAGCACTGATCACCTTAAGGTTTTTGACAAGTGGAACCTTCCATTGTGAATCAGATGATTTGTGTGGTGTAAGTGAACTAAATGTGTAAAAGTGTGTAAAAAGAGTTGGATCCAAGATGGCGAAGCATTCGGACGCAGCGGGTACTCCAGAGCCCAAAGACGGTGCTTTTATGTTGTTTAATGTCGTCTCAAAATAGTGCCAATTAAACGCTGATTCATCGGGAGTTCACTCCCAGATACATCTATGATCGCCAAAGCCTTTTGGATATCGAAAAAACATACAAACACAAACTCTCGCCGGCGGCTAGCGAGAAGCTACGAGGCCTTTGTTTACTGCTAGAACCGGACCTCGAGACCGCGGCCTCGCCTACTGACGCTACCTGCACAAGGCGGCGCCGGAAGCGGTGCGAGAGAGGGCAGAAGCGCGGTAAGCGCGCAGGTATACGAGCTAGGATGAGGGCTTACCCCACAAGACACATCATGCTCTCTAACGTTCACTCTCTGGAAAACAAACTGGACTTAATTCAACTCAGTCTATCCACACAGCATGAGGCAAGGGATTGTTGTGTTTTTGTCTTCACTGAAACATGGCTAAACGACAACATCCCGGACTCCGCCATTCAGCTGCACGGCTTAACCTGCTACCGAGCAGACAGAGATTCATCACTGTCTGGAAAGACTCGCAGGGACGCCTTGTGTATTTTTGTCAACAAAAAATGGTGTAACAATGCTGCGGTAGTATCTAAATACTGCTCACCGCTGGTGGAGTTTATGATTGTGAAGTGTCGTCCGTTCTATCTGCCGCGGGAGTTCACGGCCATTATTATGGTCGCGGTTTACATTCCTCCATGTGCTAACGCAAAAGATGCGCTTTGTGAACTGTACAGCGCCATCAGCGAACAACAAACAAATAACCCCGGCGGCTTTTTCATCGTAGCCGGTGACTTCAACCATGCAAACTTAAGTCAGTTTTGCCTAAGTTCTACCAACATGTGAACTTTGCAACAAGGGGAAACAACACACTAGACTTTGTTTACACAACAGTTAGGAATGCATTGAAAGCCGAACCCCGCCCCCACCTCGGGTACTCAGACCACATCTCTGTTATGCTAATCCCAGCATATAGCCCACTTCTCAAATTTGCCAAACCGGTACTTAAGCAAATCATGGTATGGCCAGAAATCTACCTCTGCACTGCAGGACTGCTTCCAGGACACAGACTGGAACATGTTCAAAGAGGCAGCCACTTACAACAACCACACTGACCTACAGGAGTACACTGAAACTGTGACTGCTTACATCAAAAAGTGCACAGATGATGTGACAGTCACAAAGACCATCCCCACACGCGCCAACCAAAAGCCATGGATGACAGCAGAGGTTCGTGGGCTGCTAAAGACCAGAGATGAAGCTTTCAGATCGGGAGATAAAGCAGCCCTCAAAACAGCAAGAGCCAATCTGTCCCGCGGAATCAAAAATGCTAAACGGTCAAATGCGCAAAAAATCAACAATCACTTCACAGACAGCAGGGACACACGGAGTCTGTGGCAAGCCATTCAGACCATCACAGACTACAAGCCCCTGCCACAGGCCTTTGATGATGACACATCCCTCCCAGACACACTCAACCACTTTTATTCACAGTTTGACATGCAGAATGACACACCTGCACAAAAACTACCCACTCCCCCCAACGACCCCCAACTCTGTCTGTCTCCAGCTGACGTAAGGAAGACCCTATCTAGGATCAACCCATGCTCCCCACCGGTAAGTATTCGCACAGTTTGTATAGTTTGTATCTTGTTTAGTTTATGTATAGGAAAATGGTTATATTTATTTTAAATTGATTGTTGTTTGCCTGTACTGTTGTATGTCTGTACATCTGCAGCACCGTGGCTCTGTGAGGCACGACATTTTGTTCCACTGTATGCCCCCGCATGTTGCGGAATGACAATAAAGCACAACTTGAACTTGAACTTGAAAATAGTCCACAGTGTGCAAAGCTATTTGTGAACTGAAGGACTACTACATTAAATTTCCTGATGCTGATGGTCAAGCTGACTACAAGGTGGAGCTTTTTGAATATGGAAACTTCCCTGGAGTCATTGGCTGTATTGATGGATATCATATTCCAATAAAGTTTCCCTCTACTGCAGATTCTGAGGACGTTAAAACTGGTTCTCAATAAATGTCCAAAGTGTGTGCACTCCCACTACGCAGGTCTCCAACATTGTTGCATGTTGGAAAGGTGCAACTCATGACTAACAAATTTACCAAAACTCCTGTCTGTATGCTCAGTTTGAAGGTGGTCAATATAGTGGAATCATACTCGTTGACAGTGGGTATGCAGACACCAACTTCTTGTTCACTCTTTACCTTTACGCCTGAGCAGCAGCAGTACAACCAAGCTCATATCCATACCAGAGGTACAGTGGAGCGTATGTTTGGTGTATGGAAGAGTCGTTTCCAGTGTCTCAGAGACACATTGCGCAGTGCTTCATAAAGACCTCAAACAACATGGCTGCCCAGAACCTCAAATGGAATGGAGGGATGAACCAGATCTTCTCATGGGTGAGCCAGACAATAACAGCTATGGGCTGGAATGCAGAGATGCTTTTGCTTTGCGGAACTTCTCACAGCAAAGTCATCTCAGATAATAGAATTTCTGATTTCTAGTCTGTTCATTTTTTTGTTTCACTTTGAGTCAAGTTCTGGATATGGTGGATCTAGGGGACAGCCCAGACAAGGCATTCAACATTGCAGTTATCCCTCAAATTGAAAAAGATGCAGTCCTCACTGACTGTTAAAGTGATGGGTCTGATATGAACTATGAAGCAGGCAGGTCATTTACCAGCCAGTCTGTTAAATGCAAATGCAGAATTTATGCAAACAGATTACGAAAGGAACATTGTCAATAAAGACCTTCCTCTCATCACCCCACCACCCTCTCCTCTACTCTTCCCTTACTCACTGTTGACAATTAAAAGCCAATGGCCTCTACAAGTTACAGGGTCCAGTCAGAAGAACCAAGGTCAAAGCTGCACGTGGTCAAAAAAAGATTGATTGTTCAAAGGATTGAAGAGGCCTGCCTTCAACGTGGTTCCAAAATATATAGTGTACAGCCCAAATGCTACAGAATGTATCAAACGAAGCTGCTCCAACCCAATGGATATCATCTTACAAATGAACCCACCCACCCTAAGGGAGACCATTGAAATGTCCAACCTCTGCTCCACACAGACCAAGAACAAGAAGCTAGATCTGAGTAAGGATGAAATCCTTACTTCCTATGGAATCCTAATCACATCTGGGTACAGCCGGGTTCTAACAAGACACATGCACCGGTCACAGAACAGTGAGGGACACAAATATAGTATTTCTGATACAATGCGAAGAAATCGCTCTGATAAAGCAATGTCCTCATTTCATGTGGTTGATAACACAAATCACTGATGACTCTGGTGGAATTCTTCTTCTTGATACAATGTATGTTAATTTAACTCTGTTTAGTAGAGAGGTAGTTTTATGACACCTAACTAGGAGATGTTAAGTGAAGTGACGTATTGTCAAGTATGGTGACCCATACTTGAAATTCACCCTCTGTATTTAACCTATCCAACTGCACACACAGCAGTGAGTAGTGGGCAACCGCACGCACACACAGTGAACATCCACCCGGAGCAGTGGGCAGCTATTGCTCCAGCACCTGGGAAGCAATTGGGGGTTTGGTGCCTTGCTCAAGGGCACCTCAGTCATGGTATCGAAGGCAGAGAGAGTGCTGTTTGTTCACCATCCCCACCTTCAATTCCTGCGGTGCAAGAATCAAACCAGCAACTTGCAGGTTACAAGCCCGACTCCCTAACCATTAGGCCACGACTTAACTAAGTCTAGAGACGTGAAGTCTGGGTGACCTGGGAATGTTCTTGTCACCTGGGGGGGAAGAGACACTTTGGTCTGAAGCAACTGTATTGTTGAAGAGGACCACACAAAGGACAGTTAACTATTTGACCGGTCAACGACCTGTGGCTTTATCTACTGTTTTTTGGAGAGATGCCACATCAGAGAACTGACGGACAATTGGTATGGAAATGTATTGTTTCAAGCTGTCAGTGAGTAGAGTTAGCCACTCACAGAGGTTGCTACATTGATTAATTGACCATATGCAATACCATTTGTTCTAAGTGCATTTAAGGTAGTTTTTAAGGATGTTCGACGTCACTCTTATGAATGACCTGTGGCTAGCATGTGCTCCGTAATGACTGACACCTTACAAGGTATGGAGCCTTGCATCATCCAGTGGTTACATGTACCACATGGAGCAATATGGTGGATCCCATACTCTCCTCCCTGAGTCAGGGACCCAGTGTCATTCTCGGTCTTGCAGAGCAAGCTCAGGTGCCTCAGGGTTGCAAGTTCATTCATGACACCCTCTTCACTTCACTTGCACTCCTTGATCACATGACACAAAGAGGATATGGGAGCTTTGGAATAATGAGGCAAAATCGTCTTTTTGATGTCTTGTTTATGCTACAGGACTTCATATGGTTACCGCAGGGAGCCTCTTAGGTTCTGACCAAAGGAGACAAGTTGCTGGTCCGTTGGTAAGACTGCTGCAGCCAATACCTTTGCCAAGAGATGGAACAAGGAGCGACGCTCCACAGTCCCACAACCAAAATGTATCAACAAATACAATTAGCACATAGGCGGTGTTAACCGAATACTATACCGAATACCAAATACTAAAGTATTGATTAATAATAGAATAGCTCAATTTTCTTCATTTACATATTTTGCAATGGTAATTTCTTTATACATGCGTTTAAACCAGGGGTGTCAAATTTACGCAAACGGGTTTAATCCTGCCTGCGAGATGATTTGAAGTTAAAATTAACTTCAATTTTTCAATGAAAAAACTGCTGCTCTAAATGTGTCCACTTGATATCGCAATAGCAATTATGTTATGCAGGCAAACCGTTTATACCGGGGCTGAGCAAGTAGGCCTATACCTGACAGCTGGCACGGAGCTAGCTAACTTGTCGTTCTGCCTATTAGGTTTTCTACTTTGAACATTACGCGTTTTGGCATGCTCATCGCCCCAAGATGCATTTGTCAAAAAAGAGAAAAGTGTACACAGAGTGCAGGATTTTCCAAGAAAAATGGTCATCATCCTATTTTTTTTCACAGAAGTGAATGGGAAACCTGTGTGTTTGGTATGTTCACAGCAGGTTTCAGTGCTGAAAGAATATAACCTTTGATGACACTATGAAGCTCTTCATGCTGCAAAATACAAAAACTTGCAAGGACAACAGAAAATAGAGAAGGTGAGTGAATTGTTGGCGGGTCTGAAGAAGCAGCAGTCTGTTTTCCCGTAGCAGAGAAATAAGTGATGCTGCAGTGAAAGCCTTATTGCTAATTAAATTGCACTGGCTTCAAAACCTTTTAATGAGGGTAAATTTGTGAATACATACATGCTGAGGGCTGCAGAGACTGTGTGCCCAGAAAGGCGTCAGGCTTTGCAAATATCAGCCTGACAAGAAACACAGTTGCAGATGGGATATCTGGTCTTTTGGTGGATTTGGACAGCCAATTGAAGGGCAAAGTAAAGTAATTCATTGTGTTTTCAGGTGCAATTGATGAAAGCGCGGACAAGGCAGGGGATAACTCAACCCTCTTAAATAGTTTATACCTCAGTTTGTATGGTGTGGTGAGTTAGCTCAGGATTAAGATGTAGAAATGACAAATAAGGCATTTGATACCTAGAAGAGTATGTTGTTCAATCCCAGATAGGCTGTAACTTGTATGCCTTTGTAGATACACTGAGACAGTGTATGCTCCAATCACTGAGACATTGTGTTCTTGAAATTTCCCAAATTGTTCCTCTAGAGTTTTTAACAAATTTGAAGTGTTTTGTAAAGAGCATTATTTGTGATGTGTTCAGAATGTGCTTGTACTATTTTTGACCTAATTAAAACAAAGGAAACAAATCTGAAGTTGTCATTATTTTTAAGTTAATATGCCATGATTTTCGAGTAGACAACTGAGTAGATTTTCGTCCATGTGGCCCCTGACTTAAAATTAGTTTGACACCCTTGGTTTAAACTGTTTCACGTTTGGACATTGCTTTAGCTCCACAATTATTCCATTCCACATTTTAACCCCACTGACAGAAACGGAAACTTTTTCTTGTTTGAACCCAGATCATTTTAAATGATCCATGCCCCTTAAATGATGAATTCCTTCTCTTTCTATAAATATTTTTTTAAATATTCCCTGGTAATTTCTTGCTTTTTGCTCTATACTTTATTTCTGCTGTTTGAAAGCTGATTATGTCCTCAAGTTTTAATAGTATTGATTTAATTAACAGTAGGTTTGTATGGTCTTTATAACCCGCTTTGAGAGTTATTCGTATGTTTAATGGTTGCTATGTTGTTTTACAAGTATTACCCCAGATCGCAGCACAATGAATTAAATATGGTGAGACCAGAAACAATACAGTATATGTAATGCTTTCTCACCTATGAAGTGCTTTACCTTATTTAATATTGCTATGCGTTTTGATATTTTGGTTTGGATATGCAGTATGAGAGCTTTCCAGTTGAGTTTTTCATCTATTATAACCCATACAAATTTGTTTTCTTTAACTATCTCAATATTTACACGCTATAACTGTTTCAGTTTGTTCTCTTTGTGGTTTCCAAATAACATTAATTTAGTTTTACTCAAATTCAAAGAATTTTTTTTTTTTGTCAAACCATATTTTTAACTTTAGCATGTCAGTTGTAGTTACTTCGCAGATTGTATGCAGTATCATCAGAACATAATAAGTTAGTATTATCTGCAAACAATATAGATATAAATAATAATACGTTATAATAAATAATAATTACGTTATACCCACGTATTTTAGTTAGCTTGGACTGTTCTGTGCAAGACCAGAAGAGCCGGAGCTGGGAAGATAATTTTAATGTTTATTTTATTGCATCTAATAACATACATTGAAATGTATATATCATTTCAACAGCGTACTAATCCAATATAATAAAAATGCGCTCTAAAAATCTGGACTTTTTGAACTATATGATCATAAACTATAGTCAGCTCCTTGAAAATTTGTTGAAAATACACTTAAACATAGCAGACATAAAAATGTGATAGAAACTTACATGAACAGCTCAAATGTACACTACTCGAATTATGTATGTATCATTAGGTTTATAGGCTATAGGAAGATGGACTGAGAACTATGTTGATAAAATGTATCAGTGTACCAGGAGGTGGCAGTAAAACAAAGACAAGAATGAATACAGTACCACGAATCCACCAAACACAAGAAGAAGAAAAAGGGAAACGAAGACTGAGTACCAAGTTGAAGAGCTGTGTAACCAATTTGTAGAATAGAAGAATCGCCAACTCAACAATGTCGAAGCGTGTCCTTGTTGGAGTTAAACGCGTCATTGACTATGCTGTGAAGGTACTTCTAGCCTATTATTATTGAAGTAATTAAATACATTATTGGGATTTTTTTATTGCTGGATGTTAACATTGTTTCTTACGAACCAAGTATGCTAACTAACGTTAGTGTCTTATTTGACTTAGCAAGACTAGTTAGAAAGGGCTTGTTCTTTTGTCAATTAGCCGCTAGCAAAAATAGCTAATTTACATATTTGCAAATAATTCACCCTTACACTGGCTTACAAGTCAACTTACTAGCCTGTGGAAAAGGACCAAGGTCATTACAAATTAGAACATACCGTGTTGTACGTAGGTCAAACATACTGCCATAGTTAACTAGGCAAGTGAGCTCTACGTTCACCTTACGCACTTTGTAGAGGAGAGAGCCTTTCCAGTGCAATATGCTTATCTTAAAGGAATATGTCGAGGAAAAGGAACCACCAGTTGAGTACAGCGGCCAATGTCAAAACTACGCGAGTCAATTGGTTATGTTTATTCAGCTTTTGCAAAATAGTTTAAGTTGTCCAACGATACATGCATGGACCTTAACAATTTAATCTCAACAATCAGCAAACCAGAAAAGGTTACAGAGCCGAGTACACAAGTTTTTTTTTTTAATGGTCCTTAAGGGCATTTTTGATTAGATGACTATTGTTGGAGGCGGCGCCTGGTTTAGACTTTCTGTGAGCCTCATTAGAGCACAGGGAAGTCCTTACCTCTTGGCTCACATATCCTTCTTTTTCCTCCAGGCGGGATGAGTCCGTGTGTGGGTGTATGTTAAACCACCTGTGTGTTTCGTATTCTTTAAGACAGGGGTCTCCAATCCTGGTCCTCGAGGGCCGCTGTCCTGAAGGTTTTCAGTGTTTCCCTGTTCCAGCACACCTGATTCTAATGAATGAGCCATTACCAAGCTCTGTGGAAGCTTCATAATGACCCTTTATTAGACTCAGGTGTGCTGGAACAGGGAAACACCTAAAACCTTCAGGACAGCGGCCCTCGAGGACCAGGATTGGAGACCCCTGCTTTAAGGAATGCAAAGACAAATGAGCAGGGCTGGTGTGGGGGTCTCATCGCATCCTGTTATCAGGGTTCTAACTAGGGATGCAACTAACGATTATTTCGATAATCGAAAAGAACCCCCCCCCCATTAATTTCCAACCTTTTATTCAAAAACCGAACTGACAGTGCAAATTCACAGTGCATCAGGTTGCTCTTTTAACATCCCTGAGCTGTTAAAGTAATAAAAAACTATATATAATATAGTTTTTTTATAAAGTGCACACAAAGATGTATATTTTGTTTAAAGGGTCCTGAGCTGTCAGAACAATACATCTTTTTTTATTTATTTTTTTATAAAGAAAAATACATAACAGGCTTTACTCCCCTGGTTAGAGATGTCACTCTTTGTCTGTCTTCAAACCTTGAGAGCCCCCAGTCTTAGTTTTTGTCATTCAAAGCTGTTTTTTAGTTATAGTCTCGTTTTTGTTGGTGAAAAAATGTCGCTTTTGCATACTTTGCTAAATTAACACTTTTTTGGAATGATTTAGTATGAAATGCTCCCACACCTTGGATGACTTGGGCTGTACTGATTTCTCTGCCTCAGCCATGTGTTTCAGAACAATGTTACGGGTCTCTCCAATGGTCTTTCTTCTACCTCTGCTCCGCTATTTATGTATTTATTTATTTATTTATGCTCCGCTCTGCTTCGTGCTCAACTGCGCTTTTTATACTCAAACACCTCCGTCTTATTGAGAGGCGTAATAATCGTGCGACACAACGAATCGATAATGAAATTCCTTGCCAACTCTTTTAATAATCAAATTGATCGATTTTATCGATTCGTTGTTGCAGCCCTAGTTCTAACTGCTATTCTTATCAAAGTGCAGTGTGTTGTCAGGGCTGATGAGGGGGAATTACTTTTCATGGCCGCAATATAATGGTCTTCCTTTTGCAACTAAGATTAAGGGTGCCTTCTGCAAAGTGCTAGTAACCTTCCAGCCCTTGTTCTATGTATGTCCATTTGGGTCCTAGGCCCAGTGTTGAAGTCAAACTTCATATGTTAATAAATGTGCATTTAGTAATGATGCGATGCGTTACGTTTTATCAACAAATTGCAACATCTTCAGTGTTTTGCTAAATTTTGTGAAAGTAGTAGGTCTGTGGCATGCTCCACTGGAACAAAACAAGCATTTTAAAGTAAAATCCATTAATTTGGTGCAGTTTGAGAGCAGTGGACAGAAGGCAATGGAGATGAAGGACTGTTCTTTTGTGAAATTTTTTTTTTGCAAACATTGGTAATATGGTAATGGAAAAACATCACACCTCCAACATGGTTAGCGAGACTGTTTACATTAATTGAAAAAAGTGCATTTTGAGAACACTAATACTCTTTAGTTAAGAAGATAAGGCTGTTCCACATAAAATAATAATTGCCTGCATTTGCCAACTTCTGAAACTACTCTGACCTACTGTCCATTTTTCTGCTGTCAAACTCACTTGCTGTCCTATTGCCCCTACGAGAACTACCTGCCATCAAACTATCCCAGCTAGCTACTTCTTTGGCTATTTATTACTCAACTAGTGGCACTGGTAGATTTTGTGCTTTTAAAATTGCTTACCTACTATGCTCATGATCTGAAAATCAAGAATAGACATGTTAAGTGTGAACAGTAGCGTTAACAGCATCACTTGAGATAACTAACATAACTAATTTTACAACCTGTGGTTACATGACCCAACTTGCTCCTCAGTTCCTGAAAATTGTCACCTGATATTTTGAATTAGCCAACATTGGCTAGCTGTACGTTTGTGAGGAGTCTGACAAATATCTTTAAGTCATACAATATGTCTGCAAAAAGTGTCCACTATCCTTTTCATCACTTTAGTAATTGTATAAAATGTAAATTTGCATGAATAGAAATAATAAATGTATCAAATAAAATGAGACAGTTAATCTTAAAATGAACAATGTTTTCTTTTTTCATAGCAAAATGTATGCAATCCATACAACAATCATTTCTATGAAAAATAAACATTTATTTTCTACCCATTGTTATAGCTCAGGTAAAGACAGACACGATGACAAATATCTGCAGGCAGCAATGGCAGATTCCTCCTCAACATTCCAAACCATTACAAAATCAACTTGTAGTTCTGAACGCACGCTGCAAGTTTGGCGTAAATACGTCACAGATTTGCTGAGATAACACCCAACTTCCTGTTTGGCGGCTGTGCAGCCAAATTTGATTGGCTGTACTGGCAAACAGTTTCAAAAATCAGTTATAATATTTGTAAGGCTTGGTCTGAAGACATTGTCTGCACGATTTTATGAAGATTGAACAACATTTGTTGGAGGAGTAGAGAAAAGGACAATTTGAAATACATTCAATATGGTGGCCCTGTTGAATTGGCTGGTATTTGCCAATTCGATTGCACATGGGAGACCAGGGTTTTAATCTGGGTTACGGGAATATCCATCATCCGTTGTGGATACATAGGCAAAGACCTTTTACTCACTACTCTCCCTGTATAATGAGATACTAAATGTCAAGACATACCAGTGGCATCAGAGCACCTTGATGAAAAATTGATATTGACTCAGGAATGGCGCCATCATTAGTCACCTCCTTTACATGGATGACATGCCAAGTGCGAAGACATTGACTCACTGATCGACAGCAATGCCATTCTAACTTGAGAAGAGTGGGAGGGCAGTCCATACAGTAGGGGTCTCACTCCTTGAAGACACAATAGCAGAAATTGAGGAGAGCTACAAGTACCTTGGAATGTCTCAAACAAATCGCAACCTTAAAGAGGCAGAAGAAATGCAATAACTACACAATACTTAAAATGAGTGAGGCAAGTCCTAAGGAGTCAACTAAATGACAGAAACAAGGCCCAGGCAATTAACAGTCATCAGATACCCTACTAGAATAATAAGGCCAAAGAAAGAGGTACAGATCACACGTGAAAACAGGGAAGCTTACTGTGCATGGAAGGTTCCACCAAAAATTCATCACCCTGAGACTAAGCGCTAAGTGGACACAAAGTTTGGTAAGTGCATGAAAGATTTGCTGAGATATGAGCCAAGTTCCTGTTTGGCGGCTCTGAAGATGAATTTGATTGTCTTTAACAGGGAAATAGTTTTTGAAATTAAAATATCTTTGTAATAGTTTTTGGCAAAGCCACACAAATTATCTGCCAAATTTGGTGAAGATTAAATGTGCTAACATCCACTTTTTTCAGTGACTCCTTGAAACAATATATCTCCTTACTAATTGTCCCACAGTTCTTTGATGTGGCATCTCTCCCCAAAACAGTAGATAATATAGCCACAGGAGTTGACCAGTCAAATGGTCAACTGTTCTTTGTGTGGTCATCTTCAGCAATACAGTTGCAACTGTCGTCTCCCCCTGTCCCCCCCGATGACAAGAATTATCCCAGGTCACCCAGATTTCACATCTCTAGAGTTAACGTCTCCTAGTTAGGTGTCATAAAACTGCAGATGACCTCTCTACTAAACGAAGTTAAATTAATATACATTGTATCAAGCTTTTAATCAACTGTAAACTTCTCTTGAAACACAGTTATTGTAACCATATTCTAGAATTCCACCACACTGTAGCAATGTTTTTCTTTCATAATTTAGATTATTTTATTATTTATTTTGAGTTTGCAGTGTCACTAAGTTCTGTCACTGTTCTAACATTTACTTGCAATCTCCCTCAAATCCACCTTTGACGTGGGATCACAGTAATACAGATTTTTAGGATGAAACTGATCCAGATTTCGCATGAATGTTCTTAAATACTTGACAACAGTTTTTAATCCAGTTGAAAGGCAGGTTTGTATTTCCAAATCTGAATATTCAGGATCTGATTTGCTTTGAAGTACTTGTTTTTAGGATCAGATCGTGATTTAATCCAATCCAAGAGTATGAATCTTGTGGGATCATTTTGAAATACCGCCCCCTTGTCTTGTCCACCAATGGCAACCTTACAACACAGCTATCAACTCAGCTGAAATCTGCACCTCATTCATTAATTGTTCATAGTGGGTCAAGCTATCCCAGTAATGGTCCCTGGTGATTTTATCAACTTGCTTCTGCAATGTTGGTTTGTAAATGCAAAGTTGGCTTAATGTCTTTCTAATTTATATGTATTGTTGTTGGTAGCCTTTCCAACTAATGTCTGAGAAAAAGGCCCAGGCTTTGAGTATGGACACAAACAGCAATGCAAAAGGTTCAATTTATTTAGTTGCTTTTGTTTTAGGAAGGATAACAAAAATTGTAACATTGACACAATGTTATCTCAACCTAAAATCGATGTGCATGTTCCATGTAGACATGGTAACACAATTTTAATCAAACCAATGCCTGTTTATGTAAACAAAACATTTACTCTTAGAAGTCTCAAATTTCTCATCCAAACATCAACTGAGGCACCACTCCTTGGGTACAGAGATAGAATTTCTACCATTTTGAAAAATTAGAACTTTGCACAGTGTGGTTCTCTGGGATCTAAATACTTCTATTGGTCATTAGTACATTAACATGTATGCTTGTTTCTGCATGCACTCCCTTTCTGTGACTGAGTCAGCTATTTCTTGCCTTCCAATGACCGTTAAATGTTCCATTCCTTCACTCAGATCCGTGTGAAGCCGGACCACAGCGGTGTGGTTACTGATGGTGTGAAACACTCCATGAACCCCTTCTGTGAGATTGCCGTGGAGGAGGCTGTTAAGCTGAAGGAGAAGAAATTTATTAAGGAAGTGGTAGCTGTCAGCTGTGGCCCTCAACAAGTTCAGGTGAGTAAAGGGCTATGTAACATAGCTGAAAAAATACATCACAACGTTTATTCAGTCTATGTCAATAGGTATTGATAGCGTTGTCATAAAAAGTCGTGTCTCAGCATCTTTTCAGAGAGCTAATTGTGACTTAAGGTGATATTTTGGCACACAGATACAGCCGTTTCGGAGAGAAAATATAAAAAGCTATTAGAGCGATTAAGTGCATCGAGATGTGTGTCGCATCGTCCTCAATGATGGAGATGCACACGCGTAAAGGGTGGACAGTATGAACAGTAGAAATATATAGAGATGTATAGAGATATACCAGTATACGTTTGTCCAAAGGCATGAATTTTAACTATACCTTGCTACCAGCAGAAGAGCCCTCCAGAAAATACCCAAACATTACATGTCTTCCACATGTTGTGGTTTGGTGTACTGGGATTTCTCTTCTTGTTTACTGGCTTCCCCAGCTAACCCTCATGTTTCATATCACAATGCTGTGAGCTGTGGGCAATTCTTAAGTCTGCCAAATTGCAAGGGATGAAAAGTGTTTATACAGTTAAATAAGGTTTTAATAAAAATAAGGTTTTTATGTTATGGAATAAACGTATCAATTGCCGATTGTGGCATTGCACCACAAATAGATTAAATGAAGGGGATATACTGCATTGTTATTGGTCTTCATCGTTCAGTTTAAGACAACACAACTGATTTTTATAGACTAGGTTTGCTAGAATTGTAAAATGTTTAGTGTAGGCCAACAGAACAAATATTCATTCATAACATCATTTGTTATAGTGACATCATTTCAATTACTGAAGTTTATCTTATTAGCCTGATGTTGAAAGCTATATATTAGGTCTTCTTTCTCAGCAAAGCATTGAAAAAGTTGGAAAAATTAATCTTGACTCAACTTCTGTATCCAAATCCAGCAGAGTGCAGTAGAATAACTGGAGCACAGATAATTGCATTCTATTGAGCCAAATGAATTATTGCAAGGAGGACATTTCGAAACCCTTAGGCTCCTAGGGGCAGGACTGAATGTGCAAAGCTAGCAATAACGAACCATATACAAGGTTGTCATTAATGCACCTGTCTACAGAGGAACCCATACTCACCAAATTGGTTTAGTCATACTCTCTAAGAAGTCCACACCATATAACCATTTAATTGTGCCAAAGAAGATAAAATACCCAAGCTGTGCTTGGTAGTTCTAACTTTATAATTCTGAAAATGACCTAGACCTAACAGTAGAATTAGCTGTGGCCAAACTAGCCAAATAATGGCTACCAAGGAAGGAGTGAGCATGGGGACTAGCTAACCACAAATATTCCAAAGAAGATGTGTGTGTGTGTGTGTGTGTTTGGCATAGTGTGTCAAGAGCCTGTGAAAATTGAGAGTTGGAGCAGGCATGTGCTGGAGTGAGGGAGAGAGAATTTGGACTGCAGGACTTCTGCATTTTGATTGACAGTTGTATAAAGCTTTATTTTAGCGTTGGCAATGAGTTAAATTTCCTTTCTTTCAATCAGTTTGAGATATGAAGGTGTCATTGCACCTAGTAATATGGTATAATGTCCTTCATGGTATACCAAGTTTGGTGTTGATATGGCAAAAACTTGCTGAGCTATGAGCCAACTTCCTGTTTGGTTGCGTTACTGCCGAAAATTATTGTTACTCGGCGTCCAGGAGGCATCCGAAACAGATGCCCGAGCCACCTTAGCTGGCTCCTCTCGACGTAGAGGAGCAGCGGCTCTACTCCGAGCTCCTCCCGTGTGACCGAGCTCCTCACCTTATCTCTAAGGGAGCGCCCGGCCACCCTGCGAAGGAAACTCATTTCAACCGCTTGTATCCGCGATCTCGTCCTTTCGGTCATTACCCAAAGTTCATGTCCACAGGTGAGAGAAGGAACGTAGATCGGTCGGTACATTTTTGCCTTCCGGTTCAGCTCCTTCTTCACCACGACGGACCGGTACAGAAACTGCATCACTGCAGCCGCTGCACCGATCCGCCTGTCAATCTCACGTTCCGTCCTTCTCTCACTCGTGAACAAGACCCCAAGATATTTGAACTCATCCACTTGAATCAAGGACTTCTCACCCACCTGAAGAGAGCAAGCCACCTTTTTCTGGTCGAGAACCATGGCCTCAGTTTTAGAGGTGCTCATTCCCATCCGGCCACTTTACACTCGGCTGTAAACCGCTATAGTTCATGCTGTAGGTCCCGGCCTGTCAATCTCACGTTCCGTCCTTCTCTCACTCGTGAACAAGACCCCGAGATATTTGAACTCATCCACTTGAATCAAGGACTTCTCACCCACCTGAAGAGAGCAAGCCACCTTTTTCTGGTCGAGAACCATGGCCTCAGTTTTATAGGTGCTCATTCCCATCCGGCCACTTTACACTCGGCTGTAAACCCCTATAGTTCATGCTGTAGGTCCCGGTCCGATGGAGCCATCAGGACAAGATCATCTGCGAATAGCAGAGACGAGATCCTGTGCCCCCCGAACCAGACACCCTCCGGCCCCTGGCTGTGCCTAGAAATTCTCTCCATAAAAACAATGAACAGAACCGGTGGGCAGCCCTGACGGAGTCCAAAATGCACCGGGAACAAGTCCGACTTACTACCGGCAATGCGAACACAGCTCCTGCTCCGGTCATACAGGGACCGGACGGCCCTGAGTAAAGGGCCCCGGACCCCATACTCCTGGCAAACCCCCCACAGGGCACGGCGAGGGACACGGTCAAATGCCTTCTCCAGGTCCACAAAGCACATGTGAACTGGTTGGGCAAACTCCCATGAACCCTCAAGCACCCGATGAAGTGTGTAGAGCTGGTCCAGTGTTCCGCGACCAGGACGAAACCCACACTGCTCTTCCTGAATCCGAGGTTCGACTATTGGTCGGATTCTCCTCTCTAGTACCCACAGCCCAGCCCCACAACATTTTGTGACTTAAAATACTCAGGACGAACCTCATCTACCCCTGGGGCTTTGCCACCGAGTAACCCACCGAACACCTCGGTGACTTCCGGCTAGGTGATCGAGTTCACCTCCGGGTCCTCACCCTCTGCTTCCTGCCCGGAAGACATGATGGCAGGATTGAGGAGAACCTCAGAGGATTCCTTCCACCACTCAGCAACGTCCCCAGTTGAGGTCAGCAGCTCCCCACCCGCACCGTACACGGTGTTGGTGAAGCACCGCTTCTCCCCCCTGAGTCGGTGAACGGTTTGCCGAATTTCCTTGAGGCTATCCAGTAGTCCTTCTCCATGGCCTCCCCGAATTCCTCCCAGACCTGAATTTTCGCCTCCGTGACAATCCGAGCTGCGGCACGCTTGGCCTGCCGATACCTGTCAACTGTCTCAGGAGTCCCACAAGCCAACCAGGCTCGATAGGACTCCTTCTTCAGTTTGACAGCATCCCTTACTTCCGGTGTCCACCACCGAGTTCGGGGATTGCCGCCGCGACAGACACCAGAGACCGCAGCCTCGGGCTGCCGCATCGACAACGGAGGCTGAGAACATAGTCCACTCAGACTCAATGTCCCCGGTCCCCACCGGAATCTGTGAGAAACTTTCCCGGAGGTGCGAGTTGAAGACCCTGCTGACAGAAGGCTCCGCCAGACATTCGCAACAGATCCTCACGATACACTTGGGCCTGCCAGGTCTGTCCGGCTTCCTCCTCCACCAGCGGATCCAGCTCACGACCAGGTGGTGATCGGTTGACAGCTCCGCCCCTCTCTTTACTCGAGTGTCCGAGACACGCGGCCGCAGATCAGAGGACACGACAACAAAGACTATCATTGACCTTCGGCCTAGGGTGCCCTGGTGCCACGTGCACTGATGGACGCCCTTGTGCTCGAACATGGTGTTCGTTATGGACAAACTGTAACTAGCACAGAAGTCCAACAGCAAAACACTGCTCGGGTTCAGATCGGGGGGGCCGTTCTTCCCAATAACCCCTCTCCAGGTGTCACTGTCGTTGCCCACGTGGGCGTTGAAGTCCCCCAGCAGAACAATGGATTCCCCGGTCGGTGCACTATCCAGTACCACTCCCAGGGACCCCAAGAAGGCCGGGTACTCTGCACTGCTATTCGGCCCCTCGCGCACAAGCTCGGGCTCCTTCCCTGCCATCGAGGTGACATTCCATGTCCCCAGTGCTAGAGACCATGTGCATGGCCTAGGTCGTACAGGCACCTGCCCCTTACCGCCGCCCAAAACACACTGCACCGGCCCCCTACAGTCCTTCCTGTGGGTGGTGGGCCTGCAGGAAGGTGATCCCATGTAGCCTTTTCGGGCTATACCAGGCTGGGTCCCATGGGCAAAGACCCGGCCACCAGGTGCTCGCCTGCGAGCGCCCACTCCAGGCCTGGCTCCAGGGTGGGGCCCCGGTAACGCCATTCCTGGCGACGTAGCGATTTTCCTTTTTTTGGCATCATAGGGGGTTTGGGGAACCGTGCTTAGTCTGGCTAGTCACCCAGGACCAATTTGCCTTTGGAGACCCTACCAGGGGCTTATTGCCCCCGACGTCATAGCTCCTAGGATCATCCAAGCATTCAAACCCCTCCACCACGTTAAGGTGGCGGTTCAAGGAGGGGACAGAGTAATCATACTAATATAACTAACAAGAACAATGGAACAGGCAAACATCCCTGTTCATAAGTCTACCATACTTACGTTTATTAACAGGCAGAACACAACGAAAGAAGCTACTGCTCTCCCCCCAAAAAACATTTCTGCATGCTTGAAGTTTACCAAACAGCACATTGGCTTACTGCAATGCTACTGGGAAAATATTTTGTGGGCAGATGAAACTAAAGTTTAATTGTTCAAGAACAATACTATGTATGCACTATATATGGTGCAAAAAGGTCACGGATTACCAACATTAAACCATCGTCCTATTAAGAAATACAGTGGAAGAAACATCATGTTTTAGTCATCTGGCTTCAAAGTATCAGAGCCAAACTTGTTTTCCCAAGATAATCTGAATTTCCTACAGGATAATAGCAACATGGCTGTCAGCCAGGACAATGACCATAAACTTCAAATTATATCTGCAACAGACAGCAGGGCTTCAGAAATAGAAAGTGCACCATTTGGAGTGGCTCTGTCAAATCCCAAAACTTAACACCACAGAGATCCTGTGAAATGATTTGAGAGCTGTTCATACCAGACATTCTACAAATGTCTGATTTGGAGATTAGTTTAAGAGGAATGGTAAAAAAGTATCCTGAACGTTGTGCAGGTCTTATCCAGACACATCCAGATTAACTCCTAGGGTTTACATTCATTTTCTTTCAGCACTGAATGTTTAAAGGGTGTATTCAAATACAATGATCAGAATATTAACATTTAATTCATGGCCTTTTGTAAATGGACTACGGCAAGCTCAACAGTAACTGCACACATTCATATTTGATAAGTGATACGATGTCAGGCTAAGGCTCAAACAGCAAATGCAATTTTCTCAAGTAGCTTACTTGAATCTTGCACACATGGAGGACACACCTGTTACCAGGCCTGATGTGTGTCGCTCAAAGTAACTTTCTTGTTGTTGTGCTTTTTCAACTAAGGGACTTTTTACAAGTTTACATCTCAAACTGTGATGCCCAAAAGTCACCGTTCATCCTTTATCTGCCCTCAGAGTACTAATTTTAAACAGAAAGAAATTATACTTCTGGCACACCAGTCAGCTCAGTGATTCCTCTACATATATCTTTGTTGCCGCTGCTTCATAATGCATTGAAATAGTCGCAATTATATTAATCTTTGGGCTGTCGCCTTCTTGGAACTCAAACAAAATGTCTTCTACTCTTTCTCCTGTCAGGGGATGAGCATCTGAACAGTAGCAGTGTCAATCACTCAGTCACAAGAACTGGGAAAAAAACCCATCATGAGTACATCAAAGCCCTATCCCCGCCCAGCCTGGCAATGACGGACAGGGCAGAGGATAGATCGTCCAAATAGCTCAAGTCAAGATGTACATCGAACTATCTAGATAACATTAAGATAGCAATAGTTTAGTTTAAATTAAGTCACAATATACATTTATGATAATAATAAGTTATATTTGGGATTCTTATGCCTAAACAAATTATTTTTATTTAATTAATCACAAACTACACTGTATTCAAGATGGCTAGACTAGTGAACTCAGTGAACGTCACTTAAGATAGGTATGTACGAAAACATTTTTTGATGAGTTTGTTGGCAAAAGAAATCCTTCCTAAATATGCCTGATTGCTTCAACGAGGGAGATGGCACTAGTAGTAGGTGACGACTCAGCTGTCAAGGGGTCAGAGCAATTTATGCCCCAAAATATCATGGTACCTCTCATAGGGATATATTACACATGTATACTATGTGTAATATATGTGTAGTTGATGTGGGACGAAAAAATGAAAAAAGCGTGAGGATTTTGTCCAAATTGTAATATCTAGATGACTGGGTCAGAGTATCTCAAAAACTGTAGCTTTTGTAGGGAGTTCCCTCTCTGCAGTGGTTACTACCTAACAAAACTGGTCCAAGGAACAGAAAGCAGTAATTTGACAACAGGGTCATGGTTTAATTTCTGCAAATGGAGTTACTATAGCTTAAATTGCTGAAAAGGTTTAATCTGCTTCTGATGGAAAAGTATCACACAGTTCATTGCAGTCTTTTGCGTATGGGACTGCATAGCCGCAGAATTGTTAGGTTGCCCACACTTGAGCATTAGAAATTACACTACAGAACAATGGAAGATGTTGTTCTAGTCTGATGAGTCCTTTTCTTTTCATCATATAGAATCTATATGATGTAAAGAAAAGGATCCAACCATCTATATTATAGATGGTTGGATCACTTCTCAGGGAACCCATGCCAGCAGGATTCAATGGGAAGAAGGCAAGCTGGCAGAGGCAGTGTGTTACTATGGGCAATGTTCTGCTAGGAAACCTTGGGTCTTGCCATTTAATAAGGATATTTGACACAAACCAACTACCTAAGCATCATTACAGACCATGTACACCCTTTCATTGAAACGGTATTCCCTGATGGCAGTTTCACCTTTCAGAAGAATAATGAAACCTGCCACATTACCGAAATTGTTCAAGTATGGTACATAACAAGTTAAATGTGTTAACTTGACCCCCCATCTCAATCCAATCCGTATGATTGGCTGGACAACCAAGTCCAATCCATGGAGGACCCACCTCATAATTTATAGGACTTGCAGGATGCACTGCACATCAAGACATTCTTGGTGCTAGATGCCACATCACACCATCAGAGGTCCAGTGGAGTCGACACCTCAATGTGTCAGGGCTATTTTGGCAGCGAAAAGGGTACTTTTTAGGCATGTGGACTTTATGACTGATTGGTGTAAGGGCCTACACAATATTAGGCAGGTGTGTGTTTGTATGTGTATATAATGTTGTCATATATAATGTTGTCATAGTACAGATAACAGATCCTATATCATTTTGATTTGGTTTTATAGAGAAGTCTTTTGTCTTATATGTAGGAAACAATCCGCACTGCCCTGGCCATGGGGGCGGACCGAGGGATACATGTTGAAGTTACTGGGGTTGACTATGAGACACTGGGCCCCCTACAGGTGTCTAAGATCTTTGCTGCCTTGGCTAAGAAAGAAAACGCTGAACTTGTCATCCTAGGAAAACAGGTGAGAGGTAGATGGAAGTAGCTATGTGTTCCTAACAGATTTGTCTAAACATTTGTCTTTTTACATGGACCAGTCACGTTATTTAATTTCTACGTCACAATATATCCTGTTCTTATGTTGTTTTCCTCCCAGGCAATTGATGATGACTGTAACCAGACAGGTCAAATGACTGCTGCCTTACTGGACTGGCCTCAGGTCTGTGTTGTCCAGTTGGTTGTTTTAGCTTTTATCAGCAATTGTCATGAAGTTAATTTAGCACAGAAGGATTTTAGTAAATAGAGGAGGTTAATTTACTCAAATCAGTGCCTCACATTTGTATAACTTCTGATGATTACCATCATATTTCAACAGAATTATATTTTGGTTCATAGGTAAGAATTAAATAATTATATGTGAATGTGTCCATCTGTAGGCTGATTTGAAGGCAGTTTGAAAAATAGGCACAATTGCAGAAGTAGCAGTGTATCCAAGCAACAGATACCAATACTCTGTTACGTCATGACTTGCAAATGCATGAGAAACAATGGAAAGGTTCTTTCCAATCATGTTTTGTAAATAGAAATGACCTTGCAAGATAATGTAAACAGAAAGTTTATTTGAGTTTGCTATCTGAGGGTGGATGAGAACCATCATTCTGACATTGCAGGGCACTTTTGCATCTGAGGTGGCACTGGATGGAGACAAGGTCAAGGTGGTGAGAGAGATTGATGGTGGACTGGAGACCATCAAAATCAATATGCCAGCAGTATTGACTGCAGATCTTCGACTCAACACCCCCAGATATGCCACCCTTCCCAATATCATGGTAAATAACATTTTAAACACACACATACACCTAGGATTGACTCTTCTCATACTACGTGCCTTTGTGTTACTTCTTTGCAGAAAGCAAAAAAGAAGAAAATTGCCAATGTGAAGCCCTCTGATCTGGGCGTGGACCTGACTTCACGGGTGACAGTGGTGAGGGTGGATGAGCCACCACAGAGACAGGCGGGGGTTAAGGTGGATACAGTTGATGACCTAGTGGGAAAACTGAAAGATTCAGGGAGGATATAAACAGCCTAGGCACACATTGAGAAGTGAGTATCCAGCCTGGCCACATGGACAAACGTCCAAAAATACAGTGACACACTATTCATACTTTTGGCTCTGTACGCCACCATAAAGGATTTACAATTAAAGAACCATAATACAATTAAAGTGCAGACTTTCAGCTTTAATTCAAGGTGTTGAACAAAATTATTGTATGAATTTCTTAGGAATTTCAAATTGACAAATTAACATAATCATGAAGGAACATTTTGTTAAAAAAAATGTTTTTGTCAAAAGTCCTTACCAGGTAATAACTGCTTGAAGGCTGGAGCCCATGGACATGACCAAACATTAGGTTAACTCCTTTGTGATGCTTTCAGGCCTTTACTCATCTGTAAAGTGAAGAGAACATTTAATCAAGTGTGCTAAATTTGTGCAGACAATATATTCCTACACACTTTAGAATGTATCTAGCTGCTTCTATCACATCATAAATAAACACTAGTGTCCCAGTGCCATGGGAAGCCATACAGGCCCATGCCATCACACTACCTTCACCATGTTTGACAGATGATGTATGTTTCAGATCATGAGCTGTTCCAAACCTTCTTCATACTTCCCATCATTCGGGTACAGGTTGATCTTGGTCTCATCCGTTCATGGATTGCTGTTCCAGAAATGGTTGCATTTTTAAATGATTCTTGGCAGTTCAATCTGGTCTTCCTATTCTCGAGACTTGTTTGTACCTTGTGGTGAACCCTCTGTATTTGTTCTAGTGAAGTCTTCTCTTTATGGTAGACTTGGATAATGATGTTCCTACCTCCTATTTGTATGCTGTGGTGGGGATTTGCCTCACAATGGAAATGACCCTGTGACAACCTCTGTGGTCTTCCTTGGACGTCCAGCCCTTGTTGTGTTACCAAGCTAACGAGCATTTTTTTTCTCTCATATTTTTTTCACTCACAGAATGTACCAAACTGTTTATTTGGCCACTCTTAATGATGGCCTGGTTCTTTTGTGTTGACAGTTCCTTTGACCGTATATTGTGGATTCACAGCAACCACTTACAAATGCAAATGCCACGCGTTGAGTCAACACCAGACCTTTTACCTGCTTAAGGACATAAAAAAGAATAGCCTGCTTCTATCCAAGAAAAAGCTTTTTATTCAATTTCCCAATAACATTTGGCACCTTAGGAAAAAAGGGGGCTTATTGTTATAGAGATGTAATTCAAAAAGCCTCCCTGGAATTTGGATGTGAATATCCTCAAATTGAAGCTTAAAAACTGTACTTCAAGCCCATTATGTTAATTATTTAACTGTAATTTGAACATTTTTTGGGTAAACAGTCAAAGAAATAACTTGTGACAGTGTTTAAATACGTATGGACTGCATGTAAAGATTTGAAACTTGAATAATTTTGTAAGATGACATTCTAGTTCAATGCCATGGTTGGATACATTTTAATATGCATTCCTCTTCCCTTGCAGGACTTGTCTATTTGACTAGAACGCTTGAAATAAGAAGTGACCTCCACCATACACAAAACCCATCTGTGTGTTACACTGTACTGAATGATGACGTGACAAACACTGTCCAAGAATGAGAGAGAGATGATTTAGGTGTGTCTGTATTGTAGGCTACGATATCGTGCTAATGAAATTGTAATTTTTCTTTAGGATGAGTATCAAAAGAGCAAAGCAATTACTCATACTGTCTGTGTATATATAAATATGGTTCTAACCATGTAGTGAATGTGCATTTCAAAGTTTGCATAAAGTTGAAGTGAACCATTAACTTGGTTGGATTGCAAATTAAATTGGACAGTGTCTTTCAGTACCTAAAAATCTATGGCAAACAAAGTTGATTTCTCACCTTAAGCAAACATTATCTACCAGGGAAACATATTCCTTAAGATAAAGAAACCTACATAGTTTCATTTGTTTTGAGGCAATCTTTGCAGGAATGACAAGATTATCGAGAATTGAAGGAGAATAATTATGTGGAACCGCAATTTGGCGGTTATGATGTACCAACACACATAGACAGTTTCCTGGTTGACTGGCATCTAATTCAGTATGAGAGAATGCATCAGGCTTTATTGCAACTACTTGTTATGCAGGTGTTTATGCGATCAATGTGCATCCATAAGGGTTGGATATTGATGCATTGCCACCTCCCAGTCTTCTCTCTAAGCAGTCTGCCCAGCAGTCTTTGCTACAAAAGTATTTGGTTCTCTTGTCTTGAGTTTAGACGCACTCGAGAATTACATCACACACCAACCCCACTCTGGCAGAGTCGGCAGTGTCTTCCGTGAACGAGATCAGTAACGTATGTGAGTTTTGACTGAAATGTAAATTAAATTAATCAAGCACACTTATCCTAAGCGACTTTGGCAACAAAAGATGTATCTTGAACGTACAATACAAGATAAAAGATTATAATGATGAGAAGAAACGGGATTTCTCCTGTTTTGGTGGTAAGTGTCAAGGAGGTGTCAGCCTATATGATGTGCACGTTAGTCTGATCCACCAGGATACCACAAACACTTAATATAACTGGACAGTATGTTTAACAACAAGACTAGCTAAAAACCAGACTTGTCAGTATCCCCAAATCAATATGAAGATTTTAGCGAACAATGATCAACCATGAGTAGACCAGCCTTCTGTTGACCACAGTCTTATCTTTTCATCAGTTTTATGTCATATTCAGTCCTAACATGTTTGCAGATAGAAGTTCATTCCACGTAATGCAAAAGAACAACTGGTATGCAAAACCAAATTTGTTTAAAAATATTTAAGTCTGTGCAAATATATCACTCCTAGATCCAGTATATGTATTCTCTGCTGTGCAGCGGATGGTTGAAGTTTTGGCATTATAGCGTAAAATTAGTGCCAGGAGAGGAAGCTCTGTGAAAAAAAGGTTTGTGTCTCTGTCGAAAATGATTTGTGTACTTGAAAAAATGATTTGTGTATCTGTAGAAGGAGGCAGGAACACCGCTTCCAAAATCATTGAATCCAATCAAATATAGCAATTTCTGTGTCATCATTCGACATTTCCATCCGTCTATCACTCAAAGAACTTTTGCAAATAAGAAAACGACCATTACAGTGCTCTGGAGGACCAAACCTTGGAGGCTTTGAAGACATTTGTTTAACCTACTTAACTTGCACAGAGCATCCAGACATGTTCTAGCTAACAGCATCGGGTCAGGCTAAGGGTCAAACTAAGGGTCAAACTAAGGAACTTGTGTAAATTACAAATAAATTAAACAAAATTACATATCATTGGAATGGTGCAATCTAGTTAAGAAGCATGTATTGTTATACTCTGAAGTTTGACCAACACAATTTACTCAGTTTATACAGTGCAGCTGTAATGGTGTGTGCTTCATATTAGCTATTATCAACAGCACGTCCATCTATCAAATCAACCTGCACATAAATGCGACAAGAGCTGTCCTTGAATGTAAGAATCTCTTCCTACCCTACATGTGTTCTCATTAGATGTAATTTGCAAACCAGTCTCTCAACCAGTGGTCTCCCTTCCACCTCTCATCCGACATCCACCTCCAAGAAATTGGCCTCCTTTTCAGCTCACATCAACCACAGTAGCAATGCCAGACTGCAGGGGCCATAGACACACACAAACAGAAAGCTGGAATAATCATCGTGTGATGGACAGAATTTTACAATGGTTTCTAACTTCTAGTTTGCTTAACAAGCATTCACTTTATGAATGGATTTGCCATAATGTACTCCGAGTTCCTTGACACAGTACTTAATATCATCCAATTTCTTAAAGTAGCTACTGCCACCGCGACCACAGTTATGGTTGAAGAATTAAATATTTTTTCTTTCACATTATCTTGTCTGTAGGTATTAATCTCTCAATAAATAAATAATGGTAAAATGATACTAAATTAGCAACAACATACGTTACATATCTCATCCCTTACTTCGTGGCACATTGTGTTTGCTGAGTTCTAGCTTCTACACTGCTAGTTAGCATCAAAAATCCCTGCACTTGACAATACCGTCACGTTAAATGTACTATATGGCAGAAAATGGGCTAAGCAAGATACCTGACTATATACCATCCATTATCAGGTACTGATGTACATATTGAACAGCATTTTCCTGTTCATCTCATGGTCACTTGCCAATCATTTTTTTCAAGCCCTATTTTTATTGTTTTATGCGGACCCTACAAAAATATCAGGACAAAGAATTGCATCTGCAATATCCACAGTATAGTCAAACAATAACAAAAGTAAAATGGTTAAAGTTTTCAATTGCAATGGTCTTGTTCAACAGTTGTTAGATTCCCATGACTGAACATAACCTTGCTACAACTTACAAAACAAGTGTCATATGTATAATAAGTGAGAGACATGTCCCCGGCTTGAAGGTCACCGGTTCTGTTCATTGTTTTTATGGAGAGAATTTCTAGGCACAGCCAGGGGCCGGTGGGTGTCTGGTTAGGGAAGCACAGGATCTCATCTCTGCTATTCACAGATGATGTTGTCCTGATGGCTTCATCGGACCGGGACCTACAGCATGCACTAGAGCGGTTTGCAGCCGAGTGTGAAGTGGCCGGGATGGGAATCAGCACCTCCAAACCGGAAAAAGGTGGCTTGCCCCATTCGGGTGGGTGGGGAGTCCTTGCTTTAAATGGAGGATTTCAAGTATCTCAGGGTCTTGTTCACGAGTGAGGGAAGGACAAAACGTGAGATTGACAGGCGGATCGGTGCAGCAGTCAATCTACGTTCCTACTCTCACCTATGGTCATAAACTTTGTATAATAACCAAAAGGACGAGATCACGGATACAAGCGGTCGAAATGAGTTTCCTCCGAAGGGTGGCCGGGTATTCCCTTAGAGATAAGGTGAGGAGCTCGGTGACACGGGAGGAGCTCGGAGTAGAACCGCTACTCCTCCACATCGTGAGGAGCCAGCTGAGGTGGCTCGGGCATCTGTTTTGGATGCCTCCTGGACGCCTCCCTCGGGAGGTGTTCTGGGCATGTCCCACCACGAGGCGGCCCCAGGGGATCCCCCCGGACGAGCTGGAGGAGGTGTGTGTGGAGAAGGAAGTCTAGGCCTCCCTACTCAGACTGCTGTCCCCGCGACCTGGCCCCGGATAAACAGAAGAAAATGGATGGATGGGTAACAAAGTAATTAGTATTTAACTAACTAAACAAGTAGTAATTAAGTAATTATTAACTAAGTAATTTGTAACTTGTAACTAAGTAAATAATAATGAAATAACTAAGTAACTACTAACTAAGTAAATAGTAACCAGTTAACTAGTAAGTCTGTAACTAAGTAACTAGCAACTAAGAAAACGAAGTAACTAGCAACTAAGAAAACTAAGTAATTAGTAACTAAGTAACCAGTAACTAAGTAGCTAAAAAACTAAATAACTACCTAACAAACCAACTAGCAACTAAGTAACTAGCAAGTAAGTAACTAGTAAATAAGTCATTAGTAACTGATAAACTAAGTAAGTAAGTATCTTGTAAGTAAGTAAGCAGCTAAGTAACTAGTAACTAAGAATATTGTAACTAGTAACTTAGTAACTAAGTGACTAGTATCTAAATAAATAGATAAATAAATAACTAGCTAACAAAGTAACTAGTAACCAAGTAATAAATAAACTACTAACTTAGTAACTAGTAACTAAGTAACTTGTAACTAAGGGAGTAAGTAAGTAAGTAAGTAAGTAAGTAACTAGTAACTAAGTAACTAATAGCTAAGTAACTAAGTAATAAAGTAACTATTACCTAAGTAACTAGTAATTTAGTAAATAGTAACCAGTAACTAATTAACTAAGTAACCATGTAATTAAGTAAGTATCTAGTAACTAAGTAAATAAGTAACTAGTAACTAAGTAACTAGTTACTAAGTAACTAAAACACAAAAAACTAAGAAACTAGTAACTAAGTAACTGCTAACTAAGTTATTAGTAACTAAGTAAGTAAATAACTAAGTGATTAGTAACCAAGAAACTAAGTAATAGTAACTAACTAACTGGTAACTAAATAACCAAGCCACTAGTAACTAAGTAAGTAAGTAACTAGTAATTGAATACATAGGTAATCAGTAACTACGTAACTAAGTAACTAAATAGCTAAGTAACTACTAAGTAAGTAGAAACTAGGTAACTAGTAACTTCTTACAGTGATACTAAGTAGTACTCCACACTTTCTCTGACTGAGTCTGGCCTTGATTTCAAGCTGTACAGGACATAGTATAGTACTGAGTTATAGTAAGTGACTGTTCCGATTACTAGCAAATTCAGCTAGTTACTTTCTCAGTTTCCTACTAGGTTGGGTATAGGGGGATCAACACCTATACTCAACAATAATGACAGTGAGTGATATATGATACTATACTATGTCCTTTATAGCTTGAGATCAAGGCCAGACTCGGTAAGATAAAGTGTGGAGTACTACTTAGAATCACACCTAGTAGGAAACTTAGAAAGTTGCTAGTAATTGGTATGGTCACAAACCATAACTCAGTACTATACTATGTCCTGTGCAGCATAAGATAAAAACCAGACTCAGTCAGAGAAAGTGTGTAGTATCACACATATTAGGAAACTAAGCTAAACTAGCTAAAGTTGCTAGTAATCAGTAGTCACTAAATATAACTCAGTACTTTACTATGTTCCATGCATCTTGAGATCAAGGCCAGACTCAGAGAACATGTGGAGTACTACTTAGTATCACACTTAGTAGGAAACTGAGAAATTGACTAGCTAAAGTTGCTAGTAATCGCTACGGTCACTAACCATTTCTCAGTACATTACTATGTCCTGTACAGCATGACACATGACAGATGGATAGCTCCGTGTTTAAATCACCAGACTCGCACACAGATGACATGGGTTCGAATTCAGGCAGGTGCAGTAGCTGTCACATAATGACGAAAGTCACGAACAAGGGAACAACAAACAAAATAAGAACTACAAAGTCTACTCTGTAATTTGGTCCATTCTATCAACACCTATACCCAACAATATTATGTCCTGTACAGCTTGAGATCAAGGCCAGACTCAGTCAGAGAAAGTGTGGAGTATTACTTAGTATCACACCTAGTAGGAAACTGAGCTAAAATAGCTAAAGTTGCTAGTAATTAGTACAGTCACTAACCCTAACTTAGTACTATACTATGTCCTGTACAGCATGACATGTGACAGCTGGAAAGCTCGGTGGTTAAATCACCCGGGGACATGGGTTCAAATCCGGAAAGGGGCAGTAGCTGTCGTACAATGATGAAAGTCCCAAACAAGGGAACAACAACCAAGGTAAGTACTACAACATCAGCAAAGTCTACACTGTAATTTCCTACAATCTAGCAACACCTATACCCAACTATCAATTACTTAAGTGATATTACTGACTGTTTTCAAGTGAAATATATAAGCATGCATTGAAATTATTGGATTCCAGACAGTAATGTAATTTTTCATTGACTGCCTAAGATGACATGAAAATGCTTATAAATCATGTTAAAACATGACAAACTGCCTCAAATCATCTGTATTTCAACGTATCTCCATACTACAAGCAACTGACAAGAATGTGGCTTCAGAATCAGTTTTGGAAAACTTCAGTTTTTTATGGCCTTAAAGTAATTTTCAGCTTCTGGAGCATTTTCTGAGGTTTTGCATGAAATTTCCAAATGACTGCTTTCCTATCAACTCTGATTATGTCAGCATGTATATAGTGGTGGTTTGTACATGAGAAAGTGTTTTTTTGCAGTGAAATTATTTTATTCTGGCCAGTAATATAACGTGGTAAGATGGATATTCAATACCTAAATCTGGATTCAACCGAAAGTGACATCGTAACGTAGAATTTCAAGGCAAAAAACTGGATTAAGACTGAAGTGACATGGTAATATGGAATTTCAAGGCCAAAAATGGGATTGAATCGGAAGTGATGTCGTAACATTGAATTTCAAGGCCAAAACACCTTTACCATGTATACATCACAAGAATAAACATGATAGAATGGTTTTTGTTGATGTAAAACCAGTCAACAGCAAATGTTGTTCAAAACAAAGCAACTGTATGGAAAACACTGTTCAGGAGTTGAAATATAATTTAGGATCTTAAAAAATAGAAAGTTTCTAAAACTGATTATGAAGCCAGAATGTCATCAGTAGCATCTGGATAGGATGAAACACAATGTATTTAGCCTGTTTTTAAGTGAAATATATAAGGATTGTCATGTAAATATGTGGCACTGAATGTAAACTGATATTACTTTATTTTGACACTGAATTTCAAAGCCAAAACCCGGATGTAACCCAAAGTGACATGGTAACATGGAGCTTTCAATGCCACAACCCGGACTAAACCGAAAGTGACGTAATAATTAAGTCTGTAAGTAAGTCTGACTTGTTTTCAGGTGGAATATAAATTCTGTCATGTAATGAGTGGTACTTCATGAAACATGTCATTACTGTTTGAACACTGAAATGTTACTAGTTCACTAGTTAAAAGTTACTTAGTTACAAGTTACTTAATTGCTAGTTACTTAGTTAGTTGTTTACTTACTTAGTTACCAGTTACTTAGTTACTAGTTAATTAGTTACTAGTTACTTAATTACTAGTTACTTAGTTATTTACATACTTAGTTACAAGTTACTTAATTACTACTTACTTAGTTTTTTTGTTAGTAGTTACTGAGTTACTAGTTAATTAATAGCTAGTTACTTTGTTACCAGTTACTTAGTTACTAAGGTACTAGTTACTTACTTACTAGTTACTTACGTACTAGTTACTTACATACTTAGTTATTAGTTACTCAGTTACGATTTACTTATTTACTAGTTACTTCGTTACCTAGTATTTTGTTATTTTGATACTATTTACTAGTTACCTAGTTACTACTTACGCAGTCATTTAGTTTTTTTGTTACTTAGTTACTAGTTAATTCGTTACTGGATACTTTGTAACTTAATTACTAGTTACTTAGTTACTTATATATGCTGTTTACTTAGATGCTAGTTCGTTATTTACTACTAGTTAGTTAGTTACTTGGTTACTATTTACTTAGTTACTACTTACTTAGTTACTAGTTACTTAGCTACTTAGCTACTTAGTTACCAGTTACTTAGCTACTATATTACTAAATACTTGGTTACTAATTAGTAAGTTACCTATTTACTAGGGACTTAGTCACTTAATTACTAGTTACTACGGTAGTTACTTACTTATTAGTTACTTAAATACTTAGTTACTAGTTACTTTGCTACCTAGTTACTTAGTTACTAGTTAATTTAGTATCTAGTTACTTAGTTATTTAGTTAGCAGTTAAATAGTTACTAGTGACTTAGTTATTCGTTACTTAGCTTTTATTTACTTGTTTTCTAGTTACCTAGTTACTTAGTCACTAGTTACTTGGTTACTAGTTACTTAATTATTTAGTTACTAGTTGCCTAGTTACTTGGTTGCTTAGTTACTTGTCACTTACTCAATAGTTACTTAGTTATTAGTTACTTAGTTACAATTTACTTATTTACTAGTTACGTATTTACTTTGATACTAGTTACATTGTTACATCTTTAATTGTTACTTAGTTACTTATTTACTAGTTACTTAGTTATTCGTTACCTAGTTACTTAATTAGTAGTTACTCAGTTACATAGTTACTACTTACTTAATTACTTAGTAACTAGTAACCTAGTTACTTGGTTAATAGTTACTTAGTTATTAGTTACTTAGTTACAATTTACTTAGTTACTAATTACTTAGTTACATACTTACTTCGCTACTAGTTATCTATTTACTATTTACCTAGTAACTTACTTATGTAATGTTTAGTTACTTAGTTACTTATTTACTAGTTTCCTAGCAACTTGATTAATAGTTACTTAGTTACATAGTTACTTGTTGCTTAGTTACTTGTTGCTTAGTTACTTAACAACTAGTTACTTAGTTGCTTAGTTACAGGTTATTTAATTACTTGGTTACTAGTTACTTAGTGACTAGTTACTCAGTTACTCATTACTTAGCTACTTAGTTACTAATTACTTAGTTACTTAGTTATTAGTTATTCAGTTACTTGGTTACTAGTTACCTAGTTACCAGTTACTTACTTGCTTAGTTATTAGTTACTCAGTTACTATTTACTTGTTTACTTGTTACTTTGTGACAAGTTAAATAGTTACATTGTTACTAGTTATTTATTTTCTTACTTAGTTACTACTTACTTAGTTACTAGTTACTTAGTTACTATGGTACTAGTTACTTAGTTTCTAGTAACTTAATTACTTAGATACTAAGTTACTAGTTACTTAGTTACTAGTTGCTTAGTTACTTAGCCACTAATTACTTAGTTACTCATTACTTATTTTGAAGTTACTTATTTACTCAGATGCTAGTTAGTTATTTACTATGTTACTAGTTAGTTAGTTACTTACTTGTTTACTATGTATTTATTTTGTAGTTACTTAGCTACTTGTTACTTAGTTAATAGTTACTTAGTTACTTAGATACTATTTAGTTATTTACTTAGTACTAGTTAGTTAGTTAGTTAGTTAGTTAGTTACTTGTTTACTATTTACATTGTTTCTAGTTACATAGTTACATTTTTAATAGTTACTTAGGTAGTAGTTACTTAGTTACTTACGTACCTAGTTACTAGTTTCTTAGTTACTTCGTTACTTAGTAGTTGCTAAGTTAGTTAGTTACTAGTTACTTTAAGTCACTTTAAGGCCATAAAAACCTGAAGTTGTTCAAAATTTATTGTACTGACTGGAATCAAAGAATATCACTGCAAAAACCACTTTCCCATGTATAAACCATCTCTATAACCATGCTGAAATAGTCTGAGTTGGTCAAAAAGATGTCATTCAAAAGATACATGCAAAGTCAATTTTACTGACTAGAATCAAATAAATTAACTGCAAAAACCACTTTCCCGTGTATAAACCACCACTATATACATGCTGAAATAGTCAGAGTTGGTGGAAAAGCAGTCATTCAATAGTTACATGCAAATCCTTTGAACATGTTTTTCAGGAGCTGAAAATCTATTTATGGCCATAAAAAACAGAACAAAGTAAAAAAGTAAAAGTAACAAAAAGTAACTCAGGAAAAGTATGAAAAGTAATGAAGGAAAAGTAACGAAGCATATTGAAAAGTAACAAAGGAAAAGTAACAAAGAAAAGGTAACGAAGTAACAAAGAAAAGTAACGAAGAGGAACAAAGGAAAAGTAACAAAGTAACAAAAAGATTTAGGCAGTTTTTCCTATTTCAACTTGATTTATAAGCATTTTCTTGTAAGGTTAAGTAGTCAATGAAAAGGGTATAAGTGGCTGGAATCAAAGAATTTCACAGCAAAAGCAACTTTCCCATGTTTAAACCAGCACTATATACATGCTGTAATAGTCATATTTGGTGGAAAAGCAGTCATTTAGAAGTTTCATGCAAAACATTTGCAAACGTTTTTCAGGAGCTATCCAGCTGCCATATGTCATGCTGTACAGGACATAGTATAGTACTGTGTTTAGGTTAATGACTGCACCTATTACTAGCAACTTTAGCTAGTTACTTTCTCAAGTTCCTACTAGGTGTGAAACTAAGTAATACTCCACACTTTCTCTGACTGAGTCTGGCCTTGATCTCAAGCTGTAAAAGGCATAGTATAGTATTGAGTTATAGTTACTTACTGTACTGATTAATAGCAACTTTAGCAACTTTCTGGACCTCGGATGAGGAAACACACAGAAAAGACATGGAGGTGATTCTACAGCATCTGACAGACAGTGGATTAAAGTGCAACCCTTCAAAGGTCCAGATTTGCCAAACGGCTGTTAGTTACCTGGGCCAAGGCCAGCATCTGCTTACAGTAGAGAAGCTGAAGGAGATCAGAGAATGTGTACGTCCAAATACTGTAAGGGGTGTCAGGAAGGTCTTAGGACTTTTCAACTACAGCAGAGCACACATTCCTAATTTCAGTCAGATCTCACAACCTATTACAGACCTGTTAAAGGGTCCCTTACACGCTAACGATAAGGTCGATTGGGGTAAAGACTGTGAACAGGCCTTTGAAAGGTCGAAAGAGACCTTGTTTTCAGCCCCAGCTCTGGGGCTCCCAAACTAGACTTGCCATTCCATTTGTATGTTCATGAGAACGACGGGCATATGTCAGCAGTAGTAACACAGGAACATGGGGGGTAGGCACCGGCCGGTTGCCTACTACTCAGGGAAGTTAGATGCAGTAGCAGCAGCAATGCCAGCCTGCCTAAGAGCTGTTAAAGCTACATCTCTAGCTCTAAAGTGAAGTGAGGGGATACTGGGAGCAATGGATGTGACCATACACATGCCCCATGATGTGATGTTGATCCTCTCGGGTCCCAAATCCTCTGCAGTCCATATATCAAGATGGACTCGCTGGGAGATACAACTCACACTCCCATCAGTTACACTGAAGAGAGTCAATAGTTCAGTATCCCTGATGCCGACACCAGATGAGGGTGATCCTCACAACTGTGACATTGTAAATATTTCCCTCCCACTGTTTGGTGTCAAAGAGGTCCCTATTGAAGGTGCTTTATGTGGATGGATCATCCTATTATGTGGATAGTCGGCGCATTACTGGATGGCAGTCTGTACAGCAGACGGCCGCCTAGTAAAGTGTGGCACACTCCCTGGATCATCAGTACAAGTTGCTAAACTCAGAGCACTAACAGCAGCCTGTAATGTAACTGAAGGCTGCAAGGTGAATATCTACACCGATTCCAGATATTCATTTGGAGTTGTTCATGATTATCTTAGCTTATGGGCAACTAGAGGTTTTCTTACTAGTGAAGGCTCACCCATTTGTCACGGAGAGATAGTTTTGGATCTCCACAGAGCCATACGCCAACCAGAGGAGATTGCAGTTCTAAAAGTAAAGGCTCACACTAAGAATCAGGATGAACACAGCATCGGAAATGCACATGCAGACAGATTAGCGAGAGAAGCCTGTGTAGATGCAGAGGTGGATTTTTGTGAGATAGCAGTTACAGATGTCTAACCTTCCCAGCTAACCCAGAGTTTCACATCTCTGGAGGACCTCAAACACATCCAATGTTCAGCTCCAGGGCCGGAGAAATGAAAATGGATGGAAAATGAGGGTAGACTAGATGACAAGGACATCTGGCGAGGACTAGAGAACCAATATGTCTTGCCTAACTCCCTTATGCCCACTATGATTCAGTTGTATCATGGTTTAGCTCATGATGGATCACGCAGGACATTTGAGAAAATGAGCTAAACCTGGTGGCATCCCAAGTTGCAAGGGAACATTAATGATCACGTGAAATGATGCGTCACATGTTTGACTTGTAATACAGGGCTTACATTGAAGGTCACTTTGAGACAACAGCCAAAAGCTCATGCTCCATCGCTAAGATTCAGTTAGACTTTTTTGGACCTTTTCAAAGGTCACAAGGGAAAAGCTATCTGCTGGTAGTGATCGACCACTTTACCAGATGGACAGAAGCTTTTGCGACTGCAGCTGACGATGCGAAAACAGTTGCCAAAATTCTACTGACTGAATTAATATCAAGATTTGACCTTCCATGTTCTGTGGACTCTGATCAGGAAACCCATTTTAGTGGTAAAATCTTCAAGACTGTTCTCAAAGCGCATCAAACAACATCTACATTGCCCATGGCGCCCCCAGAGCAGTGGCTTAGTAGAACGTTGTAATCGCCCAATCAAAAACAAAATCACGAAGGCCCTCTTTGCTTATCCAGGGTTATCTTGGGTAGATGCTCTTCCATCTGTGTTGATGTCAATGAGAGCAATGTGTAACCGAAATTCTGATCTCTCTCCCTTTGAAATGTTGACAGGTCGGCAGATGAGGACACCTGGAGATCTTTGTCTAGCGGGAGGAGAACTGCATGTTATGGGTGACAGATTGTTAATGTACTGCAAGACACTTTCTCAATCTCTTCCCAGGTCCCACTGCAACGACGACCTCCAGACTCCAGCTGCAACGGGCCCCGACGTTAATATTGGGGATGAGGTCTTTGTGAAACGAATGGTTAAGAAAGAACCTTTCAAACCCATACGGTCAGGGCCATACTTAGTTCAGTTAGTAGCACCATCAGCAGTTCAAGTTCCAGTTCAAGTTCAAGTTCAGCTTTATTGTCATTCCGCTACATGCAGGGGCATACAGTGGAACGAAATGTCGTGCCTCACAGAGCCACGGTGCTACATAAGTACAGGCATACAATAATCAAGTAAAAATATATATAACAATTTTTCCTATACATAAACAAAAAAATACAAACTATACAAACTGTACGAATACTTTCCGATGAATACTGGTCATGTGCAAAGAGTGCTGTACATGTGCAAAGAATATGAGCATGTAAATATGTATATATATGTTACCAATATTACTGAGTTTTTCAGTGCAATTTGTGTACACACAGCAGTGTGTGTCAAAAGTGAGTAGTGCATTGGAAAGTGACTTGTGCAAGTTTCAGATGGTCAATGTTTCAGGTGTTATGGGGTTTGTATGGAGTTTCAGAGAGGGGCGGGGTGATTTGAGTTCAGGGCTCTTCGCCTGGGGGAAAAAGCTGTTGAGCAGTCTGGCAGAGCGGGCTCTGATGCTCCGGAACCGTTCGCCTAATGGTAGGAGCTGGAAAAGGCTGTGGGAGTTGTGTGTGGGGTCCTTTACGATACTATTGGCTTTGCTGGAGCATCGTGTATGGAAAATGTCCAGGATGGAGGGGAGAGGGGCACCGATGATCCTTGCAGCTGTGTTCACTTTCCGCTGGATGTTCTTGCGGTCTACTGCAGTGCAGTTCCCGTACCAGACAGTGATGCAGCTGGTCAGCACACTCTCAATGGTGCCCCTGTAGAAAGTGGTGAGGATGGGTGGAGGGAGACTTGCTCTTTTCAGCCGGCGGAGAAAGTGTAGGCGCTGATGTGCCTTCTTGGAGAGTGTCATGGTGTTGATGGTCCAGGTGAGGTCCTCTGTGATGTGGACCCCCAGGAATTTGGTGCTGTTGACTCTCTCCACAGGCGAGCTGTCGATGGTCAGTGGAGGGTGATCAGCGGAGTTCTCCTGAAGTCCATCACAACCTCTTTTGTCTTACTCCCATTGAGGGACAGGTTGTTTGCACCACACCAGTCAGCCAGCTGTGCCACTTCCTCTCTGTAGTGCGTTTCATCGTTGTTGCTGATGAGACCTACCACTGTTGTGTCATCAGCGAACTTGATGATGTGGTTGGAGCTGAACTTGGCAGTGTAGTTGTGGGTCAGCAGTGTGAAGAGCAGCGAGCTGAGCACACAGCCTTGTGGGGCACCTGTGCTCAGTGTGGAAGTGCTTGAGGTGTTATGGCCGACACGGACTGACTGAGGTCTTTCGGTTAGAAAGTCCAGAATAAAATTACAGAGGGAATTGTTAAGGCCCAGTAGGTTTAGTTTATTAGTGAGCTGTTGTGGGATTATTGTGTTGAATGCTGAGCTGAAGTCAATGAACAGCATTCTAACATAAGAGTCTTTGTTTTCTAGATGGGTAAGTGCCAGGTTCGCAGTGCGTTGAAGAAATTGCATCTTTTGTGGAGTGGTTCGGATGGTATGCAAACTGGAACGGATCGAGCATGTTTGAGGCTGGTTTTATGTTGTTCATGACTAACTTCTCAAAGTACTTCATTATGATTGGAGTCAGTGCTATGGGACGGTAATCATTGAGACAGGACACAGGACATTTCTTTGGTACCAGTATGATTGTTGTGGATTTGATATGTTAACATCCTGTCAGCTGTTCCAGCCCACAGTTCTTTCCCAGTGCACCGGCCAGTATGTTGTCGCGACCGCAGCGTTGACCACTGTGAGATTGATCCTAAATTCTGGTCTTTAGCAGCCCGCGAACCTCTGCTGTCATCCATGGTTTCTGGTTGGCGCGTGTGGTGATGGTCTTTGTGACTGTCACATCATCTGTGCACTTTTTGATGTAAGCAGTCATAGTTTCAGTGTATTCGTGTAGGTCTGTGTGGTTGTTGTAAGTTGCTGCCTCTTTAAACATGTTCCAGTCTGTGTCCTGGAAGCAGTCCTGCAGTGCAGAGGTAGCATTTTCTGGCCATACCGTGATCTGCTTTAGGACCGGTTTGGCAAGTTTGAGAAGTGGGCTATATACTGGGATTACCATAACAGAGATGTGGTCTGAGTATCCGAGGTGGGGGCGGGGTTCGGCTTTGTATGCGAGAAAGGTTGGGAATGCTGTTTTGGTGTTATTAGTAAATAGGGTTTAGGGTGGACCTTCAGGCATGTTAATTGTCAAGTAGAGCTACTATTTTGTTGTCCTTCTTTTTATCTATGATGGCTATCCCAATATTTGCTGGATTTCTTTTTTAAAGCATTGTGTCTGCTCTATACCTTTTGATCAGATTTGACCTTTTGCACTTTGTCCATGTACTTATGTAATGAATCTTTTCCTGTACAGCTGAACAGGCTCTTAAGATTCTACTTGTGCTGCCATCACAGTTCCCCTCAACATCTGCTCCTCCAAAGAGGGTACGACATGCGAGTGAGGCTCTGGTGCATGTCCTCGAGGTGAGCTGTGTAAAATCTTGCAGGATTGTTTTGACTACAGTATCGAAAAAATATATAACGGAAGTTGTTGCCCCTGATGACTCCCAATGTATTTGCTATTCACATACTGTATGTTTTAAACCTTCAAAATCACCTGAAACATTTGTTTTTAGAAAGAGGATTTTCACTGTGTAGAATTATTGGCTGTGTCACAGTATAGTAGCAGATCTTATCACCCTAACGATAAGCAAGACTAGCCTAGCCTTGGTTTTTACTTCTTTTGGAAGGCTAGACGTGTGTAAGCAGTAGATGCATTGGGAATAGTACTTTCAGGTGGAGCTTTCTCAGTACTGTAACTTTTGTCAGAATCTTGCATTGTAAAGTTGTGTGTTTGTAAACAACCCTCTACCCAAAGTTCCAAATGACCAAAATGCATTATCCTGACATAAGGTTGTATGTGTTATGTGTTACAGGAAACAGAAGACCCTGATTCCTACTAAAATGAACGCCCTCTCTCCTGCCCAGTCCTAATTGTCGGTCCGTCCAACTGCCTCCTAGCGGCAGGAGATGTGGCAATAACCACCTTTCCAAAAGACAAGCTTGCTGAGAGTGCTTTATACCTTATTATATACCTTATACTATTATACCCTGCATCTGACTTATCCAAAGTGTGTAGCCACTCTGCTCTCAGTCATACAGACGGACGTCCTCTTAGACAAAATCCATGAAAGAGATCCCACATCGTCTTACAAGAAGAGCATGGCTGAGTGGAAAGCTTTTATTGACACTTGAAAGCAGTGGTTATGTATGATAGCACTTCCTCTCTACCTCCAAGGGTACTAGTGTTCATTTATTGGTCAAAATTTGGCAAAGTTAGCCCAGTGTTCATTTGGAGTGTACAACAATATGCCAATATCCTGAGATGTTGTTATATTTTGTGTTGGTTGCACAATTCAGTGCACATTCTGCTTATTTCCCTGCAGTCCTCTGGGACTTTTTGCTTTTAAAATAAAATGTAAAACGTTGGTAAAATGCAAGACTAGTTTTTATTTTTTCTGTCTTATAAGTAGTAGTTCATGTCTTGGATCTAGGACAGAATTACTTTTGTAGAGCTTACAAGAAGGTAAATACACTTGAAATGAGTAAATGTGGACTTATTATGGCAAAAGAGCACTGCCTAATACAAGACAGGAATGCTAACTTCAAGACATTTTGTCTCAAAATGCCAGTTTGTAATCTTAATTCAAGTAGGTACTGGACTTAAATCTAGAACAGTGTAACCATTATAGAACAAAAAATGTGTTAAATACACTTGAAACAAACAGAATGTCAAAACATATGCTACTTTTGAGAGGAAAATGCTATTTTTGAGCATCCCAAGCTTATTGTGAGACACAAAACATCACAATACTAGTAAAATATAGCAAAAAATGAGTTTTCCCAGCTAATTTCAAGATCACTCTTATCTTGTAAGGTTAAATATAATGTCTTATTTCAAAAAATCTTACCAAGAGAATTTTCACTAGTTCCATTGGCAGATTGTTTTGCTTATTACAGTCAAAAATATCTTGTTTAAATTTTTTTTGCTTATTTTTGGAGTGGCCTTTTTTCCAGTGTAGGACTGAATTATGGTTATTAACTGTTAAGATTCACAGCAACTTTAGCTAGTTTTGCTTCCTACTAAACCTTGTAGGAAACTGAGAAAGTAACTAGCTAAAGTTGCTAGTAATCAGTACAGTCACTAACCACAACTCAGTACTGTAATATGTCCTGGATAGTTCAGTGGTTAAATCGCCTGACTGGCAATATGGGTTCAAATCCTGGTAAGTGCAGTAGCTGTCGCAGACTGATGGAAGTCACAAAAAAGAGAAATTGTGGTGTACTACTTAGTATCACAGGTAGTAGGAAACGTAGCTAAATTTTCTAGTAATCAGTAAATTCACTAACCATAACTCAGTATTATAATATGTCCTGTACAGCACGACAGCTGCATACCTCAGTGGTTATATTGCCTGACTCGCAAACCGGCAATATGGGTTAAAATCCCAGCAGGTGCTGTTGCACGGTGATGAAAGTCACGAACAAGGGAACAACGACCAAGGTAAGTACTACAACATCAGCAAAGTCTACACTGTAATTTCCTCCAATCTATCAGCATCTACACCCAGGTATCAATTACTTACAGTGATTGATGATACTATAATATGTCCTGTACAGCATGACAGCTGGATACTTCAGTGATTAAATTGCCTGACTCGCAAACTGGCAATATGGGTTCAAATCCAGGCAGGTGCTGTTGCACAATGATGAAAGTCACAAACAAGGGAATAACAACCAACGTAAGTACTTGTTGGGGATTGAGTGTCCAACTGCACCTCTGGGCCACTGAATCAAGAGACACACACACACGTATAGAGTTTCACTTGCAAGGGGAGCACAATACTCTCTCCTAGAGTATTCCCGGCCAACTCCAACGCTCCTGTGAGTGCAAGCTCTTTTTATTGTGCACATAGCATAACATAAATTGTGAGAATTCGACCATTCAGAGTGTGACCTATCTACTATGAGGCCCCACCTCTTGGTTCTTTGGTCTGATAGGAAATTGAGAAAATTTCAGCAGTGTTCCTGTCCACGACCTCCAATAGGTTGTGAGACTCTCAGTACCCCTTCTACTCTAAACAAGTTGTGAGACTCTCGGTATGATACCAGTTTACCCTAACATCCCCCCCTGTGTATCATATTAGAGTACTATAAAACTTCGTGACATAATATCTTGCATTTCATCAGTTTCTGTTATACCATCACACACATAGTTAACATTTTACACAACGGGACCATCAAGTACCTCTGCATCTTGAATCATCATAGTATATTGTACAAACATATTGCTCATAAATTGGGAAAAAGTAGTCTTGATTCATGGAAAACAGCAAGCAAACATAAGGCAGAATAAGGTCATAATACACATAATGAAAACAACAAACAAAAACATTTGAAAAACGCCTCCATTGATTAGCCATGACCACCAATCAGAGTTTTGCGTGAGACAGTCTTGGGCCATGGCCTTTTGGAGGTTTCTGAGGGATGTCATAGCATTGTCATATTCAGAGAATGCATGTCATCAGGAATAAAGGTACAGCATCTGGTGTTTAATAGGACGCACATACCACCTTTCTCTGCGGTCAAGAGGTCGACTGCCATTTGCAGCTGGAGCATTCTCATTCTGTGGACATCAATTTGGCGGTTTTGGATCGAGTCAATTCGAATAGATAGATTCAGAATCAGAATCATTTTTTATTCGCCATGCAAGATAAACAAGCACAGAATTTACTGTGGCAGGAAAGTGCAAACATATATATATGTATTTTTATATACATCCTCGGCGAGGAAAAACAACAAAAACCCTGTGGGAAAAAGTAGAAACCTCGAGGAGAATCACAGTGAAGGAGAGATCTTACCCCCAAGGACGGACAGCCTGTAGATGCTCCCGGACTGGGAACCGGTCTTCCACTACTGATCGGTGTTGGTCGTTGGATATACCTGTTTACAGTGTGACTGATGGATCCAGGTGTTCCGTTCAGCAATTTTCACTGATGAGGGCATGGTGAGAAAAACGATGAATGGGTCGTCCCACTTTGGCGATTACCAGGTTTTCTTTTGATGACCTTAAGTAGGATCTAGTCTCCCGGGGACAGCTGGGTATCCTCTAAAGGAAAGAGAGAGTCTGGCAGGTTATTGGCTCTTTGTACTTCCTTGCTTTCAAAAAGTGAGCGCATCCTATCAGCCAATATGTTCTCGTTGTTAGATGCATGCTCTTCCTGTACACAATCAGTGACAGGTAGTCTAAAAGGTCTACCTTTAAGCATTTCAAAAGGCGTTAACCCTAAGCTCGTTGGTGTGATTCTCATGTACATTTCCACTAGACTGATGCATTCTGGCCATGGTCTGCCTGTTTATTCCATGACTTTTCTGAGTCTTAATTTCATGGTGCTGTTTGTTCTTTCCACTAATCCTGCGCTCTGGGGGTGATAAGCACAGTGATGTTTAAGTTGAATACATAAGTTTTCCTAAACATTTTGCACTACTTCATTTACAAAATGTGTACCATTATCACTGTATATTTTTTCTGGTATGCCATGAGTCGGTATTATTCTGTTACACAATGCTTTGGCTACTGTTATAGCATCTGGTGAAGCCGTGGGCACACATTCTACCCATTTGGTCAGAGGACAGATCATTACCAAACAATATTTATACCTTTGGTATTTTGACAGTTCGATAAAATCCATACACATGTTGGAATGGATACTCTGGCTTCACGGACGGACATTACCCTGGGCATTGTGCCTACAACATATCTTACACTTTCTGCAATACATCTTACAAGAAGTTTGGATAGGCATAAAAGTGCTGTTGTATGATATCCACCATCCCCCTGTTGAGACATGACATAGCTGATGACTCACTGTTGCTGCTATATCATACATGTTAGTTGGAAGGATAATTTTACTATCTATGGTGTACAAGTCATTTATCAGTACTGCTCCATTTTGGATCCTCTTCTTTTGTTCAGCATCTGATGCATGTTTTTGCATATCACTCATCACATCTATTGGGATGAGGTGTGGTCTGATTTTTTTGATGCATGTGCCACAAATGTCTTTTTTGTAGCTCGTTTAGCTGTTGTATCCGCAAAGGCGTTATCTTGTGACACAGGGTCTGTTTCTCTGGTGTGTGCTGCACATTTACATAAAGCTAATTTAGAAGACATTTTGAACAGCTTTCATTAATTCTGTTAAAGGTTTGGCATGTTGTACAGGCTTTCCTGTGGAGGTTGTCCTACCTCTTTGCTCCCATTGCCTGGCAAACAAATGTACAGTCGAGAATGCATACTGGCTGTCTGTATACACTGTTAAGGGTTTCCCTTGTGCTATCTTGCATGCTTCTGTTAACGCTACTAACTCCGCCGCCTGTGCAGAATAGTGTGATGGCAGTAATTCAGCTTTGATCACTGTAGTTCTGTCAACTGCTGCATATCCCGTCTGTGTTTTCCCGTATATTGATCTTTTGAACATGAACTATCTACAAACCATATAAGTCTCTCACCTAGAGGGGTGTCTTGTAAATCTACTCATGGTTTACTTAAACGCTCAGTTTCAGCTTTACAATCGTGTGGTTCACCGTCATTTTCAGGGGGTAACAATGTGCCGGGTTGAACACAGTACACCTCCTGATCGTTAGGCGTGGCTGGAGGAATAATGTTGACGTTAAGGCTAGGTGTCGTGCTGGTGAGAGGAAACTAATTTTTGTCTCATTTACCAAGATATGTACTGCATGTGGTACTAGTAAGGTGAGTGGGTGGAATAACACTATTTCAGATGTCTTCTCCACTGCCATTGCTGCAGTACATACGGCTTGAACACACAGTGGCAAGGCCATTGCCACAGGATCGAGTCTCTGCAAAAAGTAGCCAATGGGTTTTAGTCTCTCACCATGTTTTCGTGCTAACATTGATGGCATAAACCCCCTTTTACAATATCAATCTACTGTTTGAACAAATTCTTTAGAGTAGTCTGGTAGAGAAAGTACCCCCGTGTTCTTGTTCTTGTTTTACCCTTGAGAAGCCCTCTCTGCCTTCCTGAGTCCATGTTAGTTTGTCATTTAGGGCCAAATCTTCTTTGTACATCATGTCTAGCAGGGGTTGTGTTAATGAAGCATAATCTAATACCCAGCTTCTGCAAAAATTGGTCAGACCTAGGAATGCCATCATTTGTTGCTTCGTCCTTGGTGTGGGAGCTGCTAAGATAGCCTTTTTCTGCTCCTCACTCAGTTGTCTACTGTCGTCACTAATATCATGACCCAGAAATCTGTTGTTTTAACAAACTGCAGCTTCTGTTGTGAGACTTTTTGCCAACAGTGTGCCAACAACAGTGTTCCAACAACAGTGCCAAGCACCGTGGGTGCTTGGCACTGTTGTTGGCACAGGAGCAGGAGGTCATCTACGTAGATTAAGAGCTGAGTTCCTTGAGGAGGAACCCAATCAACCACGCTGTTTTGGATTTCTCGTGAGAAAATAGTTGGGCTGTCATAGTATTCTTGGGGCATTCGGGTGTAAGAATACTTGGTGTTTTTGTAAGTAAAGACTCACAGACTCTGCTTCTACTTGGGTTAGTAGTGTGTGTGGATCTGGTACCACAGACGCACTGCTCTCAACTGCCTGATTGTCAGGCAGACAGTCCTGAATCATTCTCCATGATTCACCATCTGACTTTTATACTGGAACGATTGGTGTGTTCAGCAGGCTGTGGGATCCTCTTTAATTATACCTGCTTCTAACATATTTTGAATTACAGGTACGATGCCCTTCAGAGCATCGGGTTTTAGTGGATATTGTCTGACTCTTGGTTTGAAGGCTCCTTTTGGTTTTACCACTACAGGTGTTGCTGTTGTTATTAACCCCACATCAGTTTTTCCCTTTGACCACACTTCTGTTGGAACCTGGTTCAACTGTTGTTTCTCATCAGCAGTGAGCAAGAATCATGCTGACTCTGGCTCTGACTCTCCTGGGGCATCTAGGTGTGTCTTAGGTTGTGTGTGTACCACCCATCCTAGATGCTTTCGCAACAACTCTCCCTGTCTCTGCCACCCATGTGACTGCTGGTGCCAAGGGCCAATAGCTCGCTCTCCCTGATACACAACTCTGTCGACATCTGCCCACTCCCCGTTCACTGGCTTGGCTATTGACACATGGAGAGTTTTGCTTGTTGATACGATGTCCATGAGTATCGGTGAAACAAGACTGAGGCTCCTGGCCTGCCATCGTTGTGTTGAAACATCGTTTTTATTGCTAGTGTTGTGTTGTGGGCCTAGACTGTGGACTTATATATCATATGTCGGATCTGGACCCGGAGTCCTTTCATATCTCAAGGTGACATGTAGCTCATCAACTTTCATGACAGTTACATCTGGGCTTGGCGGACATTGATCGAGTAAGGCTGCTGCTAAGCAGCTCGGAGGGTTGTTTGGTATGTGTAGAGTCCAGTAATAATGTGGTTCAGCTTGTCCTTACTGTTGTAAGAGGATTTGGTCTGGAATGCGTTCTTCCGGACCTTTTGATTTCATATCTCCCCTCACTGGCACTAGTGACAGTTTTTGGTTTTCCATAGCATCTCTCCCTAGCAAACACACCGGGCAGTCTGGTGCATATACTACGGGAATTTTGGTGCTTAGTTTAGTTTCTTGGTCATAAATGTCTAATTTTGCTGTTATTTTTCTTTCATTTATGTTGCCATGAGCTGATTTGACAAACATTTTACTAGCAACTTTAGCGCAGTTTCCTACTACGTAGTACTTCACACTTTTTCTGAGTCTGGCCTTGATCTTAAGCTGTACAGGACATATTATTGTATCACATATCACTTTAAGTAATTGATACATGGGTGTAGGTGTTGATAGATTTAAAGAAATTGTATGATAGCACTTCCTCTCCCTCTCCAAGGGTACTAGTGTTAATTTCTTGGTCAGAATTTGGCTAAGGTAGCCCAGTGTTCATTTGGGGTGCAGGACAAATATGCCAATATCCTGAGATGTTGTTATATTTTGTGTTGTTTGCACAATTTAGTGCATATTCTGCTTATTTCCCTGCAGTCCTCTGGGACTTTTTGCTATTTTAATAAAATGTGAAAAGTTGGTAAAGCGAAAGATTCGTTTTCATTTTTCTGTCTTATAAGTAGTAGTTCATGTCTTGAATCTAGGACAGAATTACTTTTGTAGAGTAGGTGGTGGACTTAAATCTACAACAGTTTAACGGTTAAACTGTTGTAGATTGTCCACCACCTACTTGAAATAAGATTAGAAACTGGTATTTTGAGACAAAATGTCTTGAAGTCATTCCTGTCTCATATTAATTTGCCATAATAAGTCCCAATTTACTCAATTGCACCAACTCTGACTACTTCAGCATAAATATAGTAGTGGTTTATACATGAGAAAATGGTTTCTAAAGTAATTTTTGTTGATTCCAGTCAATTTAATCGATTTTGAACAAATTCAGTTTTTTATGGCCTTAAAGTGATTATCAGCGCCTGAAAAGCGTTTTCTAAGGTTTAGCATGTAACTTTTGAAAGACTGTTATTCCATCAACTCTAACTACTTCAGCATGTATAATGGTGATGGTTTATACATGGGAAAGTGGTTTCTAAAGTAATATTCTTTGAATTCAGTCGATAAAATCGATTTTGAACAACTTCAGTTTTTTATAGCCTTAAAGTGATTTTCAGTGCCTAAAAAGCGTTTTCTAAGTTTTTGCATGTAACTTTTGAAAGACTGTTTTCTACCAAATCCGACTGCTTAGCATGTATATTGCGGTTGTTTAAACATGGAAAAGTGTTTTTTGTAGTAATATTCAATAATTCCAGGCAGTAAAATTATTTTTCATTCAGAATTTGAATGACTGTTTTTAAACAAAATCTGACAACTTTAGCATGTATACGGTGATGGCGTATACATGAGAAATTGGTTTTTAAAGTAATATTCGTTGACTTCAGTCGATAAAATCAATTTTGAACAACTTCAGTTTTTCAGCCTTAAAGTGAAATAAAGTGGTCACTCTCTCCATGGTGCAGGGCCCTCCCACCGTCACATCCACATCTCTTCCATGGTTTTTCGGATGATTTATTTGCGCATGCATCTGTTTACTGTGAATGTGTGTGTACTTTATATGTGTGTGCGTGCAGCTATGCAGAGAGCCTAGCCAGCACACGGATCTTGAAGCACAGCGTGAAATCCAGCCGAGGGAGCTGTGGAGAGAACCTGGCCTGGGCCTCCTACGACCAGCCAGGTACAGAGGTTCTCAGACAGGTGGCCTTATTACTCTGAAAGCAGCACTGTACACGTAGATTGTATTACTCTAATGTAAGAACTCCACGTAATTGTGGCAGTACTATACTCTAAAGAACAATGCTTGTTCATGTACCCAGTCAGAGAACAACTGGGTCACATTTCCCTGTGTGTGTGTGCGTGTCTCAGAGACCAAAACTCAAAGCAGGAATATGTATGTTCATGTGCTATAGTGTTATTTTTATAGTCCTCTACAGAGGTTCATATCATACCCCAAGCTCTTCAGTTCTTTAAAATGTACCTCAGGGATGAAAGGATGAGATCAGGGTATCTCTTATTCTCAGCAGTCATAGAGACAAACAACAAGTCTGCTGCTGCAGGTTGTAATGGAGAAAGTGTTCCTTGTCCCTGTGTGTAGGGAAGGACGTGGCAGATCGTTGGTATGATGAGGTGAAACAGTACAGTTTCAACAGGCCTGGATTTTCCTCTGGCACTGGTGAGTTCAGCCTCTCCCTATAACTGATAGCCCTCATAGGGCAGGGACTACCTGCTATACAATCACTGTGTCACTTTCTAATCCGGTGTCTCTGTTTTCCCGCTCTTTGTAGATAACGTTACTTGTTTTATGTTTAAATTTGGTCTTGGTGGTCCTAATTCTTTAATTTTCAATTTATCCTGACTGCTATGACAGCTGAAAGGTATTTGTTTTAACGATAAGATAGAATTAATTGCGTTTGCCAAGACGTTGTTCAAGTTCAACTGGACTCAACTCGGAAGATTTCCCTAACGGTCTCGGGGTCTCCCTCTCTCTGTTTTTATTTTTAATTTTTTAAAATCACATTTAATTAACAAATTAATGTAGTCTTTTCTTGTTGTTAAAATGCTAAATTGCTTTTAAATATTATTGAATGTCACTTCATTTTAAAGCTTCACAATTGCTGCACAAGTGATAGGTATGTATGATGACGAAGGCACGTAGGCAGTTTGGTACTAGGTTTGATACTAATTAGTACTCCACACTTTCTCTGATTGAGTCTGGCCTTGATCTCAAACTGTACAGGACATAGTATAATACTGAGTTATGGTTAGTGGACTGTACCGATTACTAGCAACTTTAGCTAGCTTAGCTTAGTTTCCTACGAGGTGTGATACTAAGTAGTACTCTACACGTTCTCTGACTTAGTCAGGCCTTGATCTCAAGCTGTACAGGATATAGTATAGTACTGAATTATGGTTAGTGACTAACTTAGTTAATAGTAACTACCTAACTAGTGACTAATTAACTAGTACTAATTAAGTTACAATGTAAAATATTAACTAAGTCACTAGTAACTATGTAACTAGTAACTAAGTTACTATTAACTAAGTTACTAGTACATAAGTAACTTAGTAGCTCGTAACTAAGTAACTAACTAACTAGTAACTAGTAACTCATTAACTAAGTAACAAATTAAGTTACCATGTAACTAGTAACTAACTCACTAGTAACTTAGTTACATAGTAACTAGTAATTAATGAACTAGTAACTAAGTCACCAACTAGAGACTAATTAACCCATAACTAAGTAACTATTGACTAAGCTACTATGTAACTAGTAACTAAGTCACTAGTAATTTGAGATTAATTAACTAGTAACTAAGTAACTAGTGACTAGTAACTACGTTGCTATTAACTAAGTTACTGGTAACTAGTAACTTAGCAACTCGTAACTAAGTATCTAAGTATGTAGTAACTAAGTAACTAGTAACTAAGTAACTAAGAAACTAATGACTAAGTAACAAGTAACTAATCACCTAAGTATCAAATAACTAAGTTACCACGTAACTAGTAACTAAGTCACTAGTAACTAGTGACTAAGTAACTCGTAACTAAGTCACTAAGTAACTAAGTAAGTAGTAACTAAGTACTAGTTACTAAGTAAGTAGTGACTATGTTACTACTAACTAAGTAACTAGTAACTAAGTTACTATTAACTAAGTAACTAAGTAACTATTGACTAAGTAGTAACTAATTAAATAGTAACTAGTAACTAAGTATTTAAATAACTAGTGACTAAGTACTAGAAGCTAAGTAACTAAAAACGAAATAACTAAGTAATTAGTAAATAGGAACTAAGTTACTATGTAAGTAGTAACTAATTAACGAAGTAACAAGTAACTAAGTTCCCATGTAACTATTAACTAAGTCACTAGTAACGAGTCACTAAGTAACGAGTTACTAAGTTACTAGTAACTAAGTAACTAGGACCCATGTTACTATGTAACTGGTAACTAAGTAACTAATAATTTGTTTACTAGAAACTAAGTCACCAAGAAACTAGAGACTAATTAACCCATAACTAAGTAACTAAGTAACTAGTAACTAAGCTATTATGTAACTAGTAACCAAGTCACTAGTAATGAGAGATTACTTAACTAGTAACTAGTAACTAATTCACTAGTAACTAAGTAACTAGTAACTAATCAACTAAGTAACAAATAACTAAGTTACCTTGTAACTAGTAACTAAGTCACTAGGTACTTAGTAACTCTTAACTAAGTAACTAAGTCACTAGTGACTAAGTACCTAGTAACTAAGTAACTAGTAACTAAATAACTAAGTTGCTATATAACTATTAAATAAGTAACTTGTAACTAATTAACTAGTAACTCAGTCACCAAGTAACTAGAGACTAATTAACTAGTAACTAAGTAACCAGTAACTAAGTAATTAAGTAAGTAGTAACTAAGTAACTAAGTATTTAAGTAACTAGTAAGTAAGTAAATAGTAACTAATTAACTAAGTAACAAGTAACTAAGTTAATATGTAACTATTAACTAAGTCACTAGTAACTAGTGACTAAGTAACTCTTAACTAAGTAACTAAGTTGGTAGTAACTAAGTAAGTTGTAACTAAGTAACTTTTTTTAAATTAGTTACTTAGTTACTAGTTACTCAGTTATTACTTACTTAGTTACGAGTTAGTAGTCATTAGTCACTGCAGGGAAATTATTTGATTCCAGCCAGTAATATTACTAGTTACTTAGTAACTAGTTACTTACTTACTTAGTTACTAGTCACCTAGTTACTTAATTACTACTTATTTACTTAGTTACTAGTTACTTACTGGTGACTTAGTTATTTGTTAATGCAGTGAAATTATTTGATTCCAGCCAGTTCCTTAGTTACTAGTTACTTTGTTGCCTAGTTATTTAGTTTGTAGTTACTTAGATAACGGTTACTTAGACATATGGCAGTGGTGGAGAGGTAGAGAATCGTGCGCTTGATGGCATGGGCAAACTAAACAAGGAGAGAATGGTATTTAAAGGGCATCATAGTGATAGGCTACTGCAACAGTGAAGATTCACAGCGTTAATTGATAGACTTCAGCACTAGACCATGCGGAACCCGGATGATGTGCGATAGAAAATGGAGCGCTCCTAGTAGTGCAGCGAAAGAAAGAAATCCTATGATGTGCCTGAGTACAGGGATCAGTCTTGCTTGATTGAACTTGCACAAATGTTTCAGTTCAATCAGGAGAGACCTGGGATGGTGAAATGAGTTTATGTAATATAAATGTATAAATGCAAATATATTGGGCTTAGACTCCAAGGGAATAATAGATCAAAGGGCACCTGCCCTGCATAGAATAAGAATCTCCAAAAGTATATGATGTATGAAAGTTAAATACTGTAAAACGTACTTACCAACATGATGTAAGCAAAACAAACTCCCTGACGAAAAAGAAACACATACAGGGCAAAAGGAAATACAGTGATCGGTGCTCAACACAGACCAGTGCTACACAAATAATACCTTAAACCCATATAACAGAATGAGCTAATATAACATACTCTCCATCAAATGGCAAGGCATGGAAAGATATGCACGACTGTTCCTATACCGACTAAGCCATGTCATTGAATGATTATATGCTATAGCCAGCCAGGTCTAGAGATCTGCATGCTGCAGTGCAATAGCCTGCAGGCCACAGGACCAGAGCCTTAGCATATGAAAGACCCTGTGTTGGCTAAAACAGGCTGACACCCTCAATGAGTTTGACACGCCTTGTGTCAAACTCATTTTAACTCGGGGGCCACATGGACGATAATCTTTTCCCAAGTGGGCCAGACCAGTAAAATCAAAACTTAAAAATAATGACAACTTCATATATATTTGCTTCGTTTTAATTTGGTCCAAAACACTACAAGCACATTCTGAACACATCACACTATTTATAAAACACTTCAAATTTCAGGAACACAATGCCTCAGTGATCGGAACTTACACTTTGTCTCAGTGTATCTACAAAGGCATACAACTTTAAGTCACAGCCTATCTGGGATTGTACAACATACTCTTCTAGGCATCAAATAACTCATTTGTCATTTCCACATCTTAATCTTGAGCCAACTCACCACACCATACAAACTGAAGTAAAGAAATATTCAAGAGGGTTGAGTTAGCCCCTGCCTTGAAGGCTACACTATTTATTAATAGACATTTTTAAACAAACCAAACTCATGAATGGAAGTGATTGAAATTATTACTGTAAATCACACACTGTTCACATTTCCCTAAAATATCCACAGAAGACATTAATTTTCACAGAACTACATCAGAGTGCATAAGTGTCTCATACAGCATTTTAAGTGTTTATTTTAATTGTTTATTTTACTCCTGAAACCTGGCATCTTTTAGCTTTCACAAGTGCATCAATATTAGGCATCACATCCAGATAGGCAGCCAATTTCAGGATGTCATTCAAGTGCTTGTGCGTGAGCCTTAAGCGCACAAGCACAAATAAATTAATTACAGAGAAAACATGCTCACAAAAATACGTGGTTCCATACATGCACAACACTTTTGCAGCAAGGACTGTCGAGCTGGGGTAACCTGGCAAGAGATGCTGGTAAAACGTGTACAAGCCAACTGAGGCAAACTTGCCTTTCAAATCTGAGTCACACTGCAAGTCTATTATTTCTAGTTGGATGTTGACTGGCAGATCAGAGGCATTCACCGTGGAGAGCAAAAAACTTTGAAGTCTTTCTCCAGTTCACCAACAACCTGAAAGCGTTGCTCAAAGTCCTCGCACTTGTCCCGTTCTTTTATCTTTGAAGTGCTTCATGTCTGCGGCATTTTGGTCGCGCAAACATCTTTCAGACAAGGAAAGTGAGCAGCATCATTACCCGCGAGTTCTGTCTCCCACAATGACTGCTTTAACTTGAACGCACATATGCTGTCATAGTACTTCGTGACAGCGTTGCTGCGCCCTTGCAGCATTTTGTTCAAGTTATTCAGGTGCTCTGTAATATCCACCTTAAATGCAAGGTCCTGCATCCATTTTGGGCACTGAAATTCTAACACTGATTTGCCCTTTTTTCCATAAACTGTCTGATCTCCTTGCTTAAATAAAAAAAGCGCCTAACCACAGCGCCTCGGCTTAACCATCTTACCTCGATGTGGTATGGTAGGCCATAGTGGTGGTCTTTCTCTCTGGCAAGGCTGTCAAACTGACGGTGATTCATGCCTCTAGATCGGTTTAAATTTACGGTTCGGATGACCCCTTACATGACGTTATCCACCTTCAATGACTTACAACACAATGCCTACTGATGCAAAATACAATGAAAAGTTAAAAAAAATCACGTCCTCCATTTGCAGTCTGCACCTTCTCCCTGAATTTTGCACAAATACCTGCTTTTCTCCCAGTCATTGAAGGCGCACTATCTGTAGCCAGGTTGACAGCGCGGGACCAGTCCACTCCGACCCTGTCCAGCGCTCCGATAAGGGCGGAGAAAATATCAGCTGCTGTTGCGGTGTCCGTCATTGGCACCAACTCCACAAACTCCTCGGTGACGGTCAAAGTGTCATCAACTCCGCGGATGAATGTGGCCAGTTGCGCTACATCTGTAATGTCCGCGTTTTCATCAGTTGCAACTGAAAACGCAATCAACTTTACTTTGTGCTTCAATTGGCTGTCCAAATCCACCGAAAGCTCAGAAATCCTGTGCGCAACTGTGTATCTTGTCAGGCTGATATTTGCAAAAGCCTGACGCTTTTGAGGTCACACAGTCTCTACAGCTTTCAGCATACAAATTCACCCTCACTAAATGGTTTTGAAGCCAATGCAATTTCATCCGGATAAAACCGTAAGTTTGACAACCCTGCTCTAGCTCCAGGTCTGAGCCTACGTCACATTACTAATTATCCAAAGACTCATACTCGAAGACCCAGTCGGGATATGACCAAATTCTTTCTGTTAATTTGACTGGGCCAGTGGCTTACCATGTATGCACATTGCACTCCGAAACCAGACCTTCGCTTCTCGGCTTGAGGCAACAGCCCCAGTGGATTTAGGTGGAATTGCATGTCCGGTCATTTTTACTGTATTAACTCCAGTCTTCATATCCAAAACAACCATCATTTTACTTCAATTCCTGAACCTGGCTCATACGACGTCCTTTTTCGTAAAATATTGATTCCATATTTTTGCTAAAAATGGGAAAATTAGCACCCGATTCACTAGGGCTGTTGCTGTAAGCCAAGGAGCTAGGGGTGGAGGTCTGCGTGTAACAGTCCCAATGCGCAGCCACGAGAAAAGGGAAAGAATCACTCTTTGAGAAGACTCATCACTACTGAGTCTTTGGAAGGATTCGTTTAAGATGAACGAATGGTTCACTAATGACACATCATTAACACAAAGTTAATCATAGAAGTTGAGAAGTAGCCTAAGACTATGGAATTGTAGAACACACAGCATGTACTATTTTAGTACAACAGGCCAAATGTTGCCATGTTATATCAGGATGCGACGGCTGTTGGCAATAGTGTTGGAGCAATAGCCTATGTTGTCTAAATATAGTTCATGCCATGTTTATGTACCATATCATCTTTACATGTGAAAAAGGAAAGCTCAGAGGTGAAAGGGTTGAATACCGGCACTGAGAAATGCATGTCTCAGTTTTGCATCATTCATACCCGATTATGGTGCTTCGCAGTGCTTCAAGGGCTTTTATCAGCAGCCTTTGTGTCCTAGGTGTTAGCGACCTCTCAGTAAGGGTTTAGTTACTATGCCAATGATCTATTAGTACGTAATTATATTAGCACGTTTATTACAAATTACATTTGTTAATTTAAACTGCAGAAAATGTTAACTATTGTCTACTTTTCTGCCAACATGTTATTTGCTAAACGAGTCAGATGACAACTTTAATAAGCCATCTGGGCCTAGTTGGATAAACTTAGTTTAAGACTGGTTTTAGCCTGAAACGGTCTTACATTGTACACACAATAATTCTCAGTCCCATATAAGGGCATGTGTCTCGTAGAGATGATGTAATCAGAAGACTGTCGTGTTATGAGACTGTTTAGTAGCAGAACAGGAGAGAGAGGGGGATGTCAGGGTGGGAGGCACACAAAGAGGCAAAGGAAGAGAAGTGTTGCATGGCAGGCCAGCATAGGTTGGATGAGAAAATAATAGAGGAACGTGGGAAAAAGAGTGCTCAAGACTCGTGTTTGCAAATGAGCAATAGGTCATGTGACAGGAAGAAACTAAATTTGAAGGAAAGGAAACAGCTGGGAAGTCATAAAAGAGAACGTGAGTGAAAGGAGGTAGTTAACATTACCAACCGTACCAAGTTGTCAGGAAGGACCGGAGAGAGGGAGGACAGGACAGTAAAAGAAGAGAGATCATACAGTGGATAGAGAACTGTCAGCACCATGGGCAAATCGGGTAAGTGAAACCTTAACATTACTTTTTTCCTGGATATAGTGTTTGTTTCTATGAGTATGTCTGGATATACTGTTGATCTTTGTAGGGGTGTTTCTTTACAGATGGATGTATGCATGTGCATGCTCAAGGCACTGTTTGTGTGTGTGTTTGTGCTTTCTTAAGGCATTGTGTAGGTGTGTGTGCTTGCTTATGACACTGTGTGTGTGTGCTTACTCATGACACTGCGTGTGTGTGTGTTTGTGTGTGTGTGTGTGGATGTGGGTGTGGGTGCATGTGTGCGTACTTGAATCCCTCCATTGTGTGACTGTTCTACAGAATGGGGATATGTGTGTAGGCCAGTGATAGGCACCAGCAGGAGAACAAAGACAAGACATGAATCCCCCCACCTCTATTACTCTAATACACACATGTAAATTATTACCAACACTTTATAAAAGCCTCTATAGCCGTAGAGGATACCGTGGGATCGCCCAGAGTGAAGTCATTGTCAGAGTCAGTCATATGTCCTTCTGTCTCTTTCTATCTCGATCTATGTATTTATCTTGTTATCTATATATCTGTCCCCTCTAAGCCTCCAAGCAGTTTTCTGAGGAGGTGTTGGCGACCCATAATGATTACCGGAGGAAGCACCAGGCACCCCCTCTGAAGCTTTGCAGGAAGCTGAGCAGAGAGGCATCTCGGTGGGTCACTTTCTCCATGGTGCAGGGCCCTCCCACCGTCACATCCACATCTCTTCCATGGTTTTTCGGATGATTTATTTGCGCATGCATCTGTTTACTGTGAATGTGTGTGTACTTTATATGTGTGTGCGTGCAGCTATGCAGAGAGCCTAGCCAGCACACGGATCTTGAAGCACAGCGTGGAATCCAGCCGAGGGAGCTGTGGAGAGAACCTGGCCTGGGCCTCCTACGACCAGCCAGGTACAGAGGTTCTCAGACAGGTGGCCTTATTACTCTGAAAGCAGCACTGTACACGTAGATTGTACTACTCTAATGTAAGAACTCCACTTAATTGTGGCAGTACTATACTCTAAAGAACAATGCTTGTTCATGTACCCAGTCAGAGAACAACTGGGTCACATTTCCCTGTGTGTGTGTGCATGTCTCAGAGACCAAAACTCAAAGCAGGAATATGTATGTTTATGTGCTATAGTGTTATTTATATAGTCCTCTACAGAGGTTCATATCATACCCCAAGCTCTTCAGTTCTTTAAAATGTACCTCAGGGATGAAAGGATGAGATCAGGGATTATTCTCAGCACTCATAGAGACAAACAACAAGTCTGCTGCTGCAGGTTGTAATGGAGCAAGTGTTCCTTGTCCCTGTGTGTAGGGAAGGACGTGGCAGATCGTTGGTATGATGAGGTGAAACAGTACAGTTTCAACAGGCCTGGATTTTCCTCTGGCACTGGTGAGTTCAGCCTTTCCCTATAACTGATAGCCCTCATAGGGCAGGGGCTACCTGCTATACAATCACTGTGTCACTTTCTAATCCGGTGTCTCTGCCTGAACTTTCCATTTGGGTTCCGACATTGGATGACTATTTTCTCAATCTGTCTGCTCTCTCAGGTCACTCACCCTCTCTGTCTCTTTTTCTTTTTTTCTCTGTATCTCTATCTAACTTGTCTTTCACTGTTAGGTTACAGTTCCATGAGTGGTGTAAGTGTATCTCTGACTCAGGCATCTGGATCGGTTTAACTGGGGAAGTGGGGGGAGGAAGGGGAAAGGAATGAGGGAAAGGTAAGGAGATGGAGAAAGAGGGGTGTTCTTCAGGTTCTGGTTTTTCATGTCCAATGTGATGGAACCCGCACTGACAGCCAGACATCACCAAGGTACTGCATGCAAACTCATTTGACTCATTAGGAAATTATTTAGAAAGTCGGAGAAGAAAGAAGTGCACAGTGAAGGGAAGACAAGGTTGTACCCTGGGAAAAAGGGGTGGTGAAAGAGTGTAGGGAGCCATCCTGAGTAAGTGTATAAGAGCGGAGGAAAGGAATGCAGGCTTCTATGAGAGTAAATATTTAGAGGGGTGAGGTCACACAGTTGCTATAGAAACAACACATTGTCCACTAACCGTGAGTTTGACTTGTTCTGTTACTTTCTCCCTCAATGTATGTCTCTACCTCTCTAATTCTCCTCTTGTTTCTCATTTCTCCACCTCTCTCTATGTCCATCACTCTCTTTCTCTCTTTCTCCCTTTCTTCATGTCGCTCCCATCTCCCAGGTCATTTCACAGCCATGGTATGGAAGGCCACCAAGAAGTTGGGTGTGGGAAAGGCCATAGCTTCTGATGGCTCTTCCTTTGTGGTGGCCAGGTATTTCCCAGCTGGTAACATCACCAACCAGGGACACTTTGAGAGTAATGTACTTCCTGCCAAGACTTGATCAGCCTCTCCCCTTATCCCTCATCTTCTGCTGCACCCCTTCCCCCTGAACTGGCACTAGTTGACCAGAAAACTTGTGGCAGATATAGACTCCTTCCACCACCACCATCATCCCGCTCAATCCACTGTTTAAATGAACTGTTATCTGACACTGACACCAGACCCTGTGTCTGGTTTGAGGATCTGATCAACCTAACACGTGACTCCCCTAACAGACGTTATCCTCAGAATATCAGAATGCCTCTGTACATTCTTCATCAAAGCCTCATTGATGCATTTCATACCTACTTTAAAAACATTGTTATCATTGCTTTAATACTTTACCCCCATGCAGTTGTATCTGTGTGAAAGCTATGAAAATATCAGATGAAAATCATGTGAAACACAAGATGAAACTACCTAACCTAAATCAATCAAATTGGACTTGTGTGTTTTTGTACATTCTAACTACATTTCATGGAATAAAAGTGACTTTCTACAGTGGTCTGTATGACTGTACCAGCACAAAACTAGATCATTTTCTGAGTATAAACATGGAAAGACAGAGAGAGACCCAGTACATGATATAAAGGTCAGTCACAGCTCGCTCAGGGTTGGTTATATCAGATTTTATTGAGCAGGTACTGAGGAAGCAACATAAGTAGCAATAGAGCAGAGTAGGCTTGAGAGTCTTAGGTGGGTGGGTAGGGTTGGGGCTGGGAGGTTCTCCTCCCTTCTCACATGGTCAGTTCCTAGGGAGGGGAAGGGAAGAGAGAAGCGTAAGGTGGACAGAAAGACATTGTCCTGTTGGTACTATTTGAAGAAGGCAGGCTTTGTGAAACACAATATAACATTGACTTGGTATTGGAGTGCTTTTCAGTTTGTGTAAATGCTAACTGTTCCCTAGTTTACAGAAAGGGTATTGACAAATGACTTCAACTGTCTTCCTCTTTTGTACATACGCTCCCTGTCTCTACTCCCTCTCCTCACCATGATAGCATTCACAATGTCATTCTTGTTGTGTTTCAGAGCTTTGACAGCTTTGGCCCTTGACACATTGGCCTGAGCCATCACCAGCTCAATATCCCTCTGTTCCAGACCTCTCTCATCCTGCTGGGAAACAGACAGTGAGAAGGGGAAGAGAGGAGATTGAAAAAGGGGAGGGAATATTTTTTATTATTATTAGAAGTAGTAGTATCTTATTTTACTTTATATGAAGTTTTTAACTTTGCTCAACATTCTTCCCTTTCTCATTAGTACAATCACTTTTATCATTATAATTTCATTGTTGCTTTGGTAATATTTACAAGTGTGTTTCATTCCAAGAAAGCTTTTGTAAATGGAACTGAATGAGAAAGAGATAGGTAAGACTGCAGACTAGCATATACTTGTTAGCACATCTTGTCAGTGTTGACATTTTGGTGTACCTCTTCCTCTACCTCACTGTCCTCTTTGATGGTGAGACTGGGGGGAGAAGTGGCAACCAGGGGGGATGGGGCCACGGGTAGCTTGAACTTCTCTGCCGCGGCCTTGTGGACCTGCTGAGACAGGTCCTCTATCTTAGGGAGGGGAGGAGGGAGAGGGATGATGGGAAGAGAGTCACTTTGGGCTGTTTAACACAATGTGTTTAGCAACACATAAATAAAGAGAGAGACAGCAACATAGAAGAAAGGTAGAAACAGACAGATGTATTGAGAGAGACGAGGGAGAGTGAGAGAGAAAAAGAGAAAGGGAGAATGGCTGAGGTCACCTTGGCCTCTCCAAACACAATGTAGACATCAGATGCTGGGCTTTTGAATACGTCTGGTCTGCTGATAACAAACAGAATGCTCTTCGACTTCCTTATAGTGATCCTGGTTATACCGTGAACTGGCTTCAGACCAAGCTTAGACATGGCCTACACACAGAAACGCAAACACAGAAAGTATTTCATGCATGTGATTGTTAGCTGTATGTTTTATGAGCTCTGTGCTTGGCTGCTAAAGTCTGACCTTGCGGGCTTTTTTCTCGCTGCGGCTCTGTTTGGGTCTGTTCATCACCTCCTCAGCAGCAGACATGGACTGAAAGAGAGAGAGAGCGACTGAATAAAAGACAATAACAGAGTTGATTATCAAAAGAAAAAAGCACTTGAAACAGGAATCTTCATGAAGTATCACACAGAAACCGGTTGACCCTTTATTAACTGTTTTGTAATGAGGGCTGTGAGAGAGACGTCTTTCCTCACAGAACATGCACTTACCTGCAGCTCAGAGGGTCTCACTGGCATCCACCCTGGTTCCTCCTGCTCTGGTACTGACCCTTCACTCTCTGACTCATTACAAGAGCCCACTGTGAACACACATGCACACATACACATTACCAACAAAGAACTACATCACATTTCTTACCATGGTAACTAATAACTATGAGTAATATGGGGTACAGACCGACTCTGCAGCTCATTAGTTGAAGATCTGTTGATTAAAGAGCTTTTTAATCTACACCTCACCACTACAGGGTGAATGTCGCCTCAAAGATAATGTCATAACTAACTCACAAACTAACTTTGAAGTCAATTATGAAATAGTCCATTGCTGATTTACTGAAAATGGTCCTTTCTGGTGTGGGATGAATAACTGATTTACAATATATGATTTTTAGATAAGATAATATATAATAATTCAATAAGGTTCATGCTGTTTTTGAGGGAAATCTGCTGTAATTCAGAATGTGATTGCAAAACAATAGTGTCTGATTATGTATGTATAACTATAAATATTAATATGGAAATAATAGAAGACTGTGTAACAGTATTGTGTAATAGTTATATAGGGAAATATAGCATGAGATATGTGTATATACTGATGTATAGGAAATTTAAAAGAGCTTTCTGTTAACATACAGTTGTTCTTGAAAGACAAGTCGATCTTCTCTGAAATCTTGTAGCAGTGGCTGATTGTACAGCCTGTCTGTCTGTCAGCAAGTTGGTGGGAGATGGAAGGCTGGGCCTCTCTCTGATTGAATGAGCTAGACTCCTTATTTGAATAAGAACTGCCTCTGTGTCCTAAAATCCCTCTAGGTCGAGTCTGGTGACTGTCATCCTCACTGTCTGTGTCCTCCTCAACTACGAAAACACACATGCATTGTACATACACACATAACACACACACATATTACACACATACATTTTACACACACCGTTCATTAGAGTATGAATGTTACAATTGGGCTGTTGGGCTTTTGCCCATACACCAAAACATTTTTAACTCACCTCTGGGCCCCTTGTCCAGACTCCATGACTGGCCTGGTTTAGTCTGCTTGTGGGACTCGAACTGGGGCATGGGTTGAGGCTGGAAGGTGTGGGGTTGGGGGTCCAGGTCAAGTATTGTGTGTGGAAACCTGTGCTGCAGAGTGGGCTGGATCTGGCCGGAGGCGCCTAAAGGCGGTGCTAGAGTCAAGGAGACACTTCCAATGGGTGTGGTAGATATAGGGGAAGCAGTAGAGGGAGAAGAAAGATTGGTGATGCTCTGTTGTCCCTGTATGTTGGTGTATAAGTATAGGTGTGTGTCTAGTAGGGAGGATTCTGATCGAGAAGTAGGAGGAACAGGGAGCTGTATGGCATCAGTGGATGGAGGGACTGGTGGAGGGGAGGAGGGATGGAGAAGCTGGGACTCCTGTACTAGAGGGGGAAGAGTCACCTCTGTCTGTTTCTGAGGGCTAGGGGGAGGTGAGGAAGAGGGTGGTGAGGAGGAGAGAGGGGTAGGGGAGGATTGAAGAAGGGGTGGGGAGGATGATGGAGAATGTGTGGATGTGGAGATGGGGGAGGAGGAGAGTGGAGGAGGGGAGGAGGAGAGAGGAGGAGGGGAAGAGGAGCAAGAAGGAGAAGAGGAGGAGACAACAAGGGAGGAGGTAGGGGGAGGACAGACAGGGAGAAGGGGAGGAGGAGAGTGTGAGAGTGAAAAAGAAGCTGTGCTCAGCTGTGGAAAAGAGATATGGCCACTGTTGACATTGTTGTCATTTATGTCTTTTCTTCCTGTCTGTCTGTCTGATATGGCCCTGTTGTTCTGTACTTCCTGTTCGAGATTAACAGTAGCATAGCATTTCACAGGGCCAGTATTGTCAAATTTCAAATAAGGATTGGAGTTGTGGCTGGGGTAGAGGTCTTGAAAGCAGTCATTAGCACTGTCAGAGTGTCCACCAGAACCAGGCAGGCTGTCCTCTGACTCAGCTTCAGGGCAGTCCACAGATGTCCTCTTTTGTAATTGAAAGGGGCCAGGTTCACAGAGATCCTTCCTTCCCCTCAAGGCTGTGGTTTTATTGAAAGCTTTTCCCCCCGCTAGGGTGTCATCTTCTCCAGCCTTATGTGGGACTGACAATTCATTTACTTCATCAGCAGTCCCAGGGTATGTCTGTGCTGGCTGGTCCAGCTGAGCTGCCCTTGCCCTGCCACGGCCTCGTGTTCTGCCCTCCTTCTCTTTGTGCCCCTTTTGAGCTGAGACAGGCTTGTCTGTGCAAAGCTCACCCTCTGGGTTGTGATATTCTGACTGCTCCTCTTTTCTCTCAGCTGGAGAGACATTCTGCTTAACTGTGTTCTCTCCTCCTTCAGTTGCTCTCTCATCTCCTCCTTCCAACCTTGTCTTTGTCCCTTTGTCCTCCTCATCTTGTCCTCCTGATGTACCAACACCACTGTCCTGTCCTTGAAAAGCAGTGCTACTGGTTTTTGTTTGATCCATGCCTCTGTCAGTCACACCACTGTTTCTGCCTTCTATGAGACCCTCAGTCTGAAATTCATCCTCCAGTTGCTGCTGAGCCTTTGTATTCTCTTCCTTGTCATTGACAGTGGGAAGAGCTTTCTCTAAATCACTTTTACTTGTCCTGGAGTCTGAGAGTTTGGTTCTGGGGTTGAAGGAACCAAAAGACCCCCCCAGTAGAGACAAGATTATGTCACTTTCTGTCAGTCTGGACATACTTGTGTCTCTCTGGGTTTCAACCTCTGGCAGTGAGATACTACTGGAATTCGCTGCGGACAGGGACGCCTGTAATGTTTCTGATTGGAGGGTTGAGCTTCTTGTGGTTGTCCTTGGCTGAACAAAGAGTGTGGATTGCTCGGTGAGTGGTATATTAGAGATGGACTCTCTCACATTCACAGTTGCCCTTTCAGACCTTACCTTCTCTGAGAGGGCATTTAGAGTCACACAAGGGGGAATTGCCAGGGGGTAGAAGGAAGAATCATTGTTGTCAGACTTTTTCCACCTGTGCTGCGTGTCAGCGTTATCTCCTTCACGGTCCAGAGTCTGCACGTTGCTGACATCATCCTCAGGATATCGGTAACTTCCATCCTCCCCTCCACCTGCCTCTGAGATTTCCTCGATGGACCTCCAGAGTGATAGGTTGGACTCCAATAACCCTTCTCCAGCCAGCTCTACATCTGCCATCTTGTCTGGATGACCACAGAGACTGTTGTTGTCCTCTTGATCCCCTAACACATCGTCCTCATTGTTGGGAGCCACCGGTGTGTGACCACTATGTCCATCCATCTCACACAGAAGCACGCTCTCTGCATCCAACTCATATTTCTCCTCCAAAGAGAGGGAGAGGGACTCCCCAGCTCCCCAGGCCCCAACACTATCCCCAGACCTCAGCCCCCTGCCTAACTCCAGGTCTGATCCCAGCTCCATCCCATGAGACCAACAGGCCCCTGCCCCAGGACCAATCTTCCCCCCTGCATCTGTTTCTGAGTTCTCCCTCTTGGGGGAGATGGCCATGGGAGAATGAGAAGAGCCAAGGGCCCCGGGGCCCCCATCTTCTGCGCTCAGAGTGTTCTCTCGCAAGTTCTCCTGGGCCAGGTCGCAAGGGCAGTGGTCAGGTGTCAGGCCCAGGTTGTCAGGCAAGTCAGTGAGGCCCTCCGGGTAGGTGGTTACTGGGATGTTGCTGGGGTTAGAGGTGGGGTCTTTGGGGTAGGAAAGGAGAGGGACTCCCTTGTTTAGGTCATTGGTTGCAGTGGTCTCCTTCTGGGAAAAGGTACTCCCAGGGTTCTGACTTTCTGTTGGAGTGTTGCCATTCTTCTGATCCAGCTCCCTCTCTGTGTTCTCCTTTGTGCCAGCAAAACCACACACAGCCTTTGTCTGGGGCCCGGGTGTCACATTGAAATGTTTCTTGCCACCAACATGTCTGGATAGGTGGGATTGAAATGGCCGTGGCTTTATGAGCAAAGTAAAAGAGTCTCCTTCAGTTCGGTCTGTGAGTTCCTCCTCATGGATGTCAGCGCTCTGTTTGTCACTTTGTGACTTCAGGGACCTCTGCAAGAGCTTCTCCTCCTCTAGCTTTGTTGTAGATATCTTGGGCTCAGTAGCAGGGATGAGGGTGGTGTCAGTAGCAGGGACAGGAGTGGTATCAGTGGTAGGGACAGGGGTGGTATCAGTAGCAGGGGTAGCACCAGTAGCATATGCAGAAGTGGTATCAGTAGCAGGGGCAAGTGTGATGTCAGTAGCAGGATATGGTGTAGTGTATGTAGCAGGGACTGGGGTGGTATCAGTAGAAGATATGGTGTCAGGAACAGGGGTGGGAAATGGCGCAACAGCAGAGATTAACATACTACCAGTAAAAGAGCCAACAGGGCCAGGGGTACAGGTAGGAGGGATAGCGGATTTGAGGAGAATGGAGGGAACAGGAGGGTTTGAGGAGCTAGATGAGATCTCCATTTCACTCTCACTGCTGCTGGAACTGTTAGATGATTCTGGACATGCCGGAGGTGGCTCCACTGGGCTGGGATTTAGAGGACCATTACCCTCAGGTTGGCTCTGCGGAACGTCTGCTTCCCTTGCAGGGCTGGGAGGCTGCAGTTGGGGTTGTGAGTCTGTGGGATCTAAACTTTGGGGCTCCAGAGATTCTGCATGCCTCTCAGTGCTGTAGAGACGCTCATCTTCCTCACCATTGTAGGAAGCAGAATCCAAGGAATCGTCCGTTTCGTCATGGAAACAGAAGGACTCGTCTAGACCCTCATTGATGGACGTCTCTGACAGCGAATGAAGGAAGGAAGCAGAGGTGTCCTCTTCTGTGGGATCCTCCAACACTTTTTCCTCATACTCTTTGTCATCTTCCTCCTTCTCTTCCTCTTTCACTGCTACATTTACTTCCTTCGGCAGTTCAATCTCTGCCCCCCCTTTATCGTCCTCATCATCTTTGTCCTCCTCATCATCATAGTCATCTTCCACATCTCCTTCCTCCTCCCCTGTTGCATAAGCATCAACGTCGTTCCCCTCATTCCTGCCGCTCCACTCTCCTTCCACGTTATCATCCTCTGTGGGGAAGAGGGTGATCTCCATGGAGTCTGCCTGGAAGATGAGGCTGGTGTGTAGAGGGAAGGAAAGCAGGGAGGCCGGAATCATCCTCTCTTCCTCTGGTCCATCATGGCTGTAAGCTCCTGGGAAGAGAAAATAGGGGCCGGGACTTTCTCCATCCAGACTCTCTGGAGTGTAGGCTTCCAGGGGAAGGCCAGGGAAGTCTGGAATGAGACTGCTAGAAGCCATGTGTGGACCAAAAGGGCTGGAGCTAAGCTCTGGGAGGTCCGCTCCATCCTTTCCCACTGACTGCAACATCTGTGGGTTGTGATCCTGGGAAAAACAGGCCTGTAACTCCAGCTCTAGGGCTCTTGGCAGGGTAGGTTTGTGATACTGTACCCCTCCAGCTCCAGCCTCTTCCCCTGGGCAGAGGGGTCCCTCAGACTCCTCTCCTTCTTCCTGTGAGTCGCTGCTCCGGCCACTGCTGCTCCTTAGGGGAGAGGAGTTCTCAGTTACCCAGCAGGGTCGGCAGCTGCCTTGAGACACCATGATCACCTCCCCTCTCAGCAGCTCCACTTCCTCGAGGATCACGTTCTCTGTCGCCCCCAGGTGCGATCGCACCCCAAAGCTCCCTGACTGAAATGGGCCGAAATCTCCTCCATCCTCTTCCTCCTTTGCCACACTCCCTCGTTCCCTCTCTTCTGCCACCTCATCTCCTATATCAAACAGGGAAGCCACAAAGCATGCAGGTGCTTCTTGGGCATTCTGGCTCTCTTCTATGATGAGCAGATTGGGGGAGGTGGAGGGAGACGTGGAGGAGGTGTAGGATGAGGTCCAGCTGCCTCCTTCCGCTGTGATGTAGGAACCCGAGGGAGAGGTGAGGGGGTCCTCACTGTCTGAGGGGGAGGTAGGAGAGAGGGGGGAGGCAGGGGAGCCGGGATAGGATCGGTGTTTGTGGTGTGAGGAGGGAGAAGCCATTTTGATGGGTGTGGAAGGGGCAGTGTAGTACAGGTCTGGGTCCAGCGACGATGGCACGCCCACTCTTAGTGGATCTACAGGATAGTCTGGTTCAGAGAATGACAGAGCTACAGGATAGGTCAGCTCAGAAAGGAACGGGAAAGGCACTTCACCCTGAGAGGGAGACAATCCCGCCCCCTGGCTGTCTGTCAAGGTCGCTGTAGTTGGCTCTGGAGATGGAGGGGGTGCAGGAATGAGAGCGGTAAGGAGAGGGGACAGGAGAGGGGCTGATGGCTGTATAGACCCTCTGTCTTCCACCTTCTTCTGTTCTATCTGTAGGATGAGGTTGTGGACACAATGCCCAGTGTCTTTTCCAGTCTTCTCTGAGCCTGTTGTTCTGGACTGGGACTCTAAGGAGGTCTTGGGGACCTCCAAAGACAGGCTTCCAAGCACGGAGCTCGCTTGGCTACTCCTTACAGCCACATGCTTCTTTTTCTGGCTCTCCATGATTTTGAGTAGTGCCTCCTGGCCCATCACCACCCTTGTGTCCATAGCTTCTTGCTCCTTATTGTCACTTTCTACTTCTGAGCCTGTAAGAACCTGAAGAAGAAAACGCATCAGGGGAGCAGTGACGGGCTCATTGGCAGTTTTTAACAGAGTATGACAGGGGACTATGGGAGCCAGGTTAAATATGACTTTGAACAGATTAGTTGTCATACAAAAATCTACAGTTTTGATGAAACACTATGGATGGCCTCTATGGATTATAAAAACTGTTGTGTTGTAATTCTGTTATTGGAAATGTGATGTTCTTTCATATAGAAGGTTAATGTATGTGTTGGAATTCACAAATACAGTTGGAAATCACCTATACAGTAGACAAACCTTGATTCTTTCCATTTTCACTGGAACTCGGCTCCCGCAGGGTCCGTGACCCCCGAACTTCCCAGAGAGCCTGGGAATGTTGCCATGGTGATGGTCAGAGCCCTCAGGTTGGGGTCGTGGGGCCACAGAGGAAGTAGGCTTGGCTCGGACGAGCCGTGGCCCAAATGGAGAGGTGCATGTTGGGAGCAGTTTTTGAGGTTTGCTAGGGGAGGGGCTAGAACCACTAGGGGTGGAACCACTGTCACTTGGGGTAGTGTCTGTGGAGGGGAGCCTAGTCATGTCTGAAAGAACAAAAACAGAAGATATGTTCAAAACAAAGATTGGGATGGAAAGAGAGAGAGAGAGAGAGAGAGATGATTCACAAAGAGCAGAGAAAGATCTGAAGGAAGTCTATATAAACACTTCTGATCCTCGATTAACTGCATTTTCTACGCACATTATTTTCACTTTGGATAAAAGCGTCTACTGAATAAATAAATGCAAAACGTAATGAGTGTATGAAAAAAAGTAACCCCACTGCAAAAGTCTCCTGTGATTCAGTTCAGTTCTTTCAGTCATATACACCTATACACAGGCTGCCAGTAATCCTGATATCACTTACTAATGGACCCTGTGTTCAACAACCCCACCCCTTCTCATTCCTTCCCTTTCTTTTCCCAACCATCCATCCTTTTCTGTTTCCCCTATTTAAAATCTTTATAATTCTCATTTCAACCCTCTCTGTCCTCTAATTCCATCTCTGCCCTTTATCTATTTTCCCATTTCCTTACTCTATCTCTGTATTCTGTCAGCGCTTAGCCACATTGTCTCCATCATGGCCCCAATAAGAACACTTTGCAGTGTGAATGTGTGTATGTGTTGGTGTGTTCGGTCTCGGTTGGGGGTTGCTCATGGTAGTGCTATTGCTGACTCATGGTTAAGAGGCTAAGCTATCTGTAAGTGCACACTAACATACACATGCACACTTATTTATCACTAACACTAAAACTTTGGTATACAAGGCACAAACGAGGAGAGGTCAAGAGTTTCTGCTGAGATAAAAAAAATATTTGTTTTGCAACCCAACAAATCTAGAGTCTGAACCCAAAAGTCTGAGACACACAAAATCTATGACTCATCATTTAACAATTTATGCGAAATGGGTCCTTCCATCTTCCTCTAAACATCCACAACGCTTTCAAGCATGCATGGTAAACACAAATGCTATCCTTTTGGGGCAACATAAACCATTGCTCACATGTCTCTGACTCTGTATCGACTAGCAAGTCTGGCTCATCCCATCAACAACAGCAGAACCAGCACCAACCACACACCCCTTTGGGCCTTGGGGCCTCAGGCCTTGCAATGGCTGTGCAAGTGAGCCCCCTGCCAATACTTAGACTTGCACTTAGAAGAGCAGGCTGCAGCAGCCTCCACTTCAGGAGAGTCCCAGGCCCATAGGGGAGCTCCAGGGACTAATGGCCGTATATCCTTTATATCCTCCATTGTGTCTGTCTATTAAAACAGTCAAATCCTTTCTCTTCCTCTTTCAAAATATCATTGTTTAGAATATTGTACACTGGAAGAATTATGATTTGTGGATGAAATAAAAAAATGTTGCTCTTTGAGAAGCACGATGATACATTACTCTAACTAGTGGTCAGGATTAAACAAATATATCTGATAATGACTAATACAAGTGCAACTAAGTTAACTGATACAGGTGCAAATGTACACAATCCAGTTATGTTTAATTTACTTTAACAGCAACAGTATAGTTTTGGTTAATACATAAACAATTAGGACAGAAATCTTCCAGTTCCATGTTTGAGTGAGTCACAATGACAGAAAATAAAGCTGCAGCCTGTAAAAACAAAAAAGTTCTGCTTCTAAATAGGAAAACAATAGTCTTCCCTTATCCTTTCTACATCCTGTCTTCTCCTCCTACCTCTCCATCTTCCCTCTGGCCCTGTCTGGTTTGTTACTTTCTCCTTCAGCAGGACTTAAGAGCATCCCCTTTCAACCATTTGTCTCCCAAATCTTTACTGTAAGACATAACACTTTCAGTCCTGTTTCATCTCCCCTCTCCTTAAATTCACCCACTTTCCCTATCTTGTTGTATTCGTTTTATACACAACCAAACAAAGAAACAAATAAACCATTAGGCAGCATTATCATGTCTCTCTCTAAAATATAAACATTCAGATATGTTCGGATAGCTCAAGACGAGCTTTCTTTCAGTCTGTAGCTAACTGGCTGGCTGCAGCCCTGTTTTTGTACAGTGCCGCTGATGCTGCTCTCCAGCAGGGAAAAATTCTGCTCCTGGCTCCTGCAGTGCAGTGTGGAGTAGCATGGTTGCTGTGTCATGGCCCAGATGAGACTGGTGAAGGGAAAAGAAGGGAAGGGAGGAGTCGCACCCCCTGCCCCAGGAGCATACATGGACAGAGAAGAGGCTCAGGAGGGATGGTATAGGATGGGACTAGGACTAAGGCACGAGCATGTAAAGTGTATGCCTGCTGACAGAGGGGAACATGCAATAGGTTATGACATGGTAGCTGATGTATGGTTTAGGGTTGGGGTGTGGTTTGTATTAAAAATGACGGGTTGAGGCCATGTGGGGAAAAGCGTGCAGTTAAACAACATGGTCTACAGGAAAAGGCAGGTAGGCAGACAGATATGCAGACAGGAGACATTCAGGCTTGATGCAGATCATCCAATCACTCCTTCTTACTCCCCAAATGGTAATTCAAGTAAGGATATATTTTCCATCACTGACAGTTCTCTCGTACTAATACTGTCTTCCTTCCAAACCTTACTCTTCGTTTTCCTTTTCTCTTATCTCCTGTTTTCCCTTCCCTGTCCTTCCCCATCTCCTGTCATCTCCCTTGTGGTCCTACCTGGTCCAGGAAGCTCTGTCTCCTCGGCTCCCCGATCTCGGTCTCTTGCTGTAGGGACAGATCTGTATGTACTCTCCCCAGGCATGCTTTTCTCTAGCTCTTTCTGGCTCTGACGCAACAATAAACCACGCAGCCTGAACAGCCAAGGTGAACATGGAGAGGGAGAGAGAGAGGGATAGAAGCAAAAGAGAAAGAAGGAGGGGGCTAAATGCTTAGCGACCCAGCACTCAGATCCTCCCCTGCAGCACGTGTCAATGTGTGTGTGAGAGGCAGGCACAGTGAGAGAGAATGAAAGAGACAGTCATTCTCTGTGTGGTGCAGCAGAGCTGTGATGATGCTGTTGTTGCTTTTGCGGGTGTGTTCCTCACGATGCAATGTGTGCAGTGTGTGTACAATCTAAGAAGGGGCTGCAGTATACACTCTTGTTACTGTGTCCACTCTTACCACAAACCTCCTCCAAACCCCTCCCTCTCTCATTCTCCCCCTCCCTTTCTCCAAGACATTTGCTCTATTCTCAAAAATGATGTCAGCAGATTTATGCTACTGTTTCAGTGATGGATTCGGCTGGAGAGACAGCACAGTGGAAAAGGGAACAGTAGAATAGAAATGAAAACAGACAAAAATAACTTTACGCACTCCTTCACTTTGCCCCTAAGGGGGTAAGAAGGTACCTAACCAGACCTCCAACCCCACTTGTGAGCATATGCCTCTTTTCTCCACCTCCTCTTCTCTGTCTCTGCCTGCGTTCCAAGTCTGTTATTCAGTGTTCTCTTTGCCTCAGTCACGAGGCAGGGAGAGAAGATGAGAGAGGCAAGGGCTGCGATCATCCCAGATAGTTTCCATGGTAATGCCAAGCTTCCCACAGTCATGGAATCGGAGGTATTAAAGCTTTCCTGAGCCAGCTCGCCATAATACAACATACCTCCCTCTAGCGCTGAAGACACTGATAGCCTCACTCGGCCCTACTCCCCAAATGACAGTTCAAACAACACAGCAGCCAATTGGCATCAAACTGAAGAGTAATAATCTTCCCTCGCCTTCTTTTCTCTCATTCCGTTTTTTACTGAGCCAAGATGGAAAATAAATATTATACCAGAAGCTAAAGCTCTTCAAATCAATATGGTGGTGAGGGGGGACGGGACTGGAGGGTGTCTGCTGTGGGGAGTTGGCTTGGCTTTGGAAGGAGGGCGGTCTTCTGCTGAGAAGGCTATCATATCAGTGAATCAGTCCGTTAGCAGAGCCTTTACGGGAACCATTCTGCAGTGAAATTGTGCTGTAGTAGGCTGACCTGTATGGCAAATGCACTGTTTCTGACCATTTTGAGACCTCATGAAATTCTCAAAAGATCCTACTCCATTGTCTTCCCTCTAACACCTCTTCTCCACCACCCTCAAACTGTCCACTCCTTCTCCACCACACACACCTCAGCTGGCCATCTTTTTAACATCAGCCATGCTAATGTCCCCAGGTAAAAAGTGCGTGCGGATTTGTGCCTGTTTGTTTATTTAACCTTAGTACTTGGCAATGACCAGGTGGACACATTGTATGTTGAGGCTCCTTATACACATGGGTGAACAAGGAGAGAAAACGTTATTCTGTTATGGAGGCAGATGGAAGCAAATTCCCACTCACAGCACAAAAAAGATCACCTTCAGATAGACAGAATGCCACAAAATGAGTCATCTTTATTAGCATGGGAATCAGCACATAAGCAAGATCATATACTGTACTATAGTAGATTTAAAACTTTCCGTGTGTGTGTGTGTATGGACCAACAACCTAATGCAATATGGATATGTGGTTGCGAGTCCACCCTCTTCTTACACCCTAGTTGTTCCTTAGCAGTTGTTTGCAAGTTGTGTGCCATGCAATTTAGTGTCCTGTCTGAATACCATACTGTGTAGATGAAACACCTCATAATACCTCTTCCACACTGCATATTCTTGCATACACACCCCAAACTAGCAAGACACACCCTCAGACACACACACTAAGAACATTAATAAGCGCACAGACACACAAAATCATGAATTCTGTATTATCAATATTTTTATTGGATTAAAAATACAATATGTTTTTAAATCTAACATCACAAGTCTCAATAAAATTTAGTTAATTCAATCAATTCACAAGACATGAAGAGCTCAACATTCATGACGTTGATTCTATGATACCCACCATGCACTTTGCTCCAAGGCCACCATGTCAAACATCTCTTTCGCAACAAAAGATTCGCTTTCTTTGATAGAGAACTCTTACATCCTTCCTTTGTCATTATGTCTCTCGCTCACATACTCTGTTTATCAGAACTCATGTGGCATTTCCATAGTAACAGGAAAATACCTACGCATCACCAAGGGAACAGAGGTAGAAAAAGTGCTTTGGATGCAGTCTTGGATGCAAAACTAGACTTATTAGCACTTACCTGTTTATATGTTGTATGTGTGTGAATTAAAAACATGTATGTTCACCTCTGACCCTTCCACAAGTGATGGGTGTAGCTCCAGCTAAGTCCATTGTGCAGTTTGTTAGTCTAATCAGGTCATTTGGCCATGTCCTCTGCCACAGCCTTCCCTATCTTATCCTTTAAGTATGACACTTTTTGCCTTTCAGACTTTAGCTCCACCCACTCATAGTATGGCACCTGGGGAAAAACAAAGGAGATTGGTTTAAAAGCAAAAACAAAAGTATACAATCATCATCACCATGCATCTCTTCCTAGTTGTAACTGTCTGATGTCCATCAACACCTTCAGCCCCTCCAGAGTTTACCCAGCATGCATCACTTTACACCATCAAACTTGCCAAACTTGGGGCCTTGGAGAAACATCATTAGTTAAAGAGGTTGGCCTTGATGAGACAGAGAGCTAGGATTGGTCTAGATGAGTTGGAGCCGCTGCTGTTTTTCTCCCTGCTTCCGTTTGAATTGCAAGCCTTTTTATAACCAGGGGCACCAGTTTGGTCTGGTACACAGCGTCACATTATATGAGCCAACCTGGCAACCCTATATAAATCATCATTAGCATTGAGGCAATGTGGTTTGCATAGGGCAGCATGAGCATTGAGGCAAACCCAGTCTCCACTGGGCAACATGAACATTGAGGATTTGTGATTTTTATAGGGCAGCATTAGCATTGAGGCAAACTAGAGTAACTAGTATAACACCCTCCGTGCCACACCTGCACAGTGATGAAGCCAGCCAGCTGCAAATGACGTTTCATCATGGTGAACCGCCCCAGCAGATCTTTACTTCTGGATCCAAAGTGAGGGAATTCCCAGGCCAGGAACGCCAATCTGACAGAGAAATACAAAGAGACAGAAAAGTTGTAAAAATGAATAAATATTTGTATTAAAGAAGCAGCGAGAGAGATAAAGGTCTGATGCTGAAGAGGGATATATCTCCCAAGCCACACTCACCTCCGTGTCCCTACAGGTAGCAGTTTGTTCCCTCCACCAGTTGGCAGGTGAGGAGCAGTCAATCCCACAAGGTCCATTGGATTGTTCTCACTGTCAACAACCATCTCACCATCTTGGATGAATGATACGTGACAAATAAAGCCATTAAAATAACAAACACTATATTGCCAAAAGTATTTGCTCGTCTGCTTTCACACACACATGAACATGAGTAATATCCATTCTTCTGTTCCAACATGACTGTACACCAGTGAACAAAGTAAGGGCCATATACACATGGATGAGCAAGTTTGGTGAGGAAGAACTTGACTGGCCTCAATAGAGTCCTGACTTCCCCAGATAGAATATCTTTGGGATGAATGAGAGCAGTGACAGCAAGCCAGGCCTTCTCATTCAACAGTGTCTAATCTGACAAATGCTCCTCTGGAAAAATGGTCAAAAATTCCCATAAGCACAATTGCAAACCTTGTGGAAAGCTTTTCTAAAAGACTTGAGGGGTGGCAAACATAATTATGGGATATCACTCACGTTCATATGCTGTGAAGGCAGACAAGCAGTTTTTTGGGGCATTATATTGCATCATACTTAAATACAAACTATAAAGGGCACAATTTCTTGGAATATCATAGTGTGTGCTTACGTCGGTTGCAGATCTTTCTAGGCTGTGAATATGAACACTGTATATTTTTGTACGTCCTTCAACTGGTTAGCTTCTGTGATTCCCACATAGCATAAGTGGTTAGCTAGCTCTCTAATTTACCGGGGCTATGTCTGAATCTAGGAGCAAAATGGAATACAGCTGCCAGCAAAGTGGTGTTCACTTATGTACTGAACCAGACCATTTTACTCTATGTAATCCTAAACTGTGCAACGATACAGCGACATATCACACAAGTTTAAAGTCAAATATAGTATTTAATGTGACATCACATACTATATACGCAGTAGCTAAAAACGTTATAGTGCTAAATAACTTTTTAGTTGGTCGGTTCCATGACGCCGGTGTTGTCCTGAATTTAAAGTCCTTGCCTGTGGGTCCCTCGCTTGTGAATGCACGCACATTGCTTGTGCAGTGCTGCAACTCTTGTAGACTTTTTGTAGCATTTCGCTGTTCATAGTGAATTTTTAAAATCTTATTTGAGTCCTTTAAGAAAACATCTAATTCTTGTTTTATTACAGAAATTAATAATTGTGGGTTTACTTGCGTGGACAACGCATACAATGTCTAATTTCTCCCAATGTAAGGCTATTCGTCTATACATTAGTTTACAAAGCATACACCCAGATTATATTTTGTTCATTAAGACTGTGATTTTACACTTGTTTTTATTTGTTTCAGCCATTTTTTACCTCCAAGAATCATGCTATTAGCCTTAGACCGTGCAACTGTTTTTACTTTGTGAGGAAGTCTAAGTGGGAAAGGCTCAAGGTGGAGGTCATGAAATGCAGTCATTATTTATTTATCCAGGTAAACTGTTTGAGAACCAATTCTTATTTACAAACATGACCTGGCCACATTCGTTCACTAGAGACAATTTAGAATTTCCTATCACATGCATGTCTTTGGATGGTGGAAGGAAGCTGGAGTGCCCAGAGAGAACCCCCGGTAACACATGGAGGACATGCAGACTCCAGCCAGAGAGATCATTTGATGTTGGACTAGGCCCAAGAATTGAACCCACGATTTCCTTATTGGGAGGCAAGAGCTCTAACCGCGCTGCCACCGTGTTAATGGGCAAGGGTTTCCGCTGGGCCACGGAAGAAAAAAAAGAGGTGACCGGCTCGGCAGCGTGGGAGGAATCAGCCCCGTACATGAGCTCCAAGCTCCACTTTGTGCACTGTACACTTTTTTAATATAATTTTTTTTAACATGTCTTAACCCTGTGTCCATGTAACACTTATGACTTTTATCACACCGTGTTTTAAAGTATAGTTTTGTTTTAAGCCTCAAATTTGAACACGCATTCTTTTAACTATTGGATGTAACAGGACTTTTTGCACCAAATTCTATGCCTTTATGTGTTTTAAGACATGTCCATTTAAAACTGGAAATGTTATACTTGAAATGTGTTTTTAAAGCTCTATCTGGTTGCAATTGTTCGATAAGCTCTTCTAAGGGCTTGCTAAGACATTAGGCTAGCACTGAGGTCCCTTGTTCTACACACTCTTGCCACAAAAACATCGGAAGATCCTAAATGTGCAATGGACCATAAATATAATTACAAGCTACGTAATCAACACCAAGATGAACATTTTTACACTTGTGTTGAATATGTTGTCCAAATATTGAGGGATTCTTAGGAGTGAGACAATAATAAAAAGAAAGACATTAATAAAGAAATAAATACATACGAGAGAGAACAATGTTTTGTGCTCACCCCTAATAAATTGTGGTGTGTGCTTTTCACGTGACATTACGTTCAGTACATTGAAGTATTAAATAGCTTAGCAACAATACTTGCTCAGCAAGTATTGTTGTATCAAACAATACTGCCCTGCCTACAGTAGTTAACAACAATAGTGCTAATATAATCATTTAACTTGTCCTCTATGACGCCAATTGAGTGTTGAGGCTGCTCACCAAAAGAAAGGGGAATCTATTTGTGTAGCAGATAAAGACGTGTTTGTAATACCTTGCCAAAAAATAGACTTGGCATCTATGTAGCGAAAAGTCGACTTTTAAAGGAGTCACACTGCAAAACAGATTTGACCTTGTAATATTGGAATAAGTGGCCTAATGGTTAGGGAGTCGGGCTTGTAACCTGCAAGTTTCTGGTTCGATTCTCCTACCGGCAGGAATTGAAGGTGGGGATTGTGAACAAACAGCACTCTCTTTGCCTTCAATACCATGACTGAGGTGCCTTGAGCAAGGCACCGAACCCCCAATTGCTTCCTGGGCGCTGGAGCTGCCCACTGCTCCGGGTGTATGTACACTGTGTGCGTGCGGTTGCCCACTACTCACTGCTGTGTGTGCACTTGGATGGGTTAAATGCAGAGGGTTAATTTCGAGTATGGGTCACCATACTTGACAATACGTCGCTTCACTTCACAACGGCAGTTTGGGGGTAAAATGGACGTACAATGAATCTCACATGCCATTGACACCTGTTTTATACAAATCTCATAAACTGAAACTCCTACTGAGAAACACTCAGTTTTGTTCACTGACGTAGATGAACACCACTTCCATTTCAGGTTCCAGCCTCTACCTTCAAGTGCGTTCGACTTCAAGCAGCGCTGGCTACAGCCGGCTGACTTGAATCAGTGTATTCTGATTTGTTTTTTTTGTCCGACTTGTAGACACTGCCAACGCCATAAGACGTATCCATCAATGAACCATGAGATCGATTTGAGAAAAGATGACTGTGTAGCCAACCGCAATTTATCATAAAAACAAACCAAAAACAAACATCTAAAACAACTGCACGGGTTAAGATAATGACACACAGCTATTTCATGATTGGCCAGACTCACACACTACAACTTTGAGCGTCAAACTTCAGTTTTGCTAATACTCAAATACGGACCAAACATTACAATTGAATTCAATCGTTGCCTTTATTGACTGACTGCAATAGCCCAGTATTGTTTGAGAAAGTGTTTTAGTGCGCAGCTTCACTGACGAAACTAAAGCTAACTAAAGTTTAGCTGATTCTGACTGTCTTATCAAACTTCAGATAGAGTTTAAGTTAGCTCAAGAAAGAGTTAGAGAGTTTAACTTAGCCACATGAAATTACAAATTTCAGTGCACTGGTTTGTGCACGTGTAAGTTTTAATACGAAAACAATTCACGACCATGCGGTTCGTCAACAATAACCGGGTCAACAGCATTTTTTCAGCCATGTCTGACGTCAACACAGCAAACCACAGACGCAGTGGTGTCTGACTTTAGTGAGTCGTTGCAACTCTTACTGGTTGTGTTATGCAGCCGCAGACTATGCCAAATACACCTTTTGTCACGCCCCTAAATTTGCATTAACACAAGGATTCTAAAAATCCACGAGTTCTAAAAACAATTAAGGCCAACGCTAGCAATGCTAAGCCAACAGTTGTCATCGTCTCCCTGCTTTTTACACTATTTTATCAGTTGAACATTGTTGCTAACCTTCCTTTGTTTAGAATCTCCTTCCCAAGGTCCAATCAAATCATCTGTAGTGATGTTTTTGTGGATATATATATGTGGTTCTACAATATGACACACGGGGCTATTCAACTTATCCAGATATCTATTACAATAACTACACTATCTTGTGATGAAAAGAACAGTTTTGAACCCTTTTGTGTACTTGTGCAGGAACATAGTAACTTAGTAGTACATATTGTTGTAAATGTTTTGTAATTTGTTCTTTTCTACAAAAGAATCTAAATTGTCTGACATACTTGGGAACTCATCTTCCCCTCAATGACTGCAAGCTGGCCAGGCCCTGATGCAGCAAAGCAGGCCCAAATTGTGACATTTTCTCTACCATACTCTCTACAGTTGGGATAATGTTTTTCATGATGATATGCAGTGCCGTTTCTATGCCAGATGTAGCACTGTGTTTTTTCCAATTCGTTTCTTACCTTCAAATGTATTATCTTAATGAGACTCCAGGTTTGCTAAGACCTGACTCCAATTAGCATTTTGGGGGTCAATACCTCATGGGTTCACATACTTTTTCAACAAGTACCATGTGTTTTTTGGTTTTTCTAAATAAAGACAATATAATGAATGTAATGTAATGTTTTATGTTTATCAATACCTCTGACTTAAATTATGATCAGTACCTCTGACTTAGATGATTAGATTACATTTCATGACACATTTATTCAGAAAACCATGATTTTCCAAAGGTTTCACATACTTTTCCTTGCCACTGTATATGTAAGATTACACAATTGTTACACCTATTAATAAATTAGAGTACAATTTCTAGGGACGTAATAATACTACATATTTACGTTACATTGAGAGGTTGCACACCAAATAAAATGATATTAATTCAATTGCAAAAAATAAATATGTATTGGAGTGACAGCATCTGTCAGAATTATTTTTTAATGGCATATTCTCATGTTAGAACTAATTGAGGGGTATGAGACAACGTACACTCCCTGACCTACTCACCTATAGTCCAGCCGTACACGGTGTTGACCCCAGTACGCAAAACCTCTGGCCTCTCCCCCACAAGGGCCTCTAGTGCCCCCTTCAGCCTACTCTGCAGAGGGGAGAGGAGGCGGGCTGCAGGGTGGGGACCCGGCTGAGGGGGTTGGAAGGAAACAGTCTTTGCCAAGTCTGGATGCACTAACTGAAGTGTAGTAGCAATGTGAAGTAGCTTCAAACGATAGTTCTCTACCCTGGACGGACTTCCATCTGCCGATGTGTTCCAGCGTGAGATATAAAGTGAAAGACAAGATAAGAAAAGGACAACAGAGAGAAGAATAAGGAAGAGCATTTAACAAAAACGAAAAGTACAGTGACATAGACCACTATGTTTCTGTAAAAAATCATGTACATCAACGTCATAGTGAAACTGAGTGCACCCAGGCAGCCTGCCCTCTATTTATCAGTATGTAGGATCCACTATGTCTACAATGTGAAGATCATCTAATCACACTAAAGTCTGGGTAGGTGTGCTGCTTACCTGGGACATCCATGTGTTATTTGAGTTGTGTTTTTGTCTGACTTAGTGATGTGTATTTTGTAAACAATTTGTGTATTTTTAAGGAATCCTACAAAGACCTGAGAGTTACGACGCCTCTCAAAGAGTGATTTGTTCCTTTTTCTTGGCGCCATGCACCGGGACTATTATGCTGTGTTCACGTCTGCGACTAGCGTGGCGCATATCTGCATCTGGCGCACAAATCTGCATGACACCCTAAACACCCGAGTTGAAAAATGTTAACTTTGGCAAATATTCGCAGGGGCATTAACCAATCAGGGACTCTGCTTTGGTAGGGACGTGTTGCGACGTGTGACGTGACCTGATCAGCGGGACCAGGGCAAAGAACGTAGGCTACTTGAGTCTCTAACTCAGCATGCCAGAGTAAGTTACAATAGCCCTTATGAGTTATCCAAATAGCTAATTGTCAAAGCATTAATGAGCTGTCTGGAGTCAATAAAGCAAACCCACTCTCATAACATACATATCCCCCATTACCTAGCAACAACAAGCTGACAAATACACAGGGTAGTACAGGCCAGGTAGAAACCCCTCCCTTTATCACACAAATTGGCAGTTCAAATGTACAAGCGTCCAACCAAACGCAAATTTACCCGCCGATTCGCGCCCGGTGTGAACACAGCATTAAACGCATACACTCAGTCGGGAAAACAGAAATGAATACTTAATTTCCCGAGTGGGTCTTCGGGTCTTCTTTGGATCTTTTTCCACATTACCTGTATAGGTTTAATAGAGGAAACAGATACCGCATTCCCTTTTGTGTGACTGCCGTCTTCAGTTGAAAGACCTGAATAATATTTGTTCTAAAGTCGTATTGACTGGGTTTTTTGTCTTTTTTTTTTTACAGGTACGCTTTAATGCAGTGTCATTGTTTGTCGTGATAAATACATGCCAGTGCGATCATAAATGACTATTTAAAACCATACAAATGGACATGTGCCGTTTTCGATAGATAAGACTTTCTTAAAAATATGATCGGCTACACAAACGGGCAATTCAAGTAAAATGGCCTTAGATTTTATAAGTATATGGAAAATTCTGAGTCTCAGAATCTTGACTTTGGAACAAATATCAATGAATATCGTGGTATGGCCCGGCTCATACACGACAACTTTGACGCAAGTTTTGTATTTACTCTGTCTGACACCTTCAGTTTTGCCGCTACTCAAATCAAGAACAACCTGTACAATAGAATTCAATACTTGCCTTTACTGACAGACAGCGGTAGCCTACTATTGATGCAGAACGTGTTTTAGTCTGTCTCTTCACTAACGGAAAGACTTAAGTTTAGCTGAGATCTGGGTGTATTATCAATCTGCATATTGGAGAGAGTTTAACTTAGCTCGGCCATGACTGACAACAACCTAGCAAACCACAAGAAGCAGGAATGTCCTTCTTTACTGAACCATTTATAACTCTTCCCTGAGAGCAAGCAGCAACTCTCACTGGTCATTTCATGCAGTCACTATTGTGTTGCTTTTTCGCAGTGTTCGATACATCTCCTTCATAGGGATATGTGTTGGTCAGTGTGTGGTATGGCAACTCTATCAAAAGATTGAAGGAATCGAGTGATGTCATGTCCTTGAGACGATGGTCTCACATCATCATCATCATCATCATCATCATCAAGTGATCAATAAAGGTTATTTTACACACATTTTAATGTGTTAGCATCAATAATCTGTTCTATATTTTCATTTTGTAAACAATGTAACATCTTCAATTATCTTAGTCATATCATTTATTTTTCGGTTTAAACAGCAATATTCAGACACTGCTATGTTTAGTGTGGCTTCATGGTAAGACCTCTGCCATTCCTCTGAAGTTCATGACATAAAAGCTCACTGATCTCATTTACTAGGAAGTATTTGATTAATTATTAAAGTATTATTTCATATGGAAGACTAGTAGCTCAGGTTTAGGAAAATTATTTTTCAATTGGAAAAGGGATGGCGTCCGTAACTAGGACTCCTCTCTATAACCTATGAATGTTAGTGATGACATCTTTTAAGTGGGTGGAACAACACAGGTAGAAGAATGCTATTGGCGCGCTAACAAGCTAGATAGAGCTATGACGAGTTTGCTGGAGCTCAGAATGCAGCTCTAAAATAGAGGCGCTTCTCAGGCATGAGCTCTATTATGAAAAATCCCCCAACTGAGACATGCCAGCCGTTTTTAGTCCTGTAGAGGAGACCTTCATGAACAGAATAATATCAAACTGAGGCTGTGGGATTAAAGTTAATGTTAACAGCCAATGTCCCAAAGGATTCTCAGCCCATTACAGTTGTCTTAAAATGTACAAACGCCACTGTGCCACCGTGTTGCGTGTAGTGTTACAGTGAGCTGCACTGGCTTAACCCTACTGGTATATAATGATACTGTCTCACATGAATAATTTACAAATAATATAATGTCACAATAAATCATATCGTGTTCATTTATATGTGAGGCATATTTATAATTTTAACGATTGAAAACAGATGCATCCAACAGAGGCCAATTACGCTAACAAATCAGTAAATTAGCAACATTTATCCCAATGTAAAATGAGCAAAAAGTTCAGTTTTGCATTTGTTGACAATCGGAACTCTGTTGTAATTACATTGAGAGAAGAATGTTTGTTATCCATAATAACAGGGATTGTTGGAGATTAAAGTCTTGTACCATGACATCAAAATCCTTAAAACCTTAATGTGGTGGAGGTTCACCTATACCCCTATGATGACAAGATCAACAAGATCCGCTACGTCGCCCGGAGTGGCGTGACCGGGGCCCCACCCTGGGACCAGGCCTGGAATGGGTGCTCACAGGCAAGCACCTGGTGGCCGGGTCTTTGCCTGCAGGACCCGTACGGGGATAGCCCAAAAAGGCAACGTGGGACCACCTTCCTGCAGGCCCATCACCCACAGGAAGGACAGTAGGGGGCCGGTGCAGTGTGTTTTGGGCGGTGGTCAGGGGCAGGCGCCTGGATGCCCGAGGCCATGCACACAGTCTCTAGCGCTGGGGACATGGAATGTCACCTCACTGGCACACGCACAAGCCCAAGCTTGTGCGGAAGATCGAGCGTTACCTGCTAGATATAGTCGGCCTCGCCTCCACGCACAGCTTGGGTTCCGGATTCATTATCCTCGAGAAAGGCTGGACTCTATATTTCTCCGGCATTCCTCGTGGGGAGAGAGGGCGAGCTGGCGTGGGCTTGCTCATAGCCCCGCAGCTCAACCGCCACGTGTTGGCGTTTAGCCCAGTGAATGAGAGAGTCACGTCCCTGCGCCTTCAAGCCAGGGACAGGTCTCTCACTGTTGAATCGGCCTATGGGCCGAATAACAGTGCAGAGTACCCGACCTTCCTGAGGTTGATCGTTACTGGCTAGCCTTGCCTCCACGCACAGCTTGGGTTCCTGATCCACTATCCTTGAGAGAGGCTGGACTTTCTCATAGTTGTGAACAAGAGGGTTGCATCCCTGTGCCTTCAAGCCGGGGACAGGTCTCTCACTGTTGTGTTGGCCTAGGGGCCAGACAGCAGTGCCCGACCTTCTTTGAGTCCCTGGGAGGGGTACTGGACAGTGCACCGACCGGGTACTCCATTGTTCTGCTTGGGGACTTCAACGCCCACGTGGGCAACGACAGTGACACCTGGAGAGGAGTGATTGGGAAAAACGCCTCCCTTGATCTGAACCCGAGCAGAATTTTGTTATTGAACTTCTGTGTTAGTCACAGTTTGTCCATAACGAACATCATATTCGAGCACAAGGGCGTCCATCAGTGCACGTGGCACCAGGATGTCCTAGGCCGAAGGTCTATGATTGACTTCGTTGTTGTGTCCTCTGAGCTGCGGCCTCGTGTCTCAGACACTCGGGTGAAGAGGGGGCGGAGCTGTCAACCTGGTTGTAAGCTGGATCCACTAGTGGGGGGGAAGCCGGACAGACTTGCCAGGCCCAAGCATATCGTGAGGGTCTTTTGGGAACGTCTGGTGGAGCCCTCTGTCCGCAGGATCTTCAACTCCCACCTCCGGGAGAGCTTCTCACAGATCCCAGGGGGGACTGGGGACATTGAGTCTGAGTGGACCATGTTCTCAGCCTGTTGTCGATGCGGTTGTAAGATCTCTTGTGCCAGTCGCGGTGGCAATCCCCGAACCTGGTGGTGGACACCAGAAGTAAGGGAAGCTGTCAAACTGAAGAAGGAGTCCTATCGAGCCTGGATAGCTTGTGGGTCTCCTGAGACAGTTGACGGGTATCGGCAGGCCTAGCATGCCGCAGCTCAGGTGATCACAGAAGCAAAAACTCGGGTCTGGGAGAAATTCGGAGGCCATGGAGAAGGACTATTGGACGGCCTCAAGGAAATTCTGGCAAACCGTTTGCCGACTCAGGAGGGAGAAGCAGTGCTTCACCAACACCTTGTATGGTGCGGGCAGGTAGCTGCTGACCTCAACTGGGGACGTTGTTGCACAGTAGAAGGAATACTTTGAGGATCTCCCCAATCCTGCCGTCAAGTCTTCCGAGGAGGAAGCAGAGGCTGGGAACCCGGAGGCGGACTCATCGATCACTCAGGCTGAAGTCATCGAGGTGGTCGGTGGGCTCCTCGGTGGCAAAGCCCCGGGGGTAGTTGAGATCCGTCTTGAGTATCTTAAGCCTGTGGATGTTGTGGGGCTGTCGTGGCTGACACGTCTCTGCAACATTGCGTGGCAGCTTGGGACACTATCTCTGAACTGGCAGACCGGGGTGGTGGTACCCTTTTATAAGAAGGGGGACTGGAGGGGGAAACACTCCTCAGCCTCCCCGGTAAGGTCTACACCAGGATACTAGAGGAGAAACTGACCAACAGTCAAACCTCGCATTCAGGAGGAGCAGTGTAGTTTCCGTCTTGGTCACGGAACACTGGACCAGCTCTATACTCTTCATCTGGTGCTTGAGGGTTCATGGGAGTTTAGTAGGTTCAAAGTATTTTATGTAGCTTTTACCAATTTATTGGTTCAAAAACATGCACCGTAATTAGAATATCAGCTTTCCTGAAAACAGATCAAAAGTTCACATGCCTATGGCCTACAAAGACAAATACTAAAACATACAGAATATATCTTATAACAAAGTAAATATTCTCACCGTCAAATCCTTTTAAAGATAGTAAATTATTTACTGTCGGTATTGAAATCAATGAATACATCCCCTTACTACAGAGCTGCCAACTCTCATGCATTTGATTGGTTCCACAGCATGTGTAACCAATCTTACTGCCAATGCATGACAGTTGGCAGCTCTGCTAATGCCACAGACTTTTGTTGTCAGACCTGCCAAACATATACACATACAGTGGCAAGAAAAGGAGGTGACCCTTTTGGAATTTCATGGTTTTCTGATATAAAATGTTATATAATCTTCGTCTAAGTCAAGGGTATTGACAAACAATAAGTCTAAAAATAAGTTAAAAAAACCCTCTGATCAAGTCTATAATTGAGAACATCCAAAAAACCTCAGTGCTTGTGGAAATGATGTGAACCCCTGAGTAATGGGCCCCCCAAAAGCTAATTGGAGTCAGGTTTTAGCACACCTAGTCTCGTTCAGATAACCCCTTTGGAGATGTGGACTGCAGCTACTTTGACTTATAAAAAACCCTCAAACTTTTGGAGTTTGCCCTGCACAAGAACACGCTAATGTGAGCTTTGCCCCGCCAAAAATAGTTTTCAGAGGAGCTACGGTCAAGAATTGTTGCTTTACATAAACTGGAAAAGGCTTACAAAGTTATTTCAAAGATTTCTGAAATTCAACAGTCTACAGTTAGGCAAACAGTCTACAAAAGGAGACACTTTGGGACTGTTACAACTTTATCAAGAAGTGGGCGCCCAGTCAAAATGACACCAAGTTAACAACACCGAATGACAGCCAAGGACTTGGCATCATTGGAACTTGCTAACATCTATATTTATGAGGTTACAATACGTAAAAAACTGAAGCTACTTTTCCACTACAGGACACCGCAATGGAAGCCACTGTTTACTAAAGGAACAATGCTGCACACCTGAAGTAAAAAATAAAAAAAAAGCACTGACAATCCTTAGCGGTATTGGCAAAATGTGTTGTGGACTGATGAAACTAAGATTAAACTATTAGGAAAAAACTGTGCTGCATCTGGCATAGAAAGGGCATAGCATATCATCATGAAAACATTATCCTCACTGTAAAGTATGGTGTCAAGTATCATAATTTGGGCCTGCTTTGCTGCATCAGGGCCTGGCCAAATTACAATAATTCAGGGGAAGATTAATTCCCAAGTATATCAGACAATTCTTCAGGATAATGTGAGAATGTCTGTATGTCAGCTGATAAGATGGGTGATGCAACAGGACAACGACCCAAAACAATGGAGAGTGCCCAACAGAATGGCAGAAGTCAAGTCACAGACCTCAATCCAATAGGGATGCTATGGATTGACTTGAAGAGGGTCATACAAATGAGACACCCAAAGAATATGACATTGCTAAAGCTGTTCTGCCAGGGAGAATGGGCTAAAATTCCTCCTCAACGATGTGCAGTTCTGATCAACAGCTACAAGAAGCACCTGGTTACATTTACTATTGCCAAGGGGAGAGGCGGGGTCGACCATTTATTAATTAATTAAAGGGTTCACTTACTTTTTCAGCTGCCATTTTGAATGTTGAATGAGTGTATTCAATACATGAATAGACATGAAAGATGTGTTGTGTGTAATTATTTTTAGTCACATTATGTGTGTCAGTACCCTTGACCTGGATGACGATCCGTTCACATTTTAAGACAAATTTATTCAGAAAACCATGAAATTCCAAAAGGTTCACATACATTTAATATAGCAAGGAAAAGTTTCTAACGCTGGGGTAAAAGGGAAGATGGAGAGCATTTTATGGCAAGTCTTGCTTTCCATTTGATGTCGCACCTCTCTAATTTTGACAAGGAAGTCAAATCAGTAATTTCTATGTACTTCTGTATGTGCACTGTGCGTTAGACCAATACTAGGACCTAGATTTGGGCTAAGCCCCTAATGTTTACAATGTCTTGCTCCACAATTGCCTACCACTGCAAATTGAATCCACATTTTTGGAAACACTGGCATAGTATGTATGAGAGATCTAAGGGTGATTGAATCATATGCTGGCTGTATGCAAGAGGGCTGTGGGGAGTATGGTGTGTCTGTACCTGAGAGTTTGGTCAGTTGTAGGTTCTGTGTTAAGCTGATGAAGTACTGTTGTCGGGACTGCTGCAGAACACATAGAGACCACAGCACATCTGTCTGGAGGTGGGGTTCCAGGCCCGAGAAGCTGCTGTCCAAGGCAGAGTGGACCTGCACAAATAAAGAGATGCAAATGAGCTAATTAAGGCTGTATAGAGGCCACAATATGTGCACTACTGTTGAGAGGTGACATAAGGGCTAGCTACTGTTAGGCTTTAAACATTTTCATCATCTAAAGAATTGTTACCTTGTCGTAGAACTCCCATTTGCTTGGCTGAAAGCCAAGCTTGGCTAATGACATGATTAGATTACAGAGCTGTAAAGTGTTATAGCTCTGATTGTTCACAATGTAGTGCTGAGAAAGAAACAAGAAAAAATAGATTAATGCTACATGTCACACTGACCTAAAGCCAAAGTCAAACCAACCAGAACTGGTGGATACAATAGGATTGCTGTAACTCTTGTCTCTGGTACTCACTTCAGTGAAGGCCTCAAACAGAGGCAGATGAAGCCACTTGAGGAAAGCCAGAGACTTGGCATACCGGGTGACATCAACAGAGCTGAGCTCAGGCACCCTGGGTAACAGTTCTGACGCCATCCTCTGGAACACCTGGGTGTGGTTGAAGTTTAGCTTTCCTGGTGGACCAAGAAAGATACCGTTTATAGTATTATGTTTTTTTACTTTAGAAATAGGAGGGATATATTCAGATTGTGTGTGTGTACCATAAGCAAAAGCCATGTCCAGCAGTAGGTGTGTGTTGAGGTCAGGGGATGGTTTTTGTAGGAGGTGATAAGATAGGGCTCGGAGCAGGGGGACAGATCTTCGACTCTGTGAGGCCATTGCCAAACACATCCTACGGATGTCCTCAGCACTGAACCCCTCCACCAGCTCCAGAGCCTAAAAGGGAAGGAGGGCGAGGATGGAGAGATGGAGAGCGGGGCAAGAGCAGGAAAGGTTAAACACACGATTGGCACAATGGCTGTATGGTGGGGTAACCAGGCGAAGGAGTTAAGAGAGAGGTCAAGACTCTGTAATTTATGTATAGACTCTGTAATATATGTATCTTTATACGCTCATATTCTCCGCACATGTACAATACTCTTTGCACATGCACATCGGTAAGTATTGTTGTATGTCATCCGAGCACTCAAACCCCTCCACCACGTAAGGTAAGTAATTCAAGGAGGGATGGTTGGTTGCAAATCTTTTGCAGTCTATTACAGCCTGAAGTCTGGAACACAGGCATCACCAGATGCTGGGTTTCATCCCTGGTGATGCTCTACCAGGCCTCTACTGCAACTGTCTTCAGTTCCTGCTTGTTCTTGTTCATTATCCCTTCAGTTTTGTCTTCAGAAAGTGAAATGTATACTCAATTGAATTTAGGCCAAGTGATTGACTTGACCATTGCTTTGCAGTCCACTTCTTTCCCTTAACTCTTTGGTTGCTTTCACAGTATGCTTTGGGTCAATGTCCATCTACACTGTGAAGCGCCGTCCAATGAGTTCTGAAGCATTTGGCTGAATATAAGCAGATAACATTGCCCGAAACACTTGAGAATTCATCCTGCTGCTTTTGTCAGCAGTCACATCATCAATAAATACAAGAGAACCTTTGCCATTGGCAGCCATACATGCCCACGGCATGACAATACCACCACCATGCTTCACTGATGAGGTGGTATGCTTTGAATTTATAATTTGAATTTAGCAGTTACTTTCTTTCTCTATACTCTTCTTCTCTCATCACTCTCGTACAAGTTGATCTTGGTCTCATCTGTCCATAGGATGTTGTTGCAGAACTGTGAAGGCTTTTTTAGATGTTGTTTGGCAAACTCTAATCTGGGCTTCCTGTTTTTGAGGCTCACCAATGGTTTACATCTTGTAGTGAACCCTCTGTATCCACTCTGGTGAAGCCTTCTCTTGATTGTTGACTTTGACACACATACATCTGCCTTCTGGAGAGTGCTCTTGATCTGGCCAACTGTTGTGAAGTGTGTTTTCTTCACCAGGGACAGCATTCTTCGGTCATCCACCACAGTTGTTTTCCGTGGTCTTCCGGGTATTTTGCTGTTGCTGAGCAAACCAGTATGTTCTTTCTTTTTAAGGATGTTCCAAACAGTTGATTTGGCCACACCTACATTTTTTGCTATCTCTCTGATAAGTTTGTTTTGTTTTTTCAGCCAATGATGGCTTGCTTCACTGATAATGACAGCTCTTTGAATCTCATATTGAGAGTTGACAGCAACAGTTTACTAATGGAAATACCACACTTGAAATGAACTCTGAACCTTTTATCTGCTCCTTGTAAATGGATAATGAGAAAATAACACACCTGGCCATGGAACAGCTGAGCATTTTTGGTCCCTTAAAAAGTGTGAGGCACATATACAAACTATTGTAATTCCTACACCGTTCACCAGATTTGGATGCATATACTCTCAAATTGCTGAAAGTCTGCAGTTAAAGCACATCTTGTTTGTTTCATTTCAAATCCATTGTGGTGGTGTATAGAGCCAAAAATATTCAAATTGTGTTGATATCCCAATATTTATGGACCAGACTGTAATTGACAAGTTAACAAGTGAGGTAAGGCATGGTTTTGGGAGGAGACTTTAGTACACACACTTATCTGGCGAGATACCGGGGCACTCTTTTATTGTGTCTGTCTTACCTTGTCCTCCAATCTGTCCATGAGGGCAGGAGACAGGTGTCCTCCTCTGGCCATTAGAGTGCTGACCGTTCTTGGGTCAGATATCTCAGCCCAGCGTAGCTCCAAGTGTTTCAACGCTGCACAAACTATCTTCTCCGGCTGGCCTTTCCGCCCCACGCCCCAGTCCACCAAGTAAGCTAATTGCTTGTAGGTCAGTCTGCGTATCCGCCACAAAACCTCAGTCTGGACAGAGCAAACCACCGCAGCCCTGGGAGGGACATTCAGGGTGGTCAGAGACCGCAGGACTGAGACAAGGGTGCCGTTCCATACCGTACCAATCTAGGTAGAATAACAAAATCACCGGAAAAATAGATGAATAGTCCAGCTAAGGCTGTGAAATATATACAAAATCTCATATCTTGATAGAGATCTACAATGATACACATCATAATATGGCACATTACCTATCAATTCAATTAATTAATAGTCTATATAAAATGACCAAATGGAATGACCAAATTTGTATTTATCTTTCTTTTACTCAACAAATAAAAAGTACAGATTTTTATTTTTCTGAGATGTTGACCATTTTCATATGGTCACATTTGATCCTGACATTGTATCTGTACAATCACACTTATTTGGGGGTGTATCAAACTATTTGTACATAATTTAATGTACAAATAGTGAATTTACTTGCCATCATTTGCTTTCCCACATTGAACCACTATCGGGGGCATGTCAGACATGAGGTTCACATACTCTTAATACGTGATTGGATGTGAATGCCACAAATTGTAAATTACAAAAACCCCACCAGGAGCACCAACATCATCGACGACCCTGTGCCATGTCTCCTTTTTCACATCTCTGTACGAATATAGAGATGTATCAAACAGGGCTGGGTATGTAACAACACATATGATTTGTTTGTCCTCCATCTTGAAACTGTGACAACTAGAAATGTTTACCATGACCAACAGGGGCAAAGTTACAAGAAACACAACAATAAGCCGATTGGCCATCGCTTTCGGATATTGCTACTCATTTACGTAAAGTTGAGAATCAAAACTCAAATAGCTTGGATCGCGTCGCTACCCACAACACACCACACCAACCCTGCTCCATTGAAAATATATAAAAAGAATTGTGTTGCTTGATATGTATTCAAATTTTCGTGATGATATTTTATGACAGGTTGGCTAGCTACAATTTTCCTCCCAGAAAAAAAAGATGCCTGATTGCTTCAGTGAGGAATAAAGGACTATTAGTACTTCATGATTCAGATACCTGGGGGGTCATAGTGTATTCATGCTATTAAATTTGAATGAAAAAGATATGCAACACCACATAACCAATTAAACTTAATCTGTAGATCCTTACCTTTAAAGCAAATGATTGGTCAGCCATCAATAACTTCCTTTCACTGTGCTTTGTTGTCATGTAACAGGGAGCAAAGTAGCTAAATTATAAAGAGCTCACGTGGGAAGAAAACTGGGATTTTTATTTGTAAACCATCTACAATTACAGCTAATGTAAACTCATGGAAGTGTTGAACGCCAGTGATTACACTAAGACTGAGGGTCGCCCTGCCACCAGCTCTCACATGCTAAAATCGGGTGTCACTCGACAGGGTCTGAATTTAAGGGCTCTCGCAGCCCATTGTGTATCTCACTGTAGCAAGTAAGGGTCAAGAAGTCTTATTTTCTGTAGTTTACAATAATCATGGGACAGTAGTTAAGAGTTGTCATGAAGGCCAGACGGGGTTGGTTCAAGCATCTTCAGAAAAGCCAAATAAAAAATTTGTTAGAGGAACAATTAACCTTAAATTAGATGCAATAAAAGACTAGACCAAACATAATTTCACCATGGTCTTGCAGAGCTTTTTTCACATCACTTTTAATTTGCATTCATAATAAGCATAATATAATATAATACAATTCATAATATGCATGTATAATAAAAATTTAAGTATCTAAGCAAATCAACATGTGCTAGAGAACCTGTGTTATTCTCATGGTTAATTGCTTTAATAATCTAACCAGTACCACCCAGGGGTGGAGCCAAATGTTGTAAACATTGGTGCTTAGCCCTAACCAAGGACCTAGGTCTGATGTGTGTTTAGGTTTAGAACTTCAAGATTAAATGCTTTCAATGGCAGCCCCTATACCACAACTGTAAAAAGTTGAGAATTCTGGCATGGTGTAACTGCACAACATTAGTGACTACCACATCCAACCTGCTCCACTTGAGACCAAGGGGGGCGCTACAGGCCATGCCTCAATTTTCACATTTTGAAAGTGATGCCATTTGTATCCCATTTTTGAAATTCATTCATTGCACTTCGTTTCTCATGAGGAACAAAAGTCTCAAGAACTATTAACAGTCGCCATACTGGATTTTCTGTAATACTGGTATTAAGGAAACATGTTTTTTGCTACTCCTTCTACAATGTTTGTCCAATCTTCCCCAGAACTGTCAGGTATCATTGTCAGAGCAACCCTCACAAAGGTTATCAGTAGGATTTAATATATTCAACACCATTTGTCCAGTACAGCCAACCATAATCAGCTGCAAAGCCACCAAACAGTAATTTGGGTCATAGCTCAGCAAATCTTTGGCTTATCCACACCAAACTTAGTCCATATACGTGCAACCCTCTTCTGGGGATGTCCAATCAATTTGGTGTCATGTGGTGTCAGCAAAAAGGTGTTTTGGCCAATAACTGTTCATTTGTTTGCTTTCATAGTTTTTCCTGTGTCTCATGATATCTTGTGACATCCACTCTGTGACACGAGAACATTTCACATGAGCCGATTTGATACGGCCGCCCTTTTGAATTTATCATGGAACGTGCTTTTCTCTACTCTTCCTATAAATGTTGTTTAATATTCAGCAAATGTGGCAAACAATATCATCAATTCAAGCATCCTTAATGACTTTCGGTGCGGGTGCAAGCAGGCTACTGGTTGCAACAGCTCTCTACCCTTTCTCTCTTTTTTCCCAACTTTTAGTTATTAGGCTACTCTTTTTTCCATATATTTTGTACATATTTTATTGAATGCTTGCACTGCATAACCTGGTACTTTTTTCGAATTCACTTTGGATCATGGACACTTTCAAGATGTGCGTTGGAGCCCGGCAGTCCATTGTTCGCATTGTTTACCACTGGGAACATCTGATTACGCTGAAGAGCGCGTCTGTGTTGCCTAGAGGCAAATACGCTATCCCCGTGGAGCTACAAGCCTGTGGAAAACTCAGGGAGAACAAATGTGCAAAACGTGCCATTCTTCCCTCTGTCATCATGGGAAACGTAAGGTCTCTGCCCAACAAGTGACAAGCTGGCCACGCAAACCAAGCGGCAGAGGGAATATAGACAGTGCGGCATCAGTCTTTTTGGAAACATAGCTAACCCCTATAATCCCACTCTCCAGTTGCACTGGATTATTTCCACCTGCTGAGGGCGGACAGGACGGAGGACAGCGGTAAGAGGAGAGGAAGAGAACTGGCTGTGTTTGTTAATAAGCGATGGCGCAAGCCAGGTCACCACATGGTGAAGGTGAAATTGTGCTGTAGGGACCTCTAACTGTTAGCGGTTAGTATGAGGCCATTTTACCTACCGCGGGAGTTTACACATGTTATTGTGAAAGCTGTGTATGTGCCCCCCTCTGCTAAAGTTGACACTGCCTGTGATACACTGCTCTCAGTTACCAGCAGGCCATAGACACAGCACCCACAGGCTCTCTTTCTCATCTCTGGGGTGTTCAACCATGCTCCCCGGTCCTCTGTGTTGCCAACATTCACACAGCATGTCACCTGTACTACCAGGAACAATAAAACACTCAATCTGTTCTATACCAACACCAAGGAGGCATATTCTACATCCCCCCTGCCTCCCCTTGGCAGAGCTGCCCACAACATCGTCCATCTACAGCCTGTGTATCGACCTGTGGTGCACAGATAGCCTGTGGAGCTATGCGTAGTGCTGAGAGTGAGGATGCTCTGAGGGACTGCTTCAACACCACGGTGTGGACTGAGCTCTGTGACACACACGGGGAGGACATCAACGCCTTCACAGACACTATAACAGGCTACAACAACTTCTGTTTTCAGAACAACAAGCCGTGGATTAACCCGGACATCAAAGCTCTCCTGAAGAAGAGAGTTTTTAGGTCAGGGGACAGGGAGGAGCTCAGGACTTTTCATAAGGAGCTGAGATGGAACATCAGGGAGGGCAAGGCCAACAACAGGAGGAAGATGGAGAACCAGCTGAAGAAGAACACTTGAGATGTGTGGAGGAGCCTCAAAACCAGGCTAAGAGTGACCTGCAGTGGGCCAACGACCTGAACCACTATTACAATAGGTTCAACGAGTCACCCGCCACTCCCCCCAGACAGCTGCTCCACACCTCGTCACCTGACCAATGCCACCCTTCCATAGCTCCTCACACCTCGTCACTTCGACAACAACGCACCCCACCAGCCCTGCACACCTTGGGCATGGCACATTCCACCAGCCCCTCACTGCTCCAAGGACTCATCGACCCCCACCCCCCAACATAAACCTAGCTTTCACACCTGCCCAGGTGAGAAAACAGCTGAGGAGGTTTAATGCAAGGAAGGCAGCTGGACCAGATGGTATCAGCCCCAGGCTCCTGAAATCCTGCGCAGATGAACTGTGTGGGATCCTGGGGCATGTCTTCAACCTGAGCCTCAAGCTGAGCCTCAAGCTGAGCGTGGTACCACAGCTATGGAAGACCTCCTGCTTGGTACCAGTGCTCAAGACACTGCATACTAAGGACCTCAGCAGCTTAAGGCCAGTGGCTTTTACGTCACATATTATGAAGACACTGGAGAGACTGAATAAACCATAGTTGGCCTGATCAGCGATGATGACGACGTGGAGTACAGTAGACTGATGCAGGACTTGGACTGGTGTCGACCAAACCACCTTCTCATCAACATGGGGAAGACCAAGGGGATGGTAGTGGATTTCTGCAGACACTGGTCCTCCCCCCACCAGAGAACATCCAAGGAATGGACATTGAGAGAGTGGAGTCCTACAAGTACCTGAGTGTTCACCGGAACCACAGACTGGACAAGACTCACCACACTGACGCACTGTACAGGAAAGGTCAGAGCAGGCTCTAACTCCTGAGGACACCATGGTCCTTTGGAGTTCAGGGGGCACCCCTAAGGACTTTGTATGACTCAGTGGTGACATCAGCCATCCTGTATGGTGTGGTCTGCTGGAGCAGCAGCATCACTGAGAGGGAAAGGAGGACGCTGGACAAGGTAATCAAGAAGTACAGCTCAGTCCTCAGTCGTCTGTACTCAGTGCAGGAGGTGGGTGACAGACGTATCCTGGCAAAAAACTGAAATCAATAATAGATCATGAGTCACACCCCCTGCAGGACTCCTTGTCCACTCTGGAGAGCAGCTTCAGCGATAGGCTGATTCACCCCGTGTGAAGGAGAGGTTCCGCAGATCCTTCCTTCCTGCTGCCATTAGATTGTTCAACAATCACTGTTGACACTACTGCTGAACCATGGCCAAAACTACTTCTGTGTAATATTTATTTATGTATGCAATTACGGGCAATATATATTTTTGTTATGTGCAATGACTTGGCTGTATGTCACTCATTACTTATTCATTGTGGCAGCCAACACACTTAACTCACACTTAACTCTCACTTTATATTATTATTATTATTATACACTCACCTAAAGGATTATGAGGAATACTTCAATTTCTCATTAATGCAATTATCTAATCAACCAATCACATGGCAGTTGCTTCAATGCATTTAGGGATGTGGTCCTGGTCAAGACAATCTCCTGAAATCCAAACTGAATTTCAGAATGGGAAACAAAGGTGATTTAAGCAATTTTGAGCGTGGCATGGTTGTTGGTGCCTGACGGGCCGGTCTTAGTATTTCACAATCTGCTCAGTTACTGAGATTTTCATGCACAACCATTTCTAGGGTTTACAAAGAATGGTGTGATAAGGGAAAAACATCCAGTATGCGGTAGTCCTGTGGGCGAAAATGCCTTGTTGATGCTAGAGGTCAGAGGGGAATGGGCCAACTGATTCAAGCTAATAGAAGAGCAACTTTGACTGAAATAACCATTCATTACAATCGAGGTATGCAGCAAAGCATTTGTGAAGCCACAACACGCACATCCTTGAGGTGGATGGAATACAACAGCAGACGACCCCACTGGGTACCACTCATCTCCACTACAAATAGGAAAAAGAGGCTACAATTTGCACAAGCTCACCAAAATTGGACAGTTGAAGACTGGAAAAATGTTGCCTGGTCTGATGAGTCTCGATTTCTGTTGACATTCAGATGGTAGAGTCAGAATTTGGCGTAAACAGAATGAGAAATGTGGTGGAATTCTAGAATAACGTTACAAAAACATGTGTTTCAAGTGAAGTTTACAAATGGTTAAGAAGTTTGATACAATGTATGTTAATTTGACTCCATTTGGTGGAGAGGCCGCCTTTGCTTCTTTGACACCTAACCAGGAGACGTTAAGTCTGGAGACAGTTGGTCTGGAGCACTGTATTGTTAAAGATGACCATACAAGGGCCAATTTACCATTTGACTGGTCAACAACTTGTGGCCTTATATGCAGTTTGGGGGAGATAAGCCATAACAAAGAACAAATAACCCCGACGGCTTTTTCATCGTAGCCGGTGACTTCAACCATGCAAACTTAAAGTCAGTTTTGCCTAAGTTTTACCAACATGTGAACTTTGCAACAAGGGGAAACAACACACTAGACGTTGTTTACACAACAGTTAGGAACGCATACAGAGCCGAACCCCGCCCCCACCTCGGGTACTCAGACCACATCTCTGTTATGCTAATCCCAGCATATAGCCCACTTCTCAAACTTGCGAAACCGATACTTAAGCAAATCACGGTATGGCCAGAAAATGCTACCTCTGCACTGCAGGACTGCTTCCAGGACACAGACTGGAACATGTTCAAAGAGGCAGCTACTTATAACAATCACACTGACCTACAAAAGTACACTGAAACTGTGACTGCTTACATCAAAAAGTGCACAGATGATGTGACAGTTGTACTCAAATGGCCTCTACAATCACCATTTAATTTCAAATTGGAAACAACCTCATCTCATTACAGGTTACACACCTCAAACTCCGACACTTAATACTAATTCTCACATCCATCCAATGAGGCAGAGCAACCATGTCCTAGCGAAGGGGTTGTCACAGTACTCAAGGGTTGTCGTCTTTAGCAGGTCATCACTGTCTGGTACGGGAATTGTACTGCAGCAGACCGCAAAACCATCCAGCCGCCACCCCAAGCAAGAACACAATGCTCATACATGGAAACAAATGGCTGTCCTCACAAGGAGGGCCATGGTGCTACATAAGTACAGACGTTTAACAGTACAGTCTAACAGCAAACAATTTAAAAAAAATAAAAATAAATAAAGCCGCGAAAGATCATCGAGCCTAGTTCTTCTTCCTCTACATATACCAAACTAAACAGGAACAACTCAACTCAAACCATAGTATGCAACATAGACATCTTTACCACACACGATGGTCATGCATAAGTATGTACCATAAGTGGCTCGGAATAATAGATACATTTATTAATTACAGGGAGCTTTAGTGATTGTGTACCACACCAGGCCAAGTGGGTATGAAAGAGCCTGACAAGTAGGAGTTGAATTCGAATAGTTGTCAGTTTTAATCACTGACCCCCCCACCCCTCCCCACAGCCTCTTCCAGCCGCTACCATTAGGTAGACGATACCGGAGCATCAGAGCCCGCTCTGCCAGACTGATCAACAGCTTCTTCGCCCAGGCTGTGAGAGCCCTGAACTCTTCCCGGCCTCTATGACTACCCACACAATAACTAAGACTATCGGAAAACTGGCATTAGTCACTCACCGACTGCACTATTCATTTTTCATACACACTGCCGTGGGTACACAAACTGCACTAAAGACTCTGTAATAATAAGTATCTATTCTTCGCACATGTACAAAACTCTATGCACATGCACATCGGAAGGTTTTCGTACAGTTTGTATAGTTTGTAGCTTTTTTAGTTCTGTATAGGAAAAATGTTAATATTTATTTTAAATTGTTTGCTGTTAGACTGTACTGTTGAATGTCTGTACTTATGTAGCACCGTGGCTCTGTGAGGCACGCCATTTTGTTCCACTGTATGCACCCGCATGTAGCGGAATGACAATAAAGCACAACTTGAACTTGAACTGTAGGACAATTGCTATGGAGATGTATATTTTCAAGCTGTCACTGAGTTGAGTTAACCAATCACAGAGGTTGTTTCATTGATTGATGGACCATATACAAGACCATTTGTTCTAAATGTATTTAAAGTAGTGTTTAAGGGATGTTTGTCATCACTCTTACGAACGACTTGTGGCCATCACGTCCTCCGTAATGACTGATCACAAAGCGTTTTGTTGATATCTTATGAATTTGTACTTGCTAAATAAATTGTAATGAAACCGCCATTCATTACTGTTCATATCTACACAGTGCCATCAGAATTTTCTTTCACAGAACATGGGTCCATCATGCCTTGTTACCACTGTGCAGGCTGTTGGTGGTGGTGTAATGGTGAGGGGGATGTTTTCTTGGCACACTTTAGGCCCCTTAGTGCCGATTGGGCATCGTTTAAATGTCACGGCCTACCTGAGCCTTGTTTCTGACAATGTCCATCCCTTTATGACCACCATGTACCCATCCTCTGATGGCTACTTCCAGCAGGATAATGCACCATGTCACAAAGCTCGAATCATTTCAAATTGGTTTCTTGAACATGACGATGAGTTCACTGCACTAAAATGGCCCCCACAGTCACCAGATCTCAACCCAATAGAGCATCTTTGGGATGTGGTGGAACGGGAGCCTCGTGCCCTGGATGTGCATCCCACAAATGGCGAAAGGGGGTCAAACACAATATTAGTATGGTGTTCCTAATAATCTTTTAGGTGAGTGCATTTTACCATTTTATACCCTTAGATCCTTTAACATATTTTATGACTCCCTGTATCTTGTATATTTTGTATTCTCTATATTTAACTATACTCTGAGTGCTGTTCTGTATCCTGCTGCTGTTGCAAACTGCAATTTTCCAACTGTGGGACAAAGAAAGGATTATCTTATCTTAGACAATGCCTCGCAAATTGTTATCACATGGATTTTTGATTTTCAAATCCATAAATCTTTGATTCTGCAAATCTTTGATTTATACACAGCAAACTTGCAGCATGCATTCAGAATCACATATGAATTTTGTAAAGGTTTGCAATGTTGAGCAGAAATCCACCCTTGCTGCTTGCAGCTTCTTTTTTTTACCCCTAAAAAGTGTTGAATATTTGCACGGCATAGACAGCGTTGGTGTCAAAATGTTAGGCTGATTTAATTTTTTGAGGCAAAAAGTGAAGCTGTGGTGTCTTACTTGCTAGCCACCTACTTTGGAAACAGCAGTCCACTGAAGCGTTAGACTAGCATCATGACATTAGTCTCTTTTGCCCAGGTGACACATACAACAGGAGCCTGTCTTGCATCTATTTTCAATCATTAAAATAAACATTCCTGACAAGTACATGTTTGTTTTAGCATTTCCTGTATGTATGCTTTTAAATCTTCATGAATAATAAGAATGTATTTTTGTATAAAATGTAAAATGATCAGTACTAACGTTTGAGTCAAATTCCACCCATCTGCAACTGATAAAAACACACCCCACAATTTCCCCAGATACGGTAGCCTCTCTAGTGTGTCATAATTTTTTCTCTTTAGTTGATCATTCAAGTCATGTAGCTACACACTGACAGAAATAGATGAGCTCTGTCAAGCTAGCCTTATCGTTAGCTTTGAAATCTTCTCGTTGTCTTACCTGTTGTTGGTCCTATGGGTTTGTCCAACTCTGTGCCCACCAGTATCTGTTGCCAGTGTGTGAGTTCAACAGTGCAGGCTAATTTATGATGTCCTGTATCTTTCTACTACAGATACCATACACTACATAAATAAAGGTGCCCGTGTCTCCTTGAGTTCAAGTTGACAGTGGCTACACACAGCCAACACAGCTCCACTTACCTGTCCACCAATCGTATCCATCATATCCTGCAGTCTGGGATCCTTCAACAACTTTGATTGGTTTAATTCAGAGCTCCCTTTCTGGCAGTGAGATAATCTGACCATGGCCACTGCAGCTTGGTTGCCATTTCCTCCTTGGTCAGCCCAAGCTGATAGGATATCCTGCTGGGACCCAGCTGTCTCTAAAAGTTCATCCAGCTGTGTGCGTTTGGGAACGGTGGGAAAGTCCTCATCTTTGGCCACACTAGTGCCTTTGCACAGTGTCCTCCCAAAAGGCCCCAACCAGGCATGGGTCCATGGTGTATCTGTAGGGGCAGCTTGAGGGGCAGATGAGCAGGCAATTGTGGCCTGAGCATTAGGTGAAGCCCTGATTATAAGACGAGCACAACGGCCAAGTAGACGGCTGGTCATGGAGGAGCACAGTTGAAGCACCCAGACCAGAGAAACTCATTCACAATATGGCAGAAAGAATCACCCTCACCTGCGGGAGAGATGAAGAGAGTTCAATAGAGGATCAGACATAAGAACCTGGTCTGGAAAGACAGAAGGAGAAAAAGCATACTTTCGCTGCAATTACCACTCATTTGTGAAATTAACTCAGTGGAACCAATATGTAAAATACAGCATTTGGTAATTAACATTTTGAAAAACTAGTCCCTAATGATCAATCAGGTGGGAGGGGGTAGTATACATTCAGAAAAGGGCTGTCCCCACTCAGTCGATTGTTTGGTCAATATTCCCTATGGTCGACAATTCTTTTTTCGTTGACCAGCCGTATGGCTGTTTGAGATCTGATAGCTACTTGTCACCATTGCTATATTAAAGAAATTCTCAACAGAAATTGTATACTATACTATCTAAGTAAAACAAAACATCAACAGCAAATCAATATTGCAGGTTTATTCTCTAAAGTAATGTTCACAAATTGAATATCCAGGTTAAAGATGTATCCTAATCGAATCAAGCTTTTCTGGCCAAGACTAAATCTTTCTCTGTTGCACCGTTATGCACTTGCCTTCTATGTATGGTAGATTTGCATGCCTAACTTTTTCAAGCAGTGAATGTCGCTGATTGTGGTTCTGAAAGTCTTCAATATGCACCCTTTAACTGGTCTGGCTCTACTGTTCTAACGACAGTGGGGCAAAAAAGTATTTAGTCAGCCACCAATTGTGCAAGTTCTCCCACTTTAAAAAATGAGAAAGGCTTGTAATTTTCATCGCAGGTACACTTCAACTATGAGACAAAATGAGAAAATAATTCAGAAAATCAATGTCTGATTTTTAACACATTTATTTGCAAATTATTGTGGAAAATAAGTATTTGGTCACCTACAACAAAGCAAGATCTTTCTGCCTCTCATAGACCTGTAACTTCTTCATTAAGAGGCTCCTCTGTCCTCCACCTGTTAACTATATTAATGACACCTATTTGAAATTGTTATCAGTATAAAAGACACGTGCCCACAACCTCAAACAGTCAGACATTAAACTCCACTATGGCCAAGACCAAATAGCAGTCAAAGGACACCAGAAACAAAATTGTAGACCTGCACCAGACTGGGAGGACTTAATTTGCAATAGGTATGCAGCTTGGTGTAAAGAAATCAACTGTGGTAGCGATTATTAGAAAATGGAAGACATACAAAACACACTGATAATCTCCCTTGATCTGGGGATCCACGCAAGATCACACCCCATGGGGGTCAAAATGATCACAAGAACGGTGAGCAAAAATCTCAAACACACAGGGGGACCTGGTGAATGACCTACAGAGAGTTGGGACCAAAGTAACAAAGGCTACCATCAGTAACACACTACGTCGCCAGGGACTCAAATCCTACAGTGCCAGACAGGGCTCCCTGCTTCAGCCAATACATGTCTGGGCCCATCTGAAGTTTGCTAGAGAGTATTTGGATGATCCAGAAGACTATTGCGAGAATGTAATATGGTCAGATGAAACCAAAATATAACTTTTTGGTGAAAACTCAACTTTTGTTTTTGGAGGAGAAAGAATGCTGAGTTGCATACAAAGAACACCATATGTACTGTGAAGCATGGGGGTGGAACCATCATGCTTTGGGCTGTTATACTGCAAAGGGACCAGGACGACTGATCTGTGTAAAGGAAAAATGGGGCCATGTATTGTGAGATTTTGAGTGAAAGCCTCCTTCCATCAGCAAGGGCACTGAAGATGAAACATGGCTGGGTCTTTCAGCATGACAATAATCCCTAAAATATCGCTCAGGCAACAAAGGAGTGGCTTCGTAGAAGCATTTCAAGGTCTTGGAGTGGCCGAACTAGTCTCCAGATCTCAACCCCATAGAAAATCTTTGGAGGGAGTTGACAATCAAGCAGAACAAGAGCTTTTAATGGAAGGTTATGCCGAATTTGAGTCGTTGATTAAAATGACAGGGAACACCTCAAAGTCTGCAAAAGCCAGGAGAGTGGCTGGCAAAAGTAGCAGACAAATTAAATGCGTAATTGCTGAACATAGTAGATGTTTCTATCATTTTCTACAGTATGTGTTTTGAATTTTAATAATTTAATATTTACTTTCTTTAATGTCAGAGCCAACACTGGACCCACAAGAACATGGGAACAAGTAAAAGTGAAATACAAGAATATTCTACAAAATAGTTTTTAATTATACTGTCTTTATTTTAAAATGCCACTTTTTTCCTTCTTTTTAAAAGCCACTGTTAAATGATATGTTTGTCTATTTATAACCTAGAAAAAGGCTGAAAAAAAAACAAGAAAAAGGCTGAAAAAAAGAGGTGGTGCTGGTAAATGAGCTTTCAATTCTATAAGTACACTGTAAAATTATTTGTTGCTGCATTAAGTGAAGTATGATCCAAATGGCTGGTACAGTCATTTCAACTCTTTGTGAAAGTGAAAACTTGTGAACTTTTAGTTAATACAAAATATGTGTGGCTTGGGAATACCACAGAAAACCCTAAAAACTGCTTGGGTGCCAGGTAAACTTTGCGAATGGCATGACAGACAGCACTTTTCACTAAGTTCTCTGCGTCTCCAATAGTATAAAGGAAAGTGCCACTCGCAAAGAATCTCAGGGCAATGCACACAGTCTGTGCAGTTGTCAAAGCCCGTCTCAGCCGTGTTGAACACTTAATGTGTGGTTCCAACAAATTAATGATGTAAATGACACCCACACGAGAAAAACGGTATCTCTCAACAATTACACTTTCGCGCTGGGCTGAAGGATCCTGTCTATCCCGCAATACCCGATTAATTTGAAAAGCTCTGCGAATTATTCTCGCACCTTTCACAACAGGTTGCTCTCGTACAAACGGACAAGACATGGCTGCGACAGATTTCCCTATCTCCTCCGTTTATAAAGCCTCAATCTAATCCTGTTTACATGAAATAAGCCTGCTCCCGAGCAGGTTTGAGCTCATGGACCTGTTGCTATGACAGCAAGTCAAGGATGAGCTCCGAAGAACCAAACGATCCAAGATCATGTCAAATCGTCAACAATCAAATCCAGCTAACTGAGTTAGCGGCGTGCGAAGAACGGGCCCCTGCAAGGAGGAATAGGCCAAACTACCAGCAACAGTGTGTAAAAAAGTGGAGACATACAGAAAACATTTGACCTCTGTCATTGCCAACAAAAGGTATAGAACAAAGTTTTGACATTAACTTTTGTCATTTGACCAAATACTTATTGCTCACCATAATTAGCAAATTCTTTAAAAAAAATCAGACAATGTGATTTTCTCGATTTTTTTCTCTTTTTGTCTCATCTTTTTAGTGGTAGAACTTGTACAATTGGTGGCTGATACTTTTTTGCCCCACTGCACCTCCGGTCAATTTTCATTTAGCTTCTGTACTAGGTCTGGAGCTTGCATATCCACTTTCTCAGGTTGTCTAAACTCTGTTTAGACTCTGTCTATCAAATCTGCGAACAGAGGGAGTTACTAAAAATGATGACGTTGATGTAGCACTTAGTTTGAGTTGTAGTTCTGTGGTAGCCGTGGAAAAAGATGCAAGGGAAGCAATTTGGTCCGTCGTGTCAACGCTACCGAATATCCAGAACTTAAAGCTGAAGCAAGAACAGTCTTCACAGAGTTGGTGGCCATGATGTTGAGGCCCTCCTCCCTATGGGGTTCAGGAAAAGTTTAGAGAGACTCACTGTGTCTGTTTTGAGCCGGTTGTCATACTTACGCAGGTAAACATTTTTTCTTTGGGCAAAACAGATTTTTTCCTTGTTTTTAAATGTTTAAACTAACTTCAAAATAATTACAAAGAAAACGTCTACAGTTTTGTAGAAAAGAACAAATTACAATACATTTACAACAATATGTACCACTAACACACTAACGATGTTACAACACAAGTACTCAAAGAGGTTCAAAGTGTTCTGTTCATCACAGGAATCACTACATTTACTGTTATCATTATCATTGTCAAAGAAGTCATTGCAAGAGTCCGTAGTAAATATCCCCCTGAATCATATTGCAGATCCACATCTATATCCCCAATAACATCACTAATGATGATTAGTGATGTTTCCTTTGCATGGGCCGATCTAAACACAGGAAAGTTGGCAATAATGTACTGTTAAAAAAAGTGGAAAACACAGGGAGACAATTACAACTATAGGCTTAGCATCGCAAGCGTTCGCCTAAGACAGCTTCTTCACGACTAACGGAATGAGCGGGAAAATCAAACATTTCACAAACCCCATGGGGAGGAGGGCCACAACATCATGGCCACCAACAAAACCCTGTAAGACTGTCCTTGTTCTGGCTTTAAGTTCTGGATATATTTGTTAGCATTGCCTCAAAGGGCTGCAACAACGAATCGATTAAAATCGATAAAATTCGATTATTAAAAGAGTTGACAACGAATTTCATTATCGATACGTTGTGTCGCGCGATTATTATGCCTCTCAATAAGACGCGGATATGTTTGAGTATAAAAAGCGCGGTTGAGCGCGAAGCAGAGCGGAGCATAAATAAATAAACAGCAGAGCAGAGCGGAGGTAGTGGAAAGACCATCGGAGAGACCCGAAACATTGTTCTGAAACACATGGCGGAGGCAGAGAAATCGGTACGACCCAAGTCATCCAAGGTGTGGGAGCATTTCATACTAAATCATTCAAAAAAGTGTGTTACTTGCAAAATATGCAAAAGCAACATTTTTTACACAAACGAAAACGAGACGATAACTAAAAAAACTTAATTGAATAACAAAAACTAAGACTAGGGGCTCTGAAGTTTTGAAGACAGACAAGAGTGACATCTCTAACCCCTTTCTTTTTTGATTGGTTGTTGCGTTAAATAGTACCAAGATACAATAGTGCTATTTTCTGATTGGCTTTTGTGTAGCCGCTTTCTTTTTTTGATTGGCTGGTAAGTGGCAGGCTTGATTCCAGGGGAGATGTGCTAGCTTTGCATTGCAATGCAAAGTGTCTGAACAAAGGGAGTGAGCGAGTGAGTGAGTGTAGAGAAGAAATTCTACCGTTCAAACAAATCCTGTTAAGTTTTCTGATTTGTATTTTTCTTTATAAAAAAAAGAAACATGTTTTGTTCTGACAGCTCAGGTCCCTTTAAACAAAAATGTACATCTTTTTGTGCACTTGTGCAAAAACCCTATATATTATATATTGTTTTTCATTTTTTATTACTTTAACAGCTCAAGGATGTTAAAAGAGCAACCTGTTTTTGCACGCTCTGAGGATTTTTTGCACTGTGAATTTGCACTGTCAGTTCTGTTTTTGAATGAAATGTTGGAAATTAATGTTTTTTCCCCTTTTCGATTCATCGATTAATCGTAAAAATAATCGGCAGATGAATTGATTATCGAAATAATCGTTAGTTGAAGCCCTACTCAAAGGACCGAATGGCTTTTCTTGCATCTTTTCCCGCTGCCATTAAAGAACTACAACTCAAACTAGCATGCTACATCAATGTCGTCGTTCTCAGCCATTCCCTCTGTTCCCCGATTGGGCCTACAGATATCTGAGTCGAGAACACCAAAGCAGGTATATTGATTCCAGACCTACTACAGAAGCTAAATCAAAATTGAGTGGAAGTACGTAGGACAGCAGAACCAGAATGTGCCTCTACCATATTCCTCACAAACTCGCAAAAATATTACATGAAATTTTCAAGTGTAATCTCATATCTGCTGCAGTGAATATGAATGTATAAGTGAGAACAGCTATTCACTACAAGATAGAGACAATAAAACATTCAATCGCACAAGAGAAAAAGCACACTACAGTATATCCACTGCTTTACTCTGTCAATACTACGACAATGCAGTCACGTATTTATCAACTACCTTGGTATTCAGACATTTTTTGGGTCCTTCTAACACAACGGGTTGCTTCACTACCTGATTGAAGGCTACTAATTGTGTATTTGGGGTTTTCTCAAGGCAATAGCCATATTTACCACAATATCAAAGCTCCATGGGACACCACATATTACCAATTAGCCTAATACTTATATTGCTGCTGTTAAACCAGACAAAATAATACAAATACGCTTAACTGATGCTCTCTTCGGGGGGAATGACCTGAAACTATGTTTAATGAGATTATTCAGACAGGTCTGAATCTGACAGGTGTTGGCCCACGATTGGATTTATTAAAATCTCTGTGATTTATTTCAAATGTCTCAGATAGAGGCTCATCATCAGCTCATCACTACCCATTTCAGCAAGAACGTTCCTTGCTCCTTCCATATTGATTTGCAAGCATATCTTGAGCCAAAGACTCACGAGTCAGAGGTGCTAATTTTTAAAAACGTGTTTTTTGTTGTTCGATAAGTAGAGTAAGTGGCCCCATTATCGTCCATTCAACCTCGCCATTTCAGACTCCATTATCATCAACAGCGGTTTCTTCCTTTCATATTGTAAAGATATGGAGCAGCAACAAAAGAAGAGAACTAATCGATACATACACACTTTATATTACTGCTCACCAAATAACAGTTTCTTTCTGTGAGACCTGAGAATGCTTTCAAACCGTATGTGTGGCTAGGGTGGACAACTCAAACATTTTGAAACAGTTTTGGTCCGTTTCCTTTTCAATACGTATGCAACCTAGCATGACTTAAACTAATGCAATATCAGATTTTTGTTAACCAAAGTCGTTTTCTCATAAATTGGGTTTTTAGGGGAAATTCTAGGTCATTTTTTTAATGTTCCACTGCTTTAGCCTTCAGATTCGTGGCACTGTCAGGCCAAAAACTGTTCTAGTGCCAAAAGCTGTCCTGAAGCTGTTAGGCTCACTTGTCCAACGTCACAGATCCTTGGTTCAAGCCAGGGCTGGAAATAAGACTTACACATTATTTCTACATTGCGAGCTAACAGCGTCAGGAACTAATAAATGTAAATAATGTTTTTCAATCGAGACCACTGCTTTTGGCACCGTGTTTAATCACCTGTGAATATATTTGAGCAGTTCTTGGTGGTTTTCTGTGAATCGTGGGCACTTTACAGAAATAATAAATGATCCTCATAATTTTATCTTGAATGGCTCTGACTGAATTTCCTGACAAACAATAATAAGCAAATGATCGGTTTTGATTTGTGTTACATGACGAATATATATGTATACCACTACCATACATTATTTTGGTGGAAACATTTCTTTAAAAAACTGTTACCAAGAGGAACGTGTCAATGTGCCATTGTTTGTGTTCGATACTAAGCTATATGTAAATTGTCTTAAGAAATGTTCGAAATGCCTGTCACCCTGACTGAGCCCCTTTCAACATAGTGTTGATATAAATATTCACATAGTATTAATTAAAGTCCAGTCATAAGGTCTTAATAAAGAGTACATACAATTTGAACTCAGTATGCATGGTGACATCTCATTTGCAAGCCACCTTGGCCATCTCACGAGACATCACAGAAGGATCAAATTTGTGCTTAACAGGCTAAAGCATAAAATTCATGTCATTTTTCCCAAATTGAACAGATGATGTCCTATTGCTGAACCCAGTTATAAAGGAAGTATCACAGTCTTGCCAACATTCTGGAAAAAGTTACAAAAAAGCAAACACTTTTCACGATAGGATGTTTAGATTCCAATGCTTTCCTATGGGATTTTCATGAACATGTCTTGAACTACATTTTTCTTAAAATGTATGTTTAGATAGACTTAGTATACCTTACTTAGAAGGAAATAGCCTACTCTTTCTTTAAAGATGTCTCCCGGTGCTGCCAACCTTCTACGAAAGGTAGCCAAAACAGCAAAAAAAAGTTAACAGTATTTTCATTCACTTTCTCAATGTTGTTGCAACCAATATTGATAGCATTGAGGTGTATGTGTCTACCAGTTAACTTGCATATGTGTTTTTAATTGCTAGAAGTCACTTGTTAATGAGCTAAGAAAAGGACGTGGATTTAAAAATTCTAGTGCCATATTTTCAGGCGGCGATCTTAACTATATTTAGGCTAATTTCATACTTTCTGAATGTTCGATAAATGCGTTTGCTACCTGCGTTCCAATATTTTTGACAGTTGATTAGACTTGTCTTTAAAAGACGCTGTTACCAACTCGTGTTCTTCGATGAACTTAAGTCTGTTGGTGTCCGTGTTAGGCGGGCGTATGCACGCTGTTCTGTTCTGTAGACAATACAAAAGAATTGACCGGTCTGCTGTTCGAGAGACCGAGGGAGACAAAACGCTGTTTGTTACAAACGCTTACAGTAGAAACACAGGTTTCGAAGTGCCGCGATTACCTGCGAAGCGCCGCCTTTTTAAATTTCTGGGCCTATGTTATAAAATTGGACTGGCCACACAGGCTGAAAAGGGCTACAATTGCCTCGCTCTGTGCAGCGATAAATTCGAGAGCATTTTTTCCACAAGATGTTTGCAAATTTGGGTGCAGGGTGATCAAATATACCGTATTATTTGAATGAATTATTTGAATGAAAAACCGTGTTAATGAGGTTTTATTACATTGGTTGTAGACTACGGTGAACATTTGTAGAGTTGTAGACTGTAATTATTTATTCAATATTACTTGAGGCTTATGTAATAATACTCACACTATGTACAATCTAACTTCACAACAAACGACCGTTTCATGTGGTTATCATGATAAAAACTAATAAAAATGAATGTATTGATATGTTGCGCTATACCTATACAAACTGTATATGTTCATCAGTAAGCAACCAGTACCTTACAAAATACCCTGCCGTTGTCGATAATGTAACTGCTCATGTATATTAGCCAATTTCTTATGTCTTATTTCTACATATTTTTACTCCATTTATTTTGACGTGAATGGCTGTAATGTAGCGCTCACTTATACATTCATGTTTGCCGTAGCAAATATGTGATTCGACATGTGTGATCAATCTGGTGAAAGAGGCACACACGTTGCTGCTATTAGGTGAACGCACAGCTGGCATGCTAAAGGAAACCAGTTAGTCTGGAAACCAGTTAGGCGATAATGCCAACGTAGGCTACTTGGTAGTGACAAGGTTGGCAACCCTAGTTGTGTAACATATATATGGGAAACCTTACATAAGACCACATTCACGTAAGGTAAATTGTTAACAGCACAGGAGGCACTTTCCCCACACCTAGCTATTTATAATGTGCATACGATGCCTAATCAAATTCAGACGTTGAATAAATGTGATTAACGATGCCTTTGACTACGTTCGTGAAGCAACTCTGACCTTGTCAAGAAAGAGAGACGTTGCACTTACGACAGGTATGCTTCATTTTAAAACTAGCTATAAACGTCTCGACTCCTGCGAACAACCACAAATAATCTCAAATTGTTTCATATTTTACCTTTCAAATGAGATTGTGGGACGTAACATGGGACATTCACATGGACTTCATTTGTTACCACAGTCGCAGAAAAACAACGTAGCAAGCACAGTATGTCACATGATCATAGGACGACTCGTTGATTGGTTACTTTGTTTTACCTACTTGTGCCGGTGATAAATGATATATAATATCGTTCAAGAATAGCGGGATTATTACACTGAGATTTTTACAACAGTTTATTGATTATACACATTACAATTCGACATATTCAATTGCAATATTACATATTGCTGTGAGACACTACATTGAGCCTCCTGTTGAGATGGAGTCCTCAAAGTGAAACTTCATAGTTTAGTGACTTGACAGGTTTGTCTTAATATAATAGATTATACTTTTTGGAGTATTACTAATTATTGAAGAATATAATGATTTTTTCCACTCCAACCAACTTCCCAAGCAACCAAAAATACTTCTGATGTAAACATAAATAACAGTTTAAAAAGTGAGTTTTGTGAGTCTACTGCTCAAGAACATTTTAAAGCAGCGTGATGTTTAGTTCACAGCACTTGTTGGAGCCATTATATACCTTGTTTTGTTTTGGTTACATACCACGTTTGTGGTGCTGATTAATCTGCAGTTTTATGTTTGAGCACTGGGTGGAACGTTGCCTTTTGGAAGGTATATAAGTAATTAACAGCCAGAGATACACAGGTGTGTGGCTAGGTGGAAATGCATACAGCTTACCACTGTGTCAGGTATGTGTGTCATTATTGATCAAAATGCAAAAGAAAATGAATGGAACGAAACCAAACCAGAAATAAAATGAAATGGACTGTATTACTGGTGCTACGGTGAGCAGGCCGTCAAGACATTAAATGGTTACATCACAAATGCAGAGATTGTGGGCGTGGTTTATTGGCAAGGAGACCACGTGTCCAAGCAAATTCACCCCTGGTCCCACCTCATTGGCCTAGTGTAGGCGTCGACAAAAGACTACAGCACTGTCAGCAGAGTCAGAAGAGATCATACCAAAGACAAATCATGATCAATTCAGTGTTTAGCTTAAACATAATAGGCATAATATACCTCATGTATGCCGACAGCTGGCTGCAGCTGACTGACTTTAAGCAGTGAATGCTTGTTAGAAATTTTGTCTGACTTGAGTCTGCGCCGAGGTTAAAAACTTCTCTGGCGTTCTTTTATTTTGGCTAGTCCACAGTAGCCCATTCAAATAAATTATAAAACGAAATCCAAATACAATACGGCAGTGGCTTAGGACACTGACATAAAAGACACAATGACACTATGCAAATGTGCATTTACCAAACCTGTTTAAATGTACAGTAAAAAAAAAAAAACATTTCCATTTCCAGAGGACAGACTGAACAACCGGAACACACAACATTCACTTTTGTCGGTCTTTCCAACACATGGAAACACAGGCGTTAGCCCCTACAAGTGAATCCATCTAAAGTTAATCACAATTTAAACACATCATCCAGTTCTAACAGGAACAGTGATACAGTGCAAACTTTTAAACATTCATGTTCTTAACCAAATATACAAGATATACCAAAATACTTATCTATTTATTTGACGCAACTGTTGATAAAACATAACGCATTGCATCATTACTAAATACACATTTTCTACCATATAAAGTTTAACTTCAACACTGGGCCTAGGCCACAAATGGACATAAAACAAGGGCAGGAAAATTACTAGCACTTGGCAGAAGACACACTTAATTGCAAAAGTAAGATCATTATATTCTGGCATTGAAAAGTAATGCCCCCGCACCAGCCCTGAAAACGCATTGCATATTGCGTCTGATAAGGACGGTTAAAACCCCGATAACAGGATGCAATGAGACCCCGGCACCAGCCATGTTCATGTGACCTTGGATTACTTAAAGAATACGAAACACACTGGTGGTTCAACATACACCCACACACAGACTCATATCGTCTGGAAGAGGGAGGATCTGTGAGCCAAGAGGGAAGGACTTCCCTGTGCTCTAATGAGGCTTGCAAAAAGTCGAAACAAGGTGCCGCCTCCAACAATAGTCGTCCAATGAAAAATGCCCTTAAGGACTGTTTAAAAACTGTTATAAACTCTGCTCTGGGCCCTTTTCTGGTCTGCTCATTTGTTGTGATCAGACTGTTTAGGTCCATGCTGGGACAACTTAAACTCTTGTTGTGAAAGCTGAATAAATATAATTAGTTGACTCTCGTAGTGCTCCAAGTTTTAACTTAGGCTGTCGTATTCCACCGGTGTTTTCTACCTCCAACAGTCCCCTGTCTGTCGTCTCCTCATTCTTCCACATCTGAAAATGATCTGTATCATGCAGTAGCATGGTAGTCACTGCACTGCATGGGTGACAGACCCAGAACAATTAAAACTGTGTTTTGTGAATGATTAGACCCAGCTTTGACAGTTTACTGTATGAATTATCAGTAGCCCCCTCTATGAACCGCCACCTTACGTGATGGAGGGCTTTGAGAGCTCGGATGATTCTAGGAGCTATGTTGTCTGGGGCAATATGCCCCTGGTAGGGTCTCCCAAGGCAAACAGGTCCCGGGTGATAAGCCAGACTAAGTGCAGTTCACTTACCCCCTACAAAGACAAGAAAAACGAGGTCCGCTACATCACCCAGAGTGGTGTCACCGGGGCTAGATATAGTTGGCCTTCCCTCCACGCAAAGCTTGGGGTCCGGATCCTTTATCCTTGAGAAAGGCTGGACATTTCTCTTGCATTGCCAGCGGAGGGAGGCAGCGAGCTGGCATGGGTTTGCTAATAGCCCCACTCAACAGCCAAATGTTGCCGTTTACTCCAGTAAACGAGAGGGATGAGATTGTTCTGCTGGTGGACTTCAATGTCCATGTTGGGAACAACAGTGACACCTGGAGAGGAGTGATTGGGAAGAACACCCCCTCCCCCATCTTAACCCAAACATTGTTTTATTATTGGACTTCTGTGTTAGTCACAGTTTGTCCATAACGAACACCATGTTCAAGCACAAGGGCGTCCATCAGTGCACGTGGCACCAGGACACCCTAGGCCGGATGTCGATGATCCACTTTGTTGTTGTGTTCCGCGGCTGCATGTCTTGGACACTCGGGTGAAGAGAGGGACGGCACTGTTAACCGATCACCACCTGGATGTGAGTTGGATCTGCTGGCGGGAGAAGACGCCGGACAGACCGGCAGGCCCAAGCCTACGGTGAGGGTCTGTTGGCAATGTCTCGGCGGAGCTCTCTGTTAGCAGGGTCTTCAACTCCCACCTCTGGGAGAGCTTCTCACAGATCCCAGGGGACATTGAGTCTGAGTGGACCATGCTCTGGGAGGAATTCGGGGAGGCCATGGAGAAGGACTATTAGATGGCCTCAAGGAAATTCTGGGAAACTGTTCACAGACTCAGGAGGGAGAAGCAGTGCTTCACCAACACTGTTTACAGTGCATGTGGGGAGCTGCTGACCTCAACTGGGGATGTTGTTGGACGCTGGAAGGAATACTTTGAGGTTCTCCTCAATCCCACCGTCATGTCTTCCAAGGAGGAAGCAGAGGCTGGGGACCCAGAGGCGGACTTATCAATCACCCAGGCTAGTCACCGAGGTGGTTGGTGGGCTCCTCAGTGGCAAGACCCCGGGGGTAGATGAGATCCGTCTTGAGTATCTTAAGTCTCTGGATGTTGTGGGGCTGTCTTGGCTGACCAACTCTGCAACATTGCATGGCAGTTTGGGACAGTACCTCTGGACTGGCAGACCAGGGTGATGGTACCCCTACATAAGAAGAGGGACCAGAGGGTGTGGTCCAACTATAGGGGGTTTACACTCCTCAGCCTCCCCGTTCTATGCCAGTGTTGTAGAAAGGAGAATTCAACTGATAGTTGAACCTCGGATCCAGAGGAGCAGTGTGGTTTTAGTCCTGGTCACAGAACACGGGACTAGCTCTCTACTCTCTATCGGGTGCTTGAGGGTTCATGGGAGTTTGCCCAACCAGTTCACATGTGCTTTGTGGATCTGGAGAAGGCGTTCGACTGTGTCCCTGGTGGTGTCCTGTGGGTTTTTTCCCCAGGAGTACGGGGTCCGGGGCCCTCTACTCAGGGCCGTCAGATTTCTATATGACCAGAGCAGGAGCTGTATTCGCATTGCTGGAGGTCAGACTTGTTCCCAGTGCATGTTGGACTCTGCCAGGGATGCCGTTTGTCACCGGTTCTGTTCATTGTTTTTTGGGACAGAATTTCTAGGCGCAGCCAGGAGCCGGAGGGTGTCTGGTTCGGGGAGCATAGGATCTCATCTCTACTATTCACAGATGATGTTGTCCTGATGGCTTCATCAGACCGGGACCTGCAGCATGCACTGGAGCGGTTTTCAGCCGAGTGTGAAACAGCCGGGATGGAAATCAGAATCCAAATCCGAGGCCCCGATCCTCGACCAGAAAAAAGTGGTTAGCCCCCTTTAGGTGATTGGAGAGTCCTTGCCTCAAGTGGAGGAGTTCAAGTATCTCGGGGTCTTGTTCACGACGAGGACGGAATGTGAGATTGACAGGCGGATCTGTGGAGCGGCTGCAGTGTCTCTGTTCGGACCGTTGTGGTGAAGAAGGAGCTGAGGCACAAGGCAAAGCTCTCGATTTATCGATCAATCTATGTTCCTACTCTCACCCATTTGTCATGAGCTTTGGGTAATGACCGGAAGCACAAGATCGCAGACACAAGCGGTTGAAATTAGTTTCCTCCACAGAATGGCCGGGCAAGATAGGGATAGGGTGAGGAGCTTGGTCACACGGGAGGAGCTTGGAGTAGAGCCGCTGCTCCTCCACGTTGAGAGGAGCCAGCTGAGGTGGCTCGGGCATCTGTTTCGGATGCCTCCTGGACGCCTCCCTCAGGAGGTGTTCCGGGCATGTCCTACCGGGAGGCGGCCCCGGGGAAGACCCAGGACACGCTGGAGGGACTATGTCTCTCGGCTGGCCTAAGAACGCCTCGGGATCCCACCGGAGGAGCTGGAGGAGGTGTGTGTGGAGAAAAAAGTCTGGGCCTCTCTGCTCAGACTGCTGCCCCTGCGACCCGGCCCCGGATAAGCGAAGACAATGGATGGATGGACTTTCAATTCAAATTTAAGATTTAACTTAAGAAATGTTACAGAAATCATGCATATTTGTCAAGCTCTGCCAATTACATTTAAAATGGCAGTTTATTTTTTTTATCATGCCTCAAACAAACATAATTAACTAATTGTGTCCAAACAACTTCACATACTTCACTGCACTTTCCCCCCTAGACCCTAGCAAAACACATGCTACATTTAAACAGCAGGCAGTGCCTGGTCCACTAATAATTTAGCCACAGACACAGAAATAACTGGCATTTTATGTTGATTGAACTATATGACTGACTATTAGTTGTTAAGGTGATGGTGTCATATTTCTATTGTTTGTTCAATTGCTATACCAGTATGAGCCAGTGAACCTTTCAAGACCTGTGATCACAGTCAAAGATTTTCCTTTTAATTTAGAACATTTAGTAGTTTACCTTTATTGAAAGTTATTAATACTTCAGTATTTTTAAGTAGTCTGTAGTAATAGTCTGTCGTCTAGTGTAATATAAGGTAGGACATGCCCGGAACACCTCCCGAGGGAGGCGTCCAGGAGGCGTCATCATACTTTCAACATCCAACATGGCGGCGCGTTCGGACGCAGCGGCTACTCCGGAGCCCAAAGACGGTGCTTTTATGTCGTTTAATGTCGTCTGTTCGTCTCCAAACAATGCCAGTTCAACGCTGATTAATCGGGAGTTCACTCCCAGATACATCTATGATCGCCAAAGCCTTTTGGATATCGAAAAAACATACAAACACAAACTCTCGAAGCTACGAGGCCTTTGTTTACTGCTAGAGCCGGACCTCACGACCGGGGCCTCGCCTACTGACATTATCCGCACAAGGCGGCATCGCAAGCGGTGCGAGAAAGGACGGAAGCGCGGTAAGCGCGGAGGTATACGAGCTAGGATGAGGGCTTACCCCACAAGACCGGCTCTTCCATCACTCATGCTCTCTAACATTCGCTCTCTGGAAAACAAACTGGACTTAATTCAACTCAGTCCATCTACACAGCATGAGGCAAGGGATTGCTATGCATTTGTCTTCACTGAAACATGGCTAAACGACAACATCCCGGACTCCGCCATTCAGCTGCACGGCCTAACCTGCTACCGAGCGGACATATATTCGTCACTGTCTGGAAAGACTCGCGGGGCGGCTTGTGTGTTTATGTCAACAAAAAATTGTATAACAATGCTGCGGTAGTATCTAAATACTGCTCACCGCTGGTGGAGTTTATGATTGTGAAGTGGCGTCCGTTCTATCTGCCGCGGGAGTTCACGGCCATTGTTATGGTCGCGGTTTACATTCCTCCGTGTGCTAATGCAAAGGATGCGCTTCGTGAACTGTACAGCGCCATCAGCGAACAACAAACAAATGACCCTGACGGCTTTTTCATTGTAGCCGATGACTTCAACCATGCAAACTTAGTCAGTTTTGCCTAAGTTCTACCAACATGTGAACTTTGCAACAAGAAGAAACAACACACTAGACTTTGTTTACACAACAGTTAAGAACTCATACAAAGCCGAACCCCACCCCCACCTCGGGTACTCAGACTACATCTCTGTTATGCTAATCCCAGTATATAGCCCACTTCTCAAACTTGCCAAACCGGTCCTTAAGCAAATCAGGTATGGCCAAAAAAAGCTACCTCTGCACACAAATAAACTAAACGTATTGGGCTTGAACAATTCCCTCTGCAATTGGATTCTGGACCTTCTAACCGGAAGACCTCAGTCAGTACGTGTCGGCCATAACACCTCGAGCACTTCCACACTGAGCACGGGTGTCCCACAAGGCTGTGTGCTCAGCCTGCTGCTCTTCACGCTGCTGACCCACGACTGCACTGCCAAGTTCAGCTCCAACCACATCATCAAGTTTGCTGATGACACAGCAGTGGTAGGTCTCATCAGCAACAACGATGAAACACACTATAGAGAGGAAGTAGCACAGCTGGCGAAATGGTGTGGGGCAAAAACCTGTCCCTCAACTTGAGCAAGACAAAGGAGGCTGTGATGGACTTCAGGAGGAACTCCGCGGATCACCCCTCACTGACCATCGACAGCTTGCCTGCCGAGAGTCAACAGGACCAAATTCCTGAGGGTGCACATCACAGAGGACCTCACCTGGACCACCAACACCAAGTCACTCTCAAAGAAGGCACATGAGCGCCTACACTTTCTCCGCCAGCTGAAGAGAGCATGTCTCCCTCCACCCATCCTCACCACATTCTACAGGGGCACCATAGAGAGTGTGCTGACCAGCTGCATCACTGTCTGGTACGGGAACTGTACTTCAGCAGACTGCAAGACCATCCAGCGGACAGTGAACAAAGCTGCGAGGATCATCGGTGACCATTTCCGCACAGGATGCTCCAGCAAAGCCAATAGTATTGTTAAGGACCCCACTCACCCCTCCCATAGCCTCTTCCAGCTCCTACCATCAGGCAGACGGTTCCGGAACATCAGAGCCCACTCTGCCAGACTGCTCAACAGCTTCTTCCGCTAGGCTGTGAGAGCCCTGAACTCTCCCGAGTCTCTCTGACTCCCCGCACAAAACTATGACAATCTGAAAACTTGCACTAGTCACTCACCCACTGCACTATTCACTTTTCACAAACACTGCTGTGTGTACACAAACTTCACTAAAAGACTCTGTAATATATGTATGTTTTACACGCTCATATTCCTTGCACATGTACAGTACTCTTTGCACATGTACAGCTCCCCATCGGTAAGTATTCATACAGTGTGTATAGTTTGTATCTTTTTTAGTTTATGTATAGGAAAATTGTTATATTTATTTTAAATTGATTGTTGTTTGCCTGTACTGTTGTATGTCTGTACTTTTGTAGCACCGTGGCTCTGTGAGGCACGACATTTTGTTCCACTGTATGCCCCCGCAGGTAGCGGAATGACAATAAAGCACAACTTGAACTTGATTATGTATACTCTGTAAGCAATATCCCTGGGCCTAATATGCTATGATGTTTTTCCCCCCATTTTAATATAATCATGTTGTGACACAGAGCTAGAAAACGTTTAAGGTTCATGAACAGCCATTGGTCGGTCATCGGTATTAAAAGGCTAGCATTGCAATTTGATATCTGTATGACTCTGTGAATTTCTTTTGGTCAAAATGTTCATATTACATTGATCCATTATAATATAAAAAGTACAACACAAAGGTTGGTAAGTGATTTGATGATTGATATAAACAGGTATAACATTTGTCTGTCACATTTTGATCTTAGGAAAGACACACAAATCTATTCAATGAAAATGCATTGCGTAATTGTACCAGGCAATTCTTTAATGCCTTATTTAATTCAATATATTGCTGTCACAGCTCAAACCTGTACAATTAATTCCTTGCTGATAGCAATTTATAAAATGTTTTTGTTATTATATCATATACAGTTTTCCTGTATTCCTTTGATATACACAACTACTTGGCTTATCTTTATAACATTTGTGGGGTTTTGAGTTGTATTTCAGTTATTACAAACCAGACAAAATTCCTAACAAAGACTACCGAGTGATCTGTACATTAAGCCAAACAGAAATGACTATCAGTTCTAAGATAGAAGATGCTCTAGTCTGAAATATTTCATTGATAAATACCATCTAGTCCTCGTCCTCACCGTCTCCTCCAAAAGACAAAAGACTGTTGTTCTTTACTTTCTTTCCTGACTTCCCCTTCTTATCACCCTGTCCACTCTTTCTCTTCTTGTTAGAGCTTGCAGTGATGCCCTTGAACTTTTCAGAGAAGTTCTTTGTTGGCTTTGTGAACATTATCTTCCCTTCTGCTGCAGGCTCCGCCTCTGCGGAAAGGTGGACCAATCAAATATTTCTTTCAATCTCATAATGTTTCATCAATACTCAAAACTACACAGCAATATATGTTGAGGATTCATTTCAAATTGCTTTGGCATGAAAGCCTTGTACAGATAACTGTGAATCCTGATCAATTTAGCTTACGTTTTGTGACACTTGCAGTGTCATTCTTTATCTTTTTTACTTCTTCGGCACTTAGGTCGCCCATTTGTAAGACAACGACTTGTGGCAATTCATCCTCGTGATCGCTCCCACTGTCATCAAGTACTGGCATCTCTTGGCGCTGATGAGAAAGGGCAGACTATTATCGATGTGAGCTTTTCACCATGTGTGAACAGATTACAATGGCTCAACATTAACAAATATTGGATAATCACTACAAGAGACACAAAACTGTTCAAACAAACAAATAAATACATGAATAAAGAGCATGTCCACACAATAATATATGCAAAAAATACAGGATGACCTATAGTAGGTCTAAGCGGTAGCTTGATTGCTCCATAATGTGTTCGCACAAACACACTTGTATAAATGCATGTAATTGAACGCATGTCAGCCAAAAATTAGATTCAACGTGTCCCACATGAGTAGAAAACTACTGCAGAATTAGCCAACACGCATATCTTTGAGGGTACAGCAATGCAGCTAGTTGCTAGCTAGCTAGGCTACTTATATAGATTTAGCAATGGTAAATACCAGTGTGCAAATAATTTATAACAATCTATAAATGTTGTTTGACACAGCATGCAACAACACAGAATACAACACAAAACCATGTGTTGGGAGAGAGTCTGGAAGTGTGATGGTCATTTTAATTTGAAACCAAAATCTAACTGAAGGATATAATTATTTATGCTAGCAATAAAGGATATAATAATTTACTTATGCTAGCAATGAAGGATACAATGATTTGCTTGTGCTGACCTATAAGATTTGTAAGGCAGGCAGACAGTACTTTTCCATCATGCAAGAAATGTAACATACTATGGGAATCAAGAGGGAGTCGACAGTCCACACCTAGTCAACAGTATGATGTATTCCACTGTCTTATCTCGGAATGTGGGGAGTAGGGAACGCTATTTTCTTCTGTGCAGAGTCAGATACAACAACACCTGGGAGAAAGATGCAACAAAGAAGATCCCCTCAACCATGTGAGGAGATAAGACGGCCCTCGAACCATGGGCGGACACCACCGAAAGCGGAGGAGCTCCTGCCCTAATTAAATGCATAATGTTATCTATATTACTGCGGGTCTCCCAAGGAAAGGTGTTGTTTTTTGCTGTGCCAAGCACAAGACACACGTAGCTGTGTGCTGTTAGGGACCTTGGAGGGACAGGGATATCTGTATTAAAATTGTACTGTCATGGAATAAACTTAATTGAACTTAACTATACTGAATCCTGGTGATCCATCTTACCACTCTCGATGCGTGAACACTTAACGGAGTAAAATCATATACTTCAACACTAAAACGTCGTTTTTTGTTTCAATTGACTTTTATTTCAAAGCGCAGCCATTCCCAAATGCTTTGTAGTAATTTGTATATGTTTTACCATAGTCAGTCTGTAGCCGGTAAATTGAATACCTTCCCTTTAGAAGAACGATGTAGTTTTCTAGGGTGCCAATACCTTAGCATGAATTGTCGGTCCTTCCTGGAAACCAACATCTTCCTTGAACTTCTTCAGAAAGGCTGGCTGAGCTGGTTTAACCCATGTAACGTTGCTTTTCTTGTTCATAATTAGCTTTATTAAAGACACGGACCACACCGATTTGCGATATACTTTGTCTTGGCTGATTGATACCTTGACGAGGCACCAAAGCGGCCTCAACTAGCAACCCCTTTTCCGGTAGATTAAAAACGAAACTTTCGAAATAAAAGTCAACAGACACACTATACGATTTAAAAGTGAACTACTGTTCCAAAATATTTTATATATTTACAATTACCAGCGGAATAAAACACTGGTATAGATATATTATATTTCTGATCATTACATTTTCGAATAGAGTTTTAGTACTAGCTTGTGTGCCCCATTAATATTGGATTAACATGATTCCAGGCCGGTGAATCAGAATATCCAATGCTATTGGCAATCTTGGATATGCTAAGTGTCTTCTTTTAGATATTTATAGTTAATGTAACCAGTCTGAAAAGTTTTTCAAAGTCTGATGTGCCTTGCCCCCCCCCCCCCCCCCCAACTCAGATTCTGGCACGTTTGACACAATTCTCTTATTTTGAAAGCAACTTTGCAAAAAACGGGTATAAACTGTCGCCATTGTTTACATCCGAATTATTTTTCAAATAGTGTTCAGGATGGATAATATGCGAATTGGGACGCAGTATCAGTATGTCCCGAATCGTAGTATGTTGAAATGAGTATTCCAAAGATACCCGGATAATCTTCGAGACTGAAGGATATAATGATTCACTTATGCTAACCCATATAATTTTACTTATGTTAACAATGAAGGATACAATGATTTGCTGGTACTGACCTATAAGATTTGTAAGGCAGACAGACAGTACTTTTCTATCATGTAAGAAAGACAACACACTGTGGGAATCAAGAGGGAGTCAACAGTCCACACATAGTCGACAGTAGGATGTATTCTACTGTCTTATCTTGGGATGTGGGGAGTGGGGAACACTGTCTTCTTTGTGTGCAGAGTCAGATACAACAACACCTGGGAGAAAGAGGCAACAAAGAGGGTCTCTCTACCACATGAGGAGATAAGACGGCCCTCGAACCATGGGCGGACACCACCAAAGGCGGAGGAGCCTCTGTCCTAATTAAATTCATAATGTTATGTATATTACTGTGGGTCTCCCAAGGAATGGTGTCGTTCTTTGCTGTGCCGAGCATAAGACGCACGTAGTTGTGTGCTGTTAGGAACCTTGGAGCGACCCAGATATCTGCATTAGAATTGTACTGTTAGGGAATAAACTTCATTGAACTTAACTATACTGAATCCTGGTGATCCATCGTACCACTCTCAATGCGTGAACACGTAACGGAGTAAAATTGCATACTCCAACAAGACTTTTTCCGGTTAGAAGTCGAAGTGCAGATCGATGCTCAGTCAAACTGCTAATATTGCCCACAAGTCATTGCGCGCGGAAGAGAGAAAAATAAATAAATACATTGGAAACCAATCAAGTAATACATATGTATGTATGTATATTTATATACATATATTTATATACATACTTATATATATATACCTCCGGTCCTCCTTTGCTCCGGCTCTTTTTTTAAATAACTACCCTCTGCTACCAATTGTCGGATGTAGAAAACACAAGTGGTGTACAGCAGCCTAAGATAGAACTCGGAACACTACGAGAGTAAATTAATTATATTTATTCAGCTTTCACAACAAGAGTTTAAGTTGTCCAACGATAGATGCATGGACCCAAACATCCGTTTACAACAGTTTTTAAACAGTCTCTAAGGGCATTTTTGGTTGGTCGACTATTATTGGAAGTGGCGGGAAGGACAGGGAAGTCCTTCCCTCTTGACTGACATATCCTCCGTCCTCCTCCAGGTGGGGTGAGTCCTTAATTGGGTGAGCAATAATCATTCTGTGTTCAGAATCATTGAAGTTTCGTGTGGACACGTATATAGAGCTAGGGCAGGGGTTGCATTTTAATTAATTAATATGTCTCGTGACATATCTATTGGAGTAGTCGGTTTTGTCAGCATTTAGGCTAGAGCATAGCGTTTCATGACCGTGTCAGCAGTTAAGCAAGGGCATAACTTTTTATGGTCAGGATATCAGCTGTGTGCTGTTAGGGACCTTGGAGCGACCCAGATATCTGTATTAGAATTTTACTGTCAGGGAATAAACTTAATTGAACTTAACTATACTGAATCCAACAACAAAAACCCCTATGACGACAAAAAGAGAATTGTTGCGTCGCCCGGAGTGGCGTTACCGGGGCCCCACCCTGGAGCCAGGCCTGGGGTGGGTGCTTGCAGGCGAGCGCCTGGTGGCCGGGTCTTTGCCCATGGGACCCGGCCGGGTATAGCCCGAAAAGGCGACGTGGGATCACCTTCCTGCAGGTCCACCACCCACAGGAAGGACCTTAGGGGGCTGGTGCAGTGTGTTTTGGGGGCGGTCAGGGGCAGGTACCTGGACGACCGAGGCCATGCACATGGTCTCTAGCGCTGGGAACATGGAATGTCACCTCGCTGGCAGGAAAGGAGCCCGAGCTTGTGCGGGAGGTAGAGCGTTACCGGCTAGATTTAGTCGGCCTCACCTCCACGCGCAGCCTGGGTTCCGGATCCAATATCCTCGAGAGAGGCTGGAATCTACATTTCTCTGGCGTTGATCGCGGGGAGAGGCGGCGGGCTTGCGTGGACTTGCTCATAGCCCCGTGGCTTCAGCCGCACGTGTTGGGGTTACCCCCCGGTAAGCGAGAGGGTCGTGTCCCTGCGACTTCAAGCCGGGGACAGGTCTCTCACTGTTGTATCGGCCTATGTGCCGAACAGCAGTGCAGAGTACCGGCCTTCTTGGGGTCCCTAGGAGGGGTACTGGATAGTGCACCGACCGGGTACTCCATTGTTCTGCTGGGGACTTCAACGCCCATGTGGGTAACGACAGTGGCACCTGGAGAGGTGTGATTGGGATGAACGGTCCCCCCGATCTGACCCCGAGCGGTGTTTTGTTGTTTGACTTCTGTGCTAGTTACAGTTTGTCCATAACGAACACAATGTTCGAGCACAAGGGTGTCCATCAGTGCACGGGGCACCAGGGCACCCTAGGCAGAAGGTCGATGATCGACTTTGTTGTCGTGTCCTCTGACCTCGGGCCACGTGTCTCGGACACTCGGGTAAGAGAGGGGCGGAGCTGTCAACCGCTCACCACCTGGTCGTGAGCTGGATCCGCTGGTGGAAGAGGAAGTCGGACAGACCTGGCAGGACCAAGCGTATCGTGAGGGTCTTTTGGGAACGTCTGGCGGAGCCTTCTGTCAGCGAGGTCTTCAGCTCGCACATCCGGGAGAGTTTCTCACATATCCGGGGGACTGGGAACATTGAGTCTGAGTGGACTATGTTCTCCGCCTCCATTGTCGATGCGGCGGCCCGGATCTGCGGTCGTAAGGTCTCTGGTCCCAGTCGCGGCGGCAATCCCGAACCCGGTGGTGGACACCGGCAGTAAGGGATGCTGTCAAACTAAAGAAGGAGTCCTATCGAGCCTGGTTGGCTTGTGGGACTCCCGAGACAGTTGACAGGTATCGCCAGGCCAAGCGTGCCGCGGCTTGGATTGTCGCGGAGGCGAAAACTCGGGTCTGGGAGGAATCCGGGGAGGCTATGGAGAAGGACTACCGGACGGCCGAAAGGAAATTCTGGCAAACCGTTCGCCGACTCAGCGGGGAGAAGCGGTTCTTCACCAACACCGTGTACGTTGCGGGCGGGGAGCTGCTGACCTCAACTGGGGACGTTGTTGGACGGGGAAAGGAATACTTTGAGGATCTCCTCACTCCTGCCGTCACGTCTTCCGAGGAGGGAGCAGAGGCTGAGGACCCGGAGTGCACTCGTCGATCACCAGGCGGAGGTCCAGAGGTGGTCGGTGGGCACTCGGTGCAAAGCCCGCGGGGGTAAGATGAGATCGAGGGGACCGGAGGGTGGTGCTCCAACTACAGGTGGGGAAAAAAAAAAAAGGGAAAAAAAAGGAAATCACACTCCTCAGCCTCCCTGGTAAGGTCTATGCCAGGTACTGGAGAGGAGAACCTCGATAGTCGAACCTCGAATTCAGGAAGAGCAGTGTGGGTTTTGTCCTGGCCGCGGAACACTGGACCAGCTCTACACACTTCATCGGTGCTTGAGGGTTCATGGGAGTTTGCCCAACGGTTCACATGTGTTTTGTGGACCTGGAGAAGGCGTTCGGCCGTGTCCCTCGTGGTGCCCTGTGGGGGTTTGCCGGGAGTACGGGGTCCGGGGCCCTTTGCTCAGGGCCGTCCGGTCCCCGTATGACCGGACCAGGAGCTGTGTTCGCATTGCCGGTACTAAGTCGGACCTGTTTTCGGTGCATGTTGGACTCCGCCAGGCTGCCCTTTGTCACCGGTTCTGTTCATTGTTTTCATGGACAGAATTTTCTAGGCACAGCCAGGGGACGGAGGGTGTCTGGTTCGGGGGCACAGGATTTCATCTCTGCTATTCGCAGATGATGTTGTCCTGGAGGCTTCATTGGACCGGGACCTACAGCATACACTAGAGCAGTTTGCGTGTGATGCTGCCGGGATGGGAATCAGGACCTCGAAATCTGAGGCCATGGTTCTCGACCGGAAGAAGGTGGCTTGCTCCCTCCGGGTGGTGGGGAGCCCTTGCTTCAAATGGAGGAGTTCAAGTATCTCGGGGTCTTGTTCACGAGTGAGGGACGGACGGAACGTGAGATTGACAGGCGGATCGGTGCAGCGGCCGCAGTGATGCCCTCTCTGTACCGGTCCGTCGTAGTGAAGAAGGAGCTGAGCCGGAAGCCAAACCCAGTGGTGGACACCGGAAGTAAGGGATGCTGTCAAACTAAAGAAGGAGTCCTATCGGAGCCTGGTGGCTTGTGGGACTCCGGAGAAAGTTGACAGGTATCGGCAGGCCCCAAGCGTGCCGTGGCTTGGATTGTCGCTGAGGCGAAAACTCGGGTCTGGGAAGAATTCGGGGAGGCTATGGAGAAGGACTACCGAACGGCCGCAAGGAAATTCTGGCAAACCGTTCGCGACTCAGGGGGGAGAAGCGTTTCTTCACCAACACCGTGTAAGGTGCGGGCGGGGAGCTGCTGACGCTCAACTGGGGACGTTGTTAGACGGAGTAAGGAATACTTTGAGGATCTCCTCAATCCTGCCGTCATGTCTTCCGAGGAGGAAGCAGAAGCTGAGGACCCGGAGGTGGACTGGTCGATCACCCAGGCGGAAGTCACCGAGGTGGTCGGTTGGCTACTCGGTGGCAAAGCCCCGGGGGTAGATGAGATCGGAGGGGACCGGAGGGTGTGCTCAAACTACAGGGGGATCACACTCTTCAGCCTCCCTGGTATGGTCTATGCCAGGGTACTGGCAGGAGGAGGAGAATCCGTCCGATAGTGGAACCTCGGATTCAGGAAGATCAGTGGTTGGTTTTTGTCCTGGTCGTGGAACACTGGACAAGCTCTACACACTTCATCGGGTGCTTGAGGGTTCATGGGAGTTTGCCCAACCGGTTCCCATGTGTTTTGTGGACCTGGAGAAAGCGTTCGACCGTGTCCCTCGTGGTGCCCTGTGGGGGTTTGCCGGGAGTACGGGGTCCCGGGCCCTTTGCTCAGGGCCGCCTGGTCCCTGTATGACCGGAGTAGGAGCTGTGTTCGCATTGCGGTAGTAAGTCGGACCTGTACTCGGTGCATGTTGGACTCCCGCCGGGGCTGCCCTTTGTCACCGGTTTCTGTTCATTGTTTTCATGGACAGAATTTTCTAGGCACAGCCAGGGGACGGAGGGTGTCTGGTTCGGGGGGCACAGGATTTCATCTCTGCTATTCGCAGATAATGTTGTCCTGATGGCTTCATCGGACCAGGACCTACAGCATGCACAAGAGCGGTTTGCAACCGAGTGCAGCAGCCGGGATGAAAATCAGCACCTCCAAAACCAAGGCCATGGTTCTCAACCAGAAAAATGTGTCTTGCTGCCTTCGGGTGGGTGGAGAGTCCTTTGCTCAAGTGGAGGAGTTCAAGTATTTTGGGGTCTGTTTCACGAGCAAGGGAAAGACATAACTTGAGATTGACAGGTGGATCGGTTAAGCGGCTGCAGTGATGCAGACTCTGTACCGGCCGTTGTGGGAAAGAAGGAGCTGAGCCGGAAGGCAAAGCTCTCAATTTACCGGTCTATCTACGTTCCTACTCTCACCTATGGTCATGAACTTTGGGTAATGACCGAAAGGACGAGATCGCGGATACAAGCGGTCGAAATGAGTTTTCTCCGCAGGGTGGCTGGGCGCTCCCCTAGGGATAAGGTGAGGAGCTCGGTCACACGGGAGGAGCTCGGAGTAGAGCCGCTGCTCATCCACGTCGAGAGGAGCCAGCTGAGGTGGCTCGAGCATCTGTTTCGGATGCCTCCTGGACGCCTCCCTCGGGAGGTGTTCCGGGCATGTCCTACCGGGAGGCGGCCCCGGAGGAGACCCAGGACACTCTCGAGGGACTATGTCTCTCGGCTGGCCTGGGAACGCCTCTGGATCCCACCGGAGGAGCTGGAGGAGGTGTGTGTGGAGAAGGAAGTCTGGGCTTCCCTGCTCAGACTGCTGCCCCCGCAACCTGGCCCCGGATAAGCGGAAGAAAATGGATGGATGTATATATGGTATATACTATAGTGTTTTTTAACCATACTATAGTGTAGTATTTACTATAAATTACGCCAGTATTTTTCACCTGGGCAGCAGCAAAAATTTGCCTTGCATTGCCTTGGTTCCTTAGATAGCACTAGGGCAGTGGTTCTTAACCTTGGTTGATTGATCCCCAGGGGTTTGGTGATTCAGTCTCAGGGGTTCGGCAAAGGTCAAGACACACACCCGACTCATATGATTTGTATGTGCAACGGAATGTGATGGGAGTCAGGGTCCTAACTGCATGATTCACAATGCCAAGTTGAGCAATTCTAGTCTTGCATCGGCACAACTAAGGGAACACTTCCTTAAGATGCATTTTGTGCACCAGCAAAATGTATACCTGTGTATTGAATTTGAAAAAATCATATTTTATTTTCCAATTAAGAAGGGTTTGGTGAATGCACATATGAAACTGGTGGGGTTCAGTACCTCCAACAAGGTCAAGAGCCACTGCACTAAAATGAGACACCATGATGGATTGGAATTCTCGCTGAAATAAGGAAAACTCAAAATAAGCCTGTCTTTTTCTTCATCCAAGTTGATCAAATACCCCCATGGCTTGCAGGAATTATTGTATGAATTATTAATTGCTGTTCAATACAGTTGTAGCAGGGCAGTAGTTAACTCATTCACCACTAGATGGAACTGTTACCAAACACACACAAACCCAAATATGTAAACAAACAAAGAAAGAGGATGTAAAACATTGACTGGTCACAGCAGACACAAAGAAGCTCGAACAGATGCTGTCAAGAATCTTGTGACTGGAGTGTAACGTGGACAGTAGAAATGATAGTGTCTGTTCTTGAGGAAAGACTGGTCACTCGATTTTACTCGAGTGACTGAGCCATTGCCATGCTCTGTGCAAGCTTCATAATGACCCTTTATTAGACTCAGGTGTGCTGGAGCAGGGAAACACTGAAAACCTTCAGGACAGCGGCCCTCGAGGACCAGGATTGGAGACCCCTGCCCTAGTGGCTTCCTCTCAATCATGTGATATGTATATCCTTGTATAAAAAATATACTTAAAATTGTCCAGCGAGCGGCCCATAAAGGGACATAGACAGCAGCCCATTGGTACATATTCCATACTGACACTGTGCTGGTATCTGACCGATAGGACATAACTGGACCGCTGAGAATAACATCAACAGCACATCACTGGATCAGTGTCAGGAATGATTGAGAAGATAAATTGCGAGTGGTGGTTAAGGTACTTTGTACCTCCAGGCCTTGGCGTTGTAACCCACTTGTCATTTCCTTCAGTAATCTTTCTATCTGAAATGAAAACAAAATGGCGCTGCGAATGGCAGCTTCGGCGGGATCATGTGTGATTGTTTGTCTCGTTTTGTTATAAATTCTGTACCGAGCCAAGGTCCGCAGATTTCTCTAACAAGAGAAAAACAACAATAAACTATTCTCAATCGTTTTATCGTTAAATCCCTTCATCGGACGCTTTCCTGATCCTGTCATAGATAACTTACCCTCAGGTAAGCTCTCTCCCTGCCCTCAGGTAAGTAAGGGGGGTGTAAGTAAAAGCAACAGGCAAGCAAAAAGCAACGTTTGCTTACAAAGTCTGTATTGAGTAAAGGTCCGCGGATTTCTCTAACAAGAGAAAAACAACAATAAACTATTCTTCATCGTTTCATTGTTAAATCGTTTCATCGGACTCTTTCCTGATCCTGTCATAGATAACTTACCCTTGGGTAAGCTCTCCCCCTGCCTTAAAGTAAGTAATTGGACCGGCCCTCAGGTAAGTGCAAGCAACATGCAAGCAAAAAGCAACGTTTTGCTTATCAATCCTGTATTGAGCCAAAGTCCGTGGATTTCTCTAACAAGAGAAGAACTTCTAAACCTTAGAAGAACTACTCCTGCTAACTTGGTCCCCACTTTTCTGCTCCCAGAGGCAGAACTTGTGGATGTATCGTTCAACGCTACACTCGGTATCACAATTGCACAGTTACACCAGCGCCAAAGGAGAGGGAAACGCGCGGGCTTGCTTGTCCGGCTTAGGAGACGAGGGAGCCGGCCAGCGCTGCCAAGTCTCTTCCTCTCTAATGTGCGCTCACTTTACAATAAAATGGACGAACTCCAGCTAACCATGGCGAAAAACAAGGACATTCTCCACTACTCAGCCATGTGCTTCACTGAAACATGGCTGTGCGACAAGATTATGGATACCATGCTTGATCTGTCCGGATTTCAGCTAGAGCTGACCGAGACGCAGACCTGTCCGGAAAAAAGAAGGGGGGAGGCATATGTTTTTATATCAACCGCTGCAGGTGTGTGGATGTGTCGGTAATTATGAGATAGTGTTCCCCCGACCTGGAATCGTTCTTTATAAAATGCAAACCCTTTTACTCGCCCCAGGAGTTTGCATCGTTCATTCTGGTCGGAGTTTACCTGACACCGGGACCGCACGTGAAAGAGGCACAGCGTGCACTCGCTGACTAGATTATGAAAGTGGAGCGAACTCACCCGGATTCACTAATTATCGTCCTCGGGGACTTCAACAAAGGCAACCTCAGCCAGGAACTCCCCAAATACAGGCAATTCATAAACTGTTCCACCAGAGAGGGAAATACCCTAGATCACTGCTACACGACAGCCAGCAAAGCTTATCACGCTGTCTGTCATGCAGCACTAGGTCACTCCGACCATGCCATGATCCACCTGATTCCTGCATACAGGCAGAAACTTAAACTCTGCAAACCTGCAGTGAGGACACACAAACAGTGGTCCAGTGAGGCTGTGGAGGATCTCAGGGCTAATTTGGACTGCACTGACTGGTTTGCTGCTGCCACAAATGGCCTGGATGAGCTCACGGAAGCTGTAACGTCATACATCAGCTTCTGTGAGGTCTCTTGCATACCAACATGAACCAGGGTGTGCTACGACAATGACAAACCCTGGTTCACAGCTAAACTCAGAAGTCTGAGGTTCAGGAAAGAGGAGGCATTTAGAGGTGGGGACAAGTACAGATTCAAGGAGTCAAAAAAGTTATTTAGCAGGGCGGTAAGGGACGCTAAACGACGGTACCAATTTTCTGCAAACGACTCGACTTCTGTCTGGAGGGGGCTCAGGCAGATTGCAAACTACAAGCCCAGGGCCACAACCACCTCTGGTGACTTCTGCCTGGCCAACGACCTGAATGAGTTCTACTGCAGATTTGAAAGGAAATGGGAAATTCTTTTTTCCCATTTCCTTTCAAATCTGCAGCATCCATCAATCAACCGCAGACACCTCCCACACCACCAACCACATCAAACAACAACACATACACAGTGCTGACTCTCTCTATTCAAGACAAGGAAGTCAACAAAGTGTTCAAAAAACAAAACCCCCGCAAAACAGCTGGACCAGATACGGTCTCTCCTGCCACGCTAAAGCACTGTGCAGACCAATTATCCCCGTTGTTCACTAACATTTTCAATACCTCTCTGGAGACATGTCACGTGCCAGCCTGCTTTAAATCCTCCACCATCATCCCTGTGCCGAAGAAGGCCAGACCAACAGGGCTGAACGACTACAGACCTGTCGCACCGACATCTGTTGTAATGAAGTCCTTTGAGCGCTTGGTGCTGGCACACCTCAAAAACATCACCCTACACTTTATCCCCTACACTTTATCTATCGGCATTTGGACTCCCCAAACACCTATGCCAGGATCCTGTTTGTGGACTTCAGCTCCGCCTTCAGTACCATCATCCCGGCTCTACTTCAGGACAAGCTCTCCCATCTGAACGTGCCTGACCCAACCTGCAGGTGGATCACAGACTTCCTGTCTGACAGGAGGCAATATGTCAAAATGGGAACGCAAGTCTCTGACTCCAGGTCAATCAGCACCGGAGCTCCTCAGGGCTGCGTCCTTTCCCCTCTACTTTTCTCCCTGTACACCAACAGCTGCACCTCCAGTCACCCGTCTGTAAAGCTCTTGAAGTTTGCCACCACCCTGATCGGGCTCATCTCCGGTGGGGATGAGTCTGACTACAGGAAGGAAGCTGACAACCTAGTGACCTGGTGTAGCCAGAACAACCTCGAGCTTAATGCTCTGAAGACAGTGGAGATGGTTGTGGACTTCAGAGAGGACCCAACCCCACTTTCCCCCATCACCCTGTGCGACTACCAGGTCAACACTGTTGAGTCCCTCCGCTTCCTGGGCACCACACTCTCTCAAGACCTCAAGTGGGAGATGAACATCGCCTCACTGGTTAAGAAAGCCCAGCAGAGGATGTACTTCCTGCGGCAGCTGAGGAAATTCAACCTGCCACAGACAATAATGGTGCAATTCTATACGGCCATTATTGAGTCTATCCTCACCTCCTCGATCACCGTCTGGTGCGCTGCTGCCACTGCCAAGGACAGGAGCAGACTACAGCGCATCATCTCGTTACTGTTCGTTACTATTCCCAAGTTTTCTCTCTCTCCCCCGAGGTGAGTTCTGTCCTGGATGCTGCCCTGGTGATGACTCCCCCCAGATGCCCTGCCTCATCTCGTGACCTGATCTGTGGACTCGGGTGCTCCTCAACTGTCCGGGAGTAGTTCCTGCTCTGTAGTTCTTTATCAACTGTCCATCTGCACATGATTTTAGCAGGTGGACAAATGGGCACGCGCCAGTCCTGAACCATCTACAGCCTGTCCGTCCTTGGGGGTAAGATCTCTCCTTCACTGTGGTTCTCCTCGAGGTTTTTACTTTTTCCCACAGGGGTTTTGTAGTTTATCCTCACCGAGAAGGAGGGTCTAAGGACAGAGGATGTTCTGGGATGTTTGTCCATTTGCTGAAGTCACTTGGACATTGTTTCTTGTTTCTTGTTTACCTTGCTTTGCTGTTTATATATGTATATATATACATATATAAACAGCAATATATATATACATATATAAACAGCAAAGCAAGGTAAACAATAAACAAGAAACATATATATATATATGTTCTATGTTTGCACTCCCCTGCCACAGTAAATTCTGTGCTCGTGTATCTTGCATGGCGAATAAAAACCGATTCTGATTCTGATTCTCAAGGAGTTAAGGCCACAGTTACAACGCCAAGAGGGGTGTGTGATAGATGACTGTCTCTGGCCATCTGTATGTGTGGCAGAGGGAGATTGTATGTGGTAGTTTGGAAGTGGAAAATGCGTGTGTTAGTTTGGAAGTGGAGAATGTGTGTGTTAGTTTAGAAGTGGAGAGTATTTGTGTGTTGGTGTAAGAGTGCAGAGTGTGTATGCAACGAAGAGGGAGGATTAGATAGTTGTTTCTTCATATGGATCTATGTGTCTATTTTCCAGTCTGTCTACCTATTTCTTTTGCCCTTTTCCTCTCTCCTTTTTTATTATCTGTTTTGCCTTTTTAACCAATGTTTCTTTTTTCTTAGTTGAATGTTGGGTGAACACATTTTCGGATACCAACTGTGAGGATTCCACTCCCAACCTCAACCTCCCTGTCCCACCTCCCTTTTATCTAGGCTAATCCAATCATGTGCTTTAAGTGTATAAAACAGTGCATAAATGGAAAAATAACTTTGAGGCCATAAGGGCACTTATTTACAGTAAAGTGCATATTACTCCTCTAAACCAATCCCAAGAGGGAGGCTGAGGACTTTTTAATAACTCCTCCAGTTCACTCCTCATTAAAAGGTCCGGCGGGTGGAGGCCGATGCTGAGACTGGGTAACTGAAGGGATTAATTCTGCAGGCCCACAGACGAGGTGGCAAGTTGCTTCTTTTAAAGGCCTACTTTCACTGCTCGTCTGAATAGGCTGTCTCTGCCATGGTTCAGCAATCCCTTTACAATGTCATTAGCTGTACGGTATTGCAGGCTGGGACAGATTTAGTGGGTTAAGAAGAGTTAATCACCTGCCTATTACGGAACATCTTGATACACATACTATTTTACAGTTTTTCTCTGTCGCTTTGGTACATTTCTCGAATCAAACTCACAATTTGCAAAACAGTATGTGCATTCCTCAAAGCAATTTGTAAAAATAGCAAAACACCATGGATAACCTGCAAAAGCCGCTCTCTTACTCAAAATCCTTGGTGAATATCCAAAGCTAAATCCAAAAGTAAATATCTGTGTCAATGAACATGTCAGTGCCATCAGAATGACAAGTCCTTGTGTCATTGTGTACGGATAAGACAGTCAAATTGTTTAGTCATGTTGTCAGTATAACAGTTTACTCTGGAGGGATGTTCTGATGGAATCTATGGCTAAAGTTTTGATGACATTATTGTCAATTGTAAGTTACATCTTAGTGTATGTGTGAGGTGTAATTGCAAGAGAATGGAAAATATTCAAATTTACACAGTTACTGTTTGTACTGTGTTTTATTGACATAACATGTCGTTGAGATGCAGAAATGAAAAGACGGCACTGAATAGCACACAAAAAAAACCTAAAAAAGAAATGTGAACATAGGAAAAACTGCATATGCGTTGATGTAGAAATTACATTAAGGAATTACAATCTTCCTACACCTCCCGATGATCCTGTCTGTTGGGCCACAAATTCTCATCCACATCACAATGAACATCTTCGCTTGCAATGCAGCTTGGAAATAATCTTTTTAAGTGTCTTATCCAGCCACTGCAGGCATCTGCTGTGATGTCGTCACATGCTGCATCCATGGCAGCCAGAAGGGTCATTTGTGTATGTGGCTGACGATCGTATACTTTCCATCTCCATGCTGAGAAAAACTCCTCAATGGGGTTAAGGAATGGAGAGTAGGGTGGGAAGAACTCCATCAGCATCCTGTCATGGGCAGCAAACCATTGCCTGATGATGTTGGAACGATGGAAACTGACATTGTCCCAAATGATCACATACTTTGGCAGGTCATCTCCAATCTGACCCCTCTCTTGTTCAGGGATGAGATCCCTGTGGAGAGTGTCTAAAAAGGTGACAAGACGCTTTGTATTGTATGGCCCAACAATGGGAATATGCGTTAGGACACCATTCTCAGAGATTGCACAACCCATGGTTATGTTTCAGCCCCATTGGCCTGGCACATCACCTGTAGCTCTGTGGCCGATGATATTTCGACCACGCCTTCTACGTTTTGTTAGGTTAAAGCCAGCTTCATCCATGTAGAGGAAGCTGTGCGGTGGTTCACTTGCTTCCAGTTCCATTATATGCTATATCCAGGAGACACAAAATGAGTTTTATGAATTACATGCATTTTCATTTTGGCCAAGATACAGTTACATCAAATGTATACAGCACATATTTGCTATGGCTGTGGAAAAGAAGATGCCATGTGTCAAGTTCACACTTACTGTACTTTATATCACTATACAATGTTGTACTGTTTACTCTGAGGTACAGTTGCTGCAACCAGTAGCTACCTAAGAAGGCAAACCTGAGTTACAATTTTCTCCTACTCCCCTCTCCCACAATTTATGAAGAATAAAAGTAACGTTTTGTTGCATTGAAACTCTGCCTAGTGACTTGTTTTGACCCAAACCCTCCAAGTCTCGTTTCTGAAGGTTACAGTGCATATGTCCTCGGCCTCTTCTGCCTCTTCCTCGGTTTTGCCTTCCAACTCCTCCACTCCACTCCACAGCCTCACTCCTCTCCTTCGTCTTCTGTCTAATGTAAACTAATGTCAAACATTGTAACATTCTGTTGCTCCGGCTATATACATACCTGCTAGAAGACGCTTCATGAGAAGCACCTTCGTTAGAGAAAGTCAAGATTCACCTGGGAGCAATTTACCAATTCAGGACAGATTTAGAAAGAAAGTCTAATGGAAATATAGAAATTATAGAAATATGCTTGACATATTATGATAACTTGTTCAACCATTTTGCATGTTAATACTTTGCTATTAGCTTGTGCCTAAATGTTGTGGGGGGTGAGACTATTCAACAGAGACCCAATATAGTAAATTTTGATCAGCATGACATAAGCAACTGATAATGTAGGAAACAACAGAGAATTGTACATAATCATTTGCATGGATGCACCAAAGAATTTGCAACTTGTTCAAAGAAATTAGAAACTGCTTTTTTGATGTGCACAAGTGACACAATGATGTGAGAATTGAACAGGTAGTTTTGAGAATTTCAATTCTGATCTGAGAAATGAACCAATGCGACTGAGAAAACTGTAATGAAAGGATAAAGATCTACAAGGAAGGAGTGAAACAAAGACTGAGAGTGTAGTAAAAAATAGATTTATAGAAAGACAGTGAGTATATGGCAGAGAGGCAAAGAAAGGGACAAAGAGATGGAGGCTGAGGCAGAGAGCAAGGAGGTACAGTAAATATAGACAGAGGCAGAAACAGATATACTCAGACAGAGACAGAGTGATTGAGGCAGAGATGGAATGAAAAATGACAGAGATTGAGACAAAGAGGCAGATGCAAAAGTATAGAAAGAGACATAAGCAGAGAAAGACAAAAGCAAAGGTGGGGAAAGAGGCAGAGAGACAAAGACATCGGCAGAAAAATGGTCTCAGGAGAGCTGTCTGACTCCTGTCTGACACTGCTGCAGAAATGTAATGTCTTGAAAGGCCATTGCTGTCGCTTAAGTTCTTAATGTGCTTAAAGCAATTAAGGCTTTCAGAGAGGAGCATAGTGCATAAAGGATATTAACCCAAATAACCTGCCCTATCTGGGCCCTAATTAAATTACCATCACATCCGCTCAGACTGCCCCCCAGCACTCACCACACACACAAGCATAAACCGGAGGCATAGAATCAGGACTGACAATGACAGCAAGGATCTGCATCTGGATTGTGTGGCCTTGGTGGATTCATATGAAAATGTGTGTTATGTTTAAATAATATGTCCTGTGGGCTACCAACCTCTTTATTGCTGGTTGTATATATAAAAAAATCATTGCAGCTTTTATTACTTGGTGGTGAGACAGAGAGTATGTTGTGTGTGTCTCGTGTGTGTGTTGTGTGTGTGCTTAATTCCATAGGACTTCCGTAGGAGTTATTCCAAGACAAAATTGACCATTCAGTCAGGGATAAACTGAAGGTGTGGTTGCATGCGTGTGTTTTCAAAGAGTGCATGTGTGTTTGTTTTATTTGCCATGCGGAGAAGACCTCTACTTCTGTGGCTAGACATGGGGTGGGGTCTGTCTGTCTGTTATGAATGGAATGGAGAGGTCTGTCTGGAATGAAGTTAGCCCATCAGTAGCCTGTCACACACAAGCATTGATGTAAATACAGATAGTCACATATAAATACACATGCACACACTCACACATGCTCACATGCACAGGCTGCAACTGTCAAGTGCTGATATATACAGCGACAAGGCCAGTTTCTTTTACTGGTTAAAACTGCCAATCAGATGAGCAAGACACGTACTTACACTGTGAGTGTGCGTGTATTTGTGTTTTAATGTGCAAGTCTCTCTGTGTGTTGATTCTCTTATGCTTTAAGGGGATGTGTGTATGCAAACAGTCATCACAAAGTATTTAAACAACAGCGAGACCTGCATTGAAAACTTTGTTTACTGCTGTGTCTTCTAGTCCAGTTACAAACCTTGTTTCTCTACCTGCCTCCTCTTCCTGGCTCCTCCAGCTGGCTCCTCCACCTGGCTCCTTGTTCCTCTACTTCATCATTCATCCCTGGTATATCTATTCCCAATTTGTTGGTGTTTAAAAATTGTAGTTTGAAGTAAGTGTCATGATGTTTGTTAATGATGGCAAACTGCTTTGATAGGACCTTGAGAGAGACTAGAGTACTGTCATTGTTGCACTTGTTTAAAGCTCTGTCAAGATAGCAAACCAAACCTAAAATATCCTTGAAAATATTATTATGGTCAATACTGAGGTTATAAAAAGTGAGACCTCTGTAAATGGATTTGGAGATATTTGTATACTAGGTTAAAATTAGGTAATTTGTTGCTCCTTGAGAAAATCGCAGCAATTGTTCTAGATTAGGCTATAGGAAAAGCTTGAACCTGTCACATCTCTTCTGTCCTCTCTACTCTGCTTTTACTCTGTCATTCTTGCTTCTTCCTTTCTGTAGCCACTGGTCATGTGAGGCCAGAGAGAGAAAAAATTGAATATAGAGAAAGAAGAAGGCATGACCACAGCCGTGGGGGTACAGAGACAGAATGACTGTGTGTATGTGTGTGTGTACATTTGACAAGAGGAGAGGGACTATTTCTCTCAAAGAGAAATTGAGTTTGGCGAATAGGATAGAGCGCTTTCTTTCCTTCAAATGAAAGTGGCTCTCATATCCGCCGAAGGACTGATGGGGTGTGAAGAAAGCCTATTGGAGATGTGGAAGGAGAGAGGGATGCTCATAACCCTGGAGAGATGACTGGAAAAAACAAAAAGCAACAGGAAGTGGAAGGCAGACAGACATTGTGCTTTGAAAGCTGGAACTACTGGAACTTCCAGAAAACTTTCTCAGCAAAACTTTGCAGGACAGAAATGGCTTTGTTGGGCTTGAGTGAGACACTACACATATGTTCTGTTCAGTGGGAACTTTTCCAGGTACATTGAGCTAGACAAGTACGTATAGCACATTATCACAATCCCCAAAAGAGAAAACATTGTTGTGTACTTGTACTGTCAGTAGAGAATCACAATTACCGTGATCTCTGCCTATGCTGTTAAACACACAAACACATACACCAACCTACACATGCACCAGCGCACAGGGGATGGGAAGATGGAGGAGAGGAGATGAAAAGAGAAGGTAAATAGGGATGTCATGGCAGTGTGATTTAATGAGAGGGGAGAATCCACTGTATTTTTCCTCTCAGTCCTGTCCCACGAAGACAGCAACCTGAAATAATCCTCTTTGTGTATGTGTGTGTAGGTATGTGTGTGTGTATTCTTTGACAGTGTGTGTGATTCACCTTTTGTGGTCATCATATACTGTACTGTGTTTGGAAAAAGAAAGATGGAAGATGGAGTGAGCAGTGTAGTAAGTGTGTGAAGAAGAGATAGGGGGCCCTATTTACACGATCTGAAACACAAATGGCAAGAGCGAAGCATAAATAACTTTATGGGCGGGACTTGGGCGCTGTTGCTATTATACCGGTGGGATAAATTACTCTAAGTTACTCGAAAATGGGTTGGTCCGATGTAGCTACGTCATAGGTGTGGTTTGGGTGTAACGTGCTATGTACCAATCAGCGCGTCAGCTCACATTCCCTTTCAAAGCAGGAGTGCTTGTTTTATGGCAGATTACTAATACAATGATGGATTTGCCAGGCGCACACACTCCAGGAGCGGTTCACAATCGGAAACCGACGTTCTTGTCAGGGTAGTGAAAGACAGAGAAGTTACATTGTATGGGGATGGTAGAAATGCAGTTAACCTAAATAAAGATTTAGCCTATTCCTTAAACACCAAAAGCAAATGCTTAAACCAAAGTCGCTATGTCAACTGTTGTAGCATATATTAAACACAGTGCAACCATTGCTTAGACACATTGTCAACTTGGCACATTGTTGCAATTCTATAACACACTTATTGCGAAAAAGTTTCTTACATTAGACATTTTGTTCAAAACAAAATCACCTGATATCATGAGAGAAGCAATTTGTTCAAAATGCTAAACTCATCTGGCAATTTTTCCTCGTTTGGTAATATTTTTACTTAGCCTCCTCCCTAGGTAACTCCAACCCTGATCTCAGCAGATATGCTGCTAAGCACAGTCAACTGCCGAGAGAACATGCACACACCCACAATCCTACTGGCACACATTCGCACATACTCCTGCCTCTGCGCACAAACACACCTATGAAGCATAGAGACCATTTGAGCCATGCTCAGGACATGAAATCAAAGACAGGAATCGCTTGCAGGAAGCTCATGTTTAATTCTGAAGCGGGAGCATTTTCTTATGAGCTGACACTAATGGAGAAGTGGAGGTAGCTCCCTTTTTCCCATTTCTTTCTAAAGTTGCTCTGTTAGCTGTTGCGTTAACTCAGGTCCTTTCTTATTCTCTCCACATCTCCATTACGCAATCATCTCAAATGACCTCTCATTAAGTCCCAGTCAGTTCCTCATGTGGCTTGTTAGTATCTGCTGTCTGATCAACCCAGCCCTTCCCAACACTTACTTTTTCTCTGAGCTTGTTGACTTAAACAAGTCTCCACAGGATGCAACTTTTAAATTAGTACCTCTGATTAGTGTCCACGGGAGCCAGTCGTGTTATGTCTCTCTCAGCCAATCCAAGTCTGTTGGACGCCCATCTCAGTAAAAGGCAAAGGACAACAGCTGCAGGTGGTGCAGAGGTGGCACCAAGAAACAGGGAGCAGGTAGGTCGTGTCAGCCTGACTGTTATTAGATGAGATCAGACTTCTTTATTCAAGAGTTTGTGATCATTGACACGAATTATAGATTTAGTACTTGACGGCCTATGTTCCGGAGTGGTGTTTGATGTCAAATCAACAGGGAGAGAGGTAAGATAGTGTAGATGGAGATGAAAGGTTTAAAAATAATGGATGGGAAATAAAAGCAGCAACATGAAGTAGGGTACAGGTTAGAAAAAAAAGATGAAATGAAGAATTTACTATGCTGGATGTTGAGCTGCAGGGAGACAACCAGGACACCTAGGAGAGTCTGTGGTCTCCTGGGTCATACTGTGTCTTAACACTCCAGCTGTATACTGGGTCTCATTGGTAAGTCCCTTACCTGGCTTTTAGGACAGATTTGATTAAGCTGCCAATAAAGCTGAGATCATGTCTAGCTGTGTTTTGTATGTGTGTGGGAGAGAGAGAGAAAGATAGATATATAGAGAGACAGGAGAGACTTCTACAGGGATAGATATTGGATCTGACTCATTAACTTTACAGGCTGCTCATTGAACATCTCTGGAGAAGGGGTCAGAAGGGAGACTCAATAGTAAATCTTCTAAACGATCTTGGGATCACAGCACCCACATTCACACACACGCTCACGCCCCCTTACAGACAAATACACCTACATACAGAAAGGAAAGAGAAGGTGGGACAATCGAGAAATGGGTGAAGAAAACCGGCCAAAGAAAGGCACAAGAGGAAGATATTTAAATAGAGATGTGTATAGACAGTAGAGAAACACAAAGGAGAAAGAGAGAGATAAAAGAAGAGGAAGGATGGAAGAAAAGATAAGAGAGAGCGCTGCATATTTAGCTGAAATGCTGTACACAGCTTGTAACGTTGTGGCTCATTCTCTCTGGAGCCAAGAAGTTTCAGTACAGATAATCTTAAAGTAGGCCCAGCTAGAGTTTTCTGCCTGACATAATGGGGCTTTTTTAAAGCCATAACTGTTGGAATAATTGTACATAAGTTATCTCATATTTACTCTGATATTTTGCAGCGTGTGTATGGAATGCTTGAGAATGCTTGAGTAGGCTTGTTTTTCAGGTAACAAAAGTACATTCTGTGCCTGAGACCAGCAGCGGCGAGCTATCTTTGTGGAGAAGAAGCTGCGTCCTTGGCCAAGGAATGCGGCGGCGGAGATGGCTTCTCGTGCGGGCAGTTGTTACTCAAGCTTATTGTGCAACTCATGACCTTATTCACATTGCTGCTGTGTGTTCCCCCTCCCTTTAGAGCAGCAGTGCACATTGTAATAGGGGAATGCCCTGAAGGCTCTGAAAAAAAGAGAGGGTCCGGCGAGGTGTGCTTCAGAGGAGATTGTAACTGAGCACATCTCTGTCCGTTCTCCTTGCAAGTAAGAAGTACTTAACTCTCTTGTCTGTCTTCCTTGTGTTGTTCTCTGTTGTTGTAGGTCGTTTAGACCCAACAATAACATTCACCAAACAAGGATATAGAAGAACAACTCCAAGGATACCTTGAAGCACTTTACACAGTAGTGAAGACCTTGTGGTGTGAAAAGCCCTCAGGCGCTAAGATGGTAGTATAAGAGAAAAACACTTGGTAGCTGAGTAAAGCACTAGTTAAGTCAGTTTTCCCGAGTTACGTTCTCTGGTGTGTGTCCTGTCCTGTGGTCCCACATGCCCACATCCATCTAATCAATATTATCACTCTATGTCATAGAGTCTATGATAATCATCACCACACCATCATTTTCTAGAACTTTTGAGCACATTAACCCTCCAAATCGACTTCCCACATTCATATGCACTCTCCACCCCACCCTACACTCCTCTCCACCCCTACCCTCATGTCCACCCTCATCCCGTCATTCCACCATCACCTTTTTCTCCAGAATTACCCTCTTCTCCACTCAACTGGATTATTTAGACCTGACATTTGTGTATCTGTATGTGTCAGTGTGGTTTGGATAAAACATCTGTGAACCAATTTTGTTGTAAATCCAACTTTGCGACTGTTGATGCTTCATAACGGTTACTGTCAAAGTCTTTTTGACCGTCAAAGTCTGTGTGAACATCCATAAAGGTCAACATTATGGTAGACCAGTGCCAGGATAGTGGCCTAGGGGGTTAGGAGAAAAATAACTAATGGTAAGTGCTGGAACAATTAGTTCAAGTTCAAGTTCAAGTTGTGCTTTATTGTCATTCCGCTACATGCGGGTGCATACAGTGGAACAAAATGTCGTGCCTCACAGAGCCACGGTGCTACATAAGTACAGACATTTAACAGTACAGTCTAACAACAAACACTTTAAAATAAATATAACACTTCTCCTATACATAAACTAAACAGGATACAAACTATACAAACTGTACGAATACTTACCGAGTAAGTAGGTCAAGATTAAGCAGGTCATCCTGCTGTGAGGCCTCAAGTACACAAGCAAGAACGATAACTCTGAAACATAAACAACAGTCAGCTGCACAGTACACACAAAGGAACTGTTGTGAATCTTTTTCTTAGTTCAGGGTTGTTGTGTAGAGTTGGGTTTCAACTGATAATGAAGCCATCTCATCTTCAACGGCATCTCTGGACTACACACCCATAGCAGGCTAAGAACTCACTGGAGTTTTTCAGAAGAAAATGTAACGAATTTAGATCATACCAAGAGAACATGAAAAAAGCCACAAGTGCATCAGCAAAAGCCCTCAAAGCATCGTATGCTGTGTCTTTACCTTTGGCGAAAGCTAAAAAGCCATTTAGCCTGGCTGTAACAGAAACAGAACAAACAACCTTGAAAATAGTCTGATAACAGCAGTAGCTTCCCTGCCACCAACAATGTCAAAGATCTTAAGAGGACAGGTCCATGTATCCCATTGAAAGGATCACTGACAAATGGACACAAATGGCCATATAAGACTTGTATAGGGACAGATATTTCAACTTAACTGTTAGTTAAAAGGCGCTGAAACTTGAAACACATTGAAAAAACAACGAAAAAATGAACTGTTGAAAAATTGTTTAAAAATTATCACAATTAACTTTTATTGAACTGACAAACACTAATTTACCTTTTACTGTTATGCCTAATACTTAAGAGATTTACATAGTTGCATAAAGCTACATACAAAAATGTTAATAAGAAATAAACATGCTTGGAGGGCATCAGATATAATTACTGTCTCACTGTTATTCTTACTCAGGACTCAAATTGGCACCTGCTGGCTGCTACGCTGTTTCTCCAGCATGTTGCATGTTGTTATCTGGTCAAGGGGTAGTTGGCTTGAAAAAGAATCATTAAAAGGGGTACTTAAGCCAAAAAAGTTTGAGAACCACTGCATTGGAGGATCATTGACTGACCTTAACCAAACCACCAGAGAGTCTTAATGATAGTTCTCTGGGGAGGCTAGGGAGGTGTGCGTCCAGGCAGGACACTATATTAAGGGGTGAAGCATGACCTGAGTGTCTGCAGGCCCTAGATTAGCATCTGATTGGTATGTCTACTTGTGCACCTCATGACCCGGACAAAAGTGGTCACCTAGTCATACATAGCCCAAACACATTTCGTCCACGCACGCATGCACACACATGCAAATGCACACACAAACAAGCACACTCAAATGCAAGAGGATGTAAACACACAGACATGCACACACACTCAAAACACAACTGCTCTGATCAAAATGTGGCATTTTAATGAGATAAAACTGTTTGTTTGGTAAACATGTATTTATAATCTAAATTAAAGGGCATTCCACTCCAGTTTGTCCTCACATTACCTACATTAGGTGGTACATTTGCAGAATACACTGAAGCAAATCTTGGCAAGTAAAAGTATTGTGACTATCTTGCTCAACAACAAAATGTCTTGTAAGTTAGATGAACATGATCAGTCATTGACAGAGTAGTCCAGCGTAGACTACACATAGATTTTGAAATTTCATTTTAACTTAAAGGCCTGAAGAGTTCTTACAAAGTGGAATGATTGTATGAATAAACATTTTTGACAAGAAAAATTCCAAATTTGACACGATTCATAAAACCTTCTTGTAGTACTTATTGAACCTTTTGGACTTCCCTGTTTTCCTGTTCCCTCCATCTGGGGTGATGAAATCCAGATGGAGGTTGGGGGGGGGGTTGTTATTGCCAGCAGCAGCTACAACAGCTGTAGCACTTTATAGCTAATCTTTCAAAGGTCGTTTTGAACCATTTGTTGAAGCATGTGGACATATGACTCTTTTTGATTCTCATTTACTGTGTGTGTGTGTGTGTGTGTGTGTGTGTGTGCTTGTGAGTGTGTGTGTGTCTGAAGATAGTTGCAGGTGTGGGTGGGTAAAGTACAGATTCTCCAAATCCTGGAAACCCACAGTGGATTTGGCAGGTCAACGTGGCATTCTGCTGTTGCACAATAGCACACTCCTTCCCAGAACTGCATGTGCTCTGAGACACTGGCTGATAGCAACAGAGGGAAAGCACACATACATGCACAAACACTCCCTCTTCTTCCTCTGAAAGAAAGAGAGAAAGACAAGCCTCAGAGAGGCACGACAGTCTCAGACTTCTGGAAGAATTACAGGACACCTGAAGGAGTTGACAGAACGTTGAGGACTATCATTTGGGAACTTTGGACTTTTTATTTTGTTTTTATTTTCGTTTTATTTTGGGACAAACCAAGCTTTGCTTTTAAAACTCAGTCCCAGCTGTGTTTCATTGACTGTCGAGTTTCAACAACTATAGCAGACATCTGCCCAGTCTGTCTATCTCTGAAGACACACCTGCCGGCATGCACATGGATGAGAAGACCGAATGTGTGTCACTGTCTCCGCTGGGCCACCCAACCCCTCCTGAACATGGGCTGGTGTGCATTTTTGGGACGGGGGACCTGGGCCGTTCTCTGGGCCAACGTCTTCTCCAGGCAGGCTACAGGGTGGTTTTTGGAAGCAGGAGACCCCACAGCTGCGGCCCTCTGCCCCAAGGAGCAAAGGTGCCTGTCTATCTCTGTCTGTCTGCCTGTTTGTCTGTCTTTTCACTGGTTTGCATTTATGTCTACATGTTATTGATGTGCCTACAGGTTAAGGGTTATGCAGCAGCTGCGCAGTCAGCCCAGATGGTCTTCATAGCTGTTCACAGAGAACACTATGACTTTCTGGAGTCTCTGGGAGCACAATTAAAGGGGAAGGTCATCTTTCAATATCCTAATGTCCTCCTCATTGATATTAATAGAGCCATTTTTGTGATTTGGTTAACTGATGATTGATATTCTGATTGGATGGCAGGTGTTGGTGGATGTCAGCAACAACCAAAAGAAGGATCTATACCCTGAGGCTAATGCAGAGTACCTGCAGAGGTGTGGTACACACCAGTGTTTTAACTAAAGAACGGTGTGCAGTGAAGTCTGCTGACTGAGAGTGTTTGTGTATGTTTTGACGTATCTCACCAGATTGGTCCCTGGAGCTTCTGTGGTCAAAGGCTTTAACACACTGTCTGCCTGGGGTCTGATGAATGGATTTACAGATGCCAACAAACAGGTAGCACATACACATTGTACACAAACACACACACATGTGCACAAGCACAAACACTGATATATTTAGCTGTTTTATTTTCAGATTCTGTAAAATTCTTGAGGGAAGTGAAAACATACGCACATAGGGATGTTTTAAGAGCACCATCAGCACATCTATCACACATGTATTAGACACACATGGATCATAGACACTCACATACATACATTTCTGGTTTCCGTCTAAAATTAGAACCCCTAATTAAGTTCTGAAGGAGTTCTGGAAACTCTCTCACACACACATACGCACGCACACACGCATGCACACAAACAAACACTCTACTGAATTTCCTGTTATCTTCATTATGCAAACATGCACATGGAAAAGGTGATTGCTATCTAAATATCTAAGCCCTGTTGATGTTTGTGAATCAGTGTCAATGCATGTATATCTGTTTATACTGTAGTTCTCATAGCCAGTTATGTTTGTGACAATGGTGGAGCTGATTATTTGTGCTTGTGTGTACTGTATATGTTTCACAGGTATGCATCCTTTGTAGATGCACAGTGTATATCTGACACCCAGTGTCTATGTGTGTGGGTGTGTTTTTGTGTGTGTTCCAGAAGTTTGCAGCAATTGCGTAGCTGACATCTAGCATCTGTGTTTGTGTTGTGAGGTGTTAGTGTGTGGGGACAGTGCGGAAGCCAAGCAGGTTGTGGTGGAGCTAGCCACTAGGCTGGGCCTCAGCTCACTGGACAGGGGCTGTCTTTCCTCAGCCAGGGAGCTGGAAGACATTCCACTGCAGCTTTTCCCTCAGTGGAGGCTTCCGCTCCGCCTGGCCCTCGGCCTCACTGCCTCCTTCTTCCTCTACCTGCTCACCAGAGACGTCATCTACACATATGCAACACAGAGCAAAGACGTCTCATTCAGAATCATGGTCTCCTTGGCCAACAAGGTATCATTCAGCTGCATTCTGATTTAGGTAATGTTTTCCATCTTGCTGATACAATCTTTGTGTGTGTGCGTGTGTGTGTGTGTGCGGGTGTGGGTGTGTGCGCGAGCAGGTGTTCCCCATTGTGTCTCTGATTATGCTGTCTCTGTGTTACCTGCCTGGTGTTCTGGCAGGCTTCCTACAGCTCTACAGAGGGACAAAATACAGGTCAGACACCTGCTGGATGCACATAATTGATAGGCTGTACGCCAAAAGGGGAGGGGCTTTTTTACAAGAGGGGGTTGTTCAGAAAGTCTGTGATGTATTTACAGGCAATTCCCTGATTGGCTGGATCACTGGATGTTGTGCAGGAAGCAGCTGGGTCTGTTGGCATTGTGCTTTGCATTCCTGCATGCCATTTATACCCTGATCATACCCATTCGGTACGTGATGTTCACACAGCTCAGACTCAAACTGGCATACAGTCATACTGGGCGACAGTACAGCTCAGTTGTTGAATGTTTCAATGCAGATAGAGAGGTTTCAGGTTCAATCCCACCCTTCGAAACTGCTTTTGTTGAAAATGTCTGATAAACGAACCCATTTTTAAAACATAGTCCATGTTTCAATATTATGGAATGGTTGATTTGTTTCAGGTATTATGTAAGATTCTGGATTGGTGCAAATATTGTCACCCAGGTAGGACAGATCTTCTTTGAAGTGAGACTCAGCATGGTCATCAAGGAAACACACTACTAGCAATTCAGTACACAGCCGCTACTGGTGACAAATCAGCATGTCTGCATACTTACTGTGAATAACCTTGTAGACAGGAGGGAAGGCAAACAAACATTTTTGTCTACCTCTCTCCTCTTTTTTTATTTGCCCCCCCTCTCTGTCACTCTCTCACTCTTTCTATCTTTATTTCTCACTCCGTCCCTCTCTATTACTCTTTCTCAGTTGAAGGAGAACAGGTCAAGTGAGTTTGACACTTCTGTGGCTTGGCGTTCTGACTCCTACTATTCCCTCGGAATTCTGGGACTTGGCCTGTTCGTGTTGTTAGGAATAACTTCTCTCCCGTCAGTGAGCAACGCCCTCAGCTGGAGAGAGTTCAGCTTCATACAGGTGTGTGTATATGTATGTGTATGTCTGTGTGCATGTTTGAGAATTATCTTATTTTTGGAGTGAGTTTGCTTTTCACAGTCAGTGGGTGTATAAATGAATATGTCCCTATCACCACAGGGAACACACTCATGTAATGTAACTGGGTCACATCAAGCTAATTTTCTAATACATTCACTCTCTCTCCGTCCTCATCACCAGCCCCCTCCCTATCATGCACCCCAAATTGGAGCTGTGCTTTAAATGTTAAGTTATTCATTAGCTGTAATTTAGGAAGCATACATTGACTAAGGCCAGAAACTGTGTGAGTTTGCAAACTAGTGTGTGTCTAAGTGTATGTCTATGTGTGTGTGTTTTGTGTGTATTAATTCAGGTCAAATTCTTGTCTCTGCAAAGGCCAAATTGTCTCATATCTGATCATTACGTGTTACTTGGCAATTACGTTTTGTGCCATTGTGTGTGTATTTTGTGTGTGGGCGCAAGTGTGAGAGTCACAATACTCACTCCTCTGTCTCCTCCCCTGCAGTCCAAGTTGGGCCACCTTACCTTGCTGCTCTGTACAGCCCACACCTATCTTTATGGCTGGGACAAGTTCCTGAATTCCTCCTCCTACAAGTGGTGGACCCCTCCGGGCTACATGCTGTGTCTGGTGCTGCCCACTGTGGTGCTGTTGCTTAAACTGCTGCTCATCAGCCCTTGTGTTGAGCGTACCCTCAGTCGCATAAGGCAGGGCTGGGAGAGGGGACCGCCTGGAGGGCCAGCAGGGGATTTAGGGAACCCCCTGTTGCTCTAAAAGACCCCCACGCTCAGATGGTCACACAGCTCTCATTGCATACACAGAAATCCGTCTTGGTGGTTTTGGCTGATGGCTCTTAGAGTTGTCAGGTCAAAGACCTTCTGCTGAGTGTTCTGTAATGTGTATTGCGAAATAATTTCCTGTTTTCTCTTCAGAGACGAAACACATTTCAACTTTGAACTTTAAACAGACACAAAGTTTAATAGTCATTTGATAATACAACTATTTCTCAACCCAGTCAGTTCTGAAAAGCCCCAAAGCTAACCTCAACTAATTTCACTTTGGGGCACACAGAATACAGTGATGGCAAATATTATGTTCTTTTTCTTAGTTGAAAGCATGCTTGAAATAAACTTTCTGGAATCTAGATTACCTAACCACCTTCCAATCTGTCTTGGCACTTATCAGAGAAAATCACGTTATTTCCAATCTCATTTTATAATTTGCTTCTTTAAATGCACTCAAAATAAACAATATAAAAAATATATTTCTTCTGGTTTTCTGTGCTCACCTCACTCTTATCATGTATTACAGCTAATCACACCATTACCCTTCATAGAGATAAAAAAGCTGCATATAATTTGTCTTGTCAGACCAATCTCCAGGGCTGGGCAGAAATGTTGCTGTTATTTGAAGAAAGCTTCTCTCATTCTCACCAATGTGAATTCTGAAGCCAAACGACTCTCACATCAACAGAAAGATGTTGTCTGTGGATTCAAACCTACTGGTAGAAAAGGAATGTCCTACAAGTATCTTCTGGCACAAAACTGTCTTTTGGATTAATAATGTTTTCTTTTATCTTATCCATTTTATCTTAATCAACAGGTCTGGGAGACGTTTTGCATGTGTCAGCAGGATTTTGTGTGAGAGTCCGATCTGGACAGGTTGTGACAGATTCCTTTGGCAGGAAGGAGAAGGAAGTGGAGCTGGTTTGCTCAATTCTGGAAAAAAAGAGGAAGTGTCCAGATTAACAAGGAACACATGTGAAATGTTGTTCACACATAAACATACATATACACACACCAAACATAGCAGAAATACACACACATGCTGACACAGACACACACACAGATGACATGCATACAAAATTTGAATTTGCCTTTGAACGACCCACTCTCACACTATCACATACTCTACAGATGACAACACAGTGAACAGGGTAGGAATGCGACATAATGTTCTTGTGATCTTGTCTCACTACTGAGAAGTAAGTTCTTGAAATAAGAAAGTTTGGATAATCTGAACAACACGGTACCGTTTTCTATGTTTGAGTCATGTAAAGTTGACTAAATATGTTTGAATGCTTTGCGAAAAATATTACAATAAAGCTATCTTTGTCTATACTGTAGATGAAGAAGCTTATTCTCACACTTTTAATGTTCTCATCTGGCTATTCTGAGCCTCAAGGTATTACTATTATACTATCCCACTCTGTTGTAACTTATTTACGACTCTATACTATTATGATACTGCTCTGTTACTACCAATTTAATACTATATTAACACTGTTACTGCTCACTTACTACTGTTACTACCTATTTACTACTCTGTGACTAACTATGTACTACTCTTTTAGTACTCCATTGCAACTGTTACCACTCTCTTAGTATTATGTTAGTGCTCTGTTACTATAAAAGTCTGATGGCTCACCAGTGCCTATATGCTGTTGTTATGACTGTTACTACTCATCTACTATTCATTTACTAATATATTACTTGTTTGTTACTACAAATTTACTCTGTTACTAGTCATTAACCAGGTTTATTTTCGAAGCTTGAAACAAACAATACAAAATGTGAGACATGACGCTTTCTCAAGATTCACTGGTGTTGACTAACTCTATCTTTGTTGTCTAGACCTATCAGGTAAAGTGTTCATTTTTCCTCTGGAGACCAACACAGCACATGTGAAACTGAAAACGTCCAAAGAGACTTTCACCTCCATCACTGTGTGTTTCAGGTGAGCTTTTATACAGTAATAGGTGTAATTCTTTAAATGTCCTATGGTATGCTGTTTTTGGATACTGTTATATAGACCTTAGAGGTCCCTATCTGAACCCTTTTCTGAAATCCAGCCTCAGAGCAGAAATCCAGCCTCTACGAGCAGTCCCACTTTGAGCTTTCCTTAGGAAGTGCCATTTCTGTGTCAGTAGCTTTAAATGCTATAGGGAGGAAAGAGGCAGGGCTAACTGCCATGCTTTAGTAATTTTGAAGCCATGATGTCTCTTAAGGCAAATAACAATATTGCACCTGTATGGTCATAGCTCATTTTTTCATTGGTGGGCCAAATTCTCTGGTAGGTCAAAGCAGAGAAAGGGTAGGCAACCTTTCTCCTTATGACGACATGAGGAGAAAAATCCAGATTGGCTCATCTGAGCTTTAATTTTCTCAATGGCAGAGAGGTATACTTCTGATTATCTAGGCACTTGTTAACCACAGGCAGGCTAGGAGAACATACACTAAAGTTGAAAAAACATAAAGTGAAACTTTCATGCCATGGGACCTTTAAGAAACATCAAATAGACAACAACCAGATGTTGTTGCAGTAGTATGAATAGTATAGGATAGAGTATATAGTATAGGGTACGAATACGTCCATCTGTCTGTCTGTCCCCCTCCTCCTCCACCTCCCTCTCCTTCCATGTCCTCTGTGCACCTATAGGTTCTTCACAGACCTCTCAAGGAACCACGCCCTCTTCTCCATGGCCACGCACTCCAGCGACAACGCCTTCCTGGTCTTCAAGAGTGCAGCTGATGGCCGGATCCTTCACTATGTCCAGAACAAAGAGGCCCGGTTTGACGGGCTTGGCTTCTACGCCAACATCTGGCAACCATTTTGCTCCACCTGGGCCTCTGAAAGCGGGTTGGTACAGCTATGGTTGAACGGCAAGCCAAGCTCTCGCAAGTTCACAGAGTCAGCTCCACTCAAAGGGATACCCATAGTGGTCTTGGGACAGGTAAGGTTGAAATATAGCTCACACTACGTACGTGTAGGCATATGCTGAAGGGCTGCTGCATCTGTCCAGCGTGCGTGTCTTTACGCACAAAGCCAATAAATGTATGCATTTGGAAGGTGCAATGCTAACAAAAACCCTGCCTCCTAGTGGACATAGCTTTCAATGTTGACATGATGAACGCAGTGGAGTATGCAAACCGTACTTTGCCTCATGTGTAGCATTTACATTTGCACACAGTAATGCACAAAACTGCAGTATAATCGGCCTGTAGTCAGTAACTGCTGTAGGCAGTTGATTTTCTTCAGGTAGAGATCAGGCAGAGATCTCAATGCACAATAAACCTCAGTGTAACTGGAGTAATTATATTTTGTTAATCTGTAGATGAATAATAACTTATCTATATATTCTCAATTATGCATCAATAAAATGCCCACCTTTCCTTCAGGAGCAGGATTCCCATGGTAGTGGTTTTACAGCCGACCAGTCTTTTGTGGGCATGATTTCCAATGTTCACATGTGGGACTATGTCCTCTCACACTGTGAGATTCAACAATTCTCCAGCGGAATGAGCTTCACCCCTGGGAACGTTATCAACTGGAGAGCCCTGGAGTACCAGGTATCTGGGAAGGTTCTGGTGGAGGACAAACACAATAGCTGCTCCAATTAACGAACCCTGAAACATCAACATTTTAAAACGGATTGTCCAATGTAGAATACACAGTTATCCTAAGTATAGACCATGTCCTGCGCACAGCACACACCCAGTAGGCCTAACATGTACTAAGACTTGGAATCTGTTATTCATTACACACTTGGCACTAGTGTTGCAAACGCAGTATACTATGAGTGTTCTTGTGCTGAGTCACACTGTAGCCTCAAATCACTTGTTATGTTTTTACATGCGTAAAGACAACTTGTTTCAGTTGTGTGTCTCTGCTGATAGTGGATTGTGTTTGGCAGGACTAATATAATCTGGTGATGGCTGTCAGAAATCCTTTTGTGTGAAATTAAACATGATGACAAACATGATTGTGAGGCTGGTTGTTTTTTAGTATTTTACAACGTAAACCTATCCCATAGCCACCCAGTGATGCGTAAGTGGTATCCAGTCACTTCCCACTACGCTCTGCTGCATGAAATGGTTCCAATTGATCCTCTGCTGCACCTAGAATGACAACAACTCTTGGTGCAAGAGTGAGAGACTGTTGATCATCTGTATAGATAATGCTGTCAGAAGCTGGATAATGCTGGATATAGTCTCTGATATCCAGATTGAGGCAAGCGACACTCTGCTTAGTTAACTCTGCTAGAACTAGAATGCCAGTGTGTGTGTCTATGAGAGAGTCCAGTGATCCAGAAAGTTAGTAGATGTACGCTTTTAATGGTTCTTTGCCATGTAGTGAGGTATTTTTCTGACTATGAGTGCATTTCACCTTGATCATTTAAAAACACTGATGTCTTTGGTATACCCTGACACCTTTATTTATAATTAAACTCATAGCATTAAATATGTTTATAATTCCACAGAGCCATGACAAGTGATTTCACCCATTTCCAAATGATCAGAACTGATCAGATCAATGTTTCTTGTTTACAAACAGTGGGTATGGTTGTGTGTTGTATATGTGTGTGTGTATATGTGTGTAGAGGGTGGTAAATGTTAGCACCAAAGATGACACATTCTTCCATTGTCCAGTTGATACCCACAAAACCTCACTGGAAGCGTCCCTGTCACTGGGAATGGAGGCTGGTGTCTTAGAGATGGATACTCTTCCCCAGCCCCCCAGCCAGCCCCCGGCCACCCCACTAGACTATCCCCTTTCTTAGCCCAGCCGTATGCAACTGAGGCTGTGCTCCACACTGAGGCTGATGAGAAGCAGCTTGAGCAACAGCACCATAATGGGCAGCAACCCACAGCATGTAGTCTGGAGGGGTCCACCACTTGTTGGTGGAGGAAAACATGATTTTGTCCCGGCCAGGTACAGGTAGGTGTGGGGTGTGCAGAGCAGCAAGGTAAGGTGGCCCAACTTGGACTGCACAGGAGGAGATGTAAGTGAATTTTACAAATAACTCACACAGTTATTTATCACAAACACAAACACACATGAATGCATGAACATGCACTCGCACACATACTTGCACACACGCATGCACACACAGACACAAATACTCACCTGCACACACACCTCTCCCTCCCTTTTCTCAGTGGAGACTGACCTTCAAAATAGTGGAATATATGACCTCAGTGAACACTCTCATGCTCTGCTTTTTACAAGTGGCCTGATTCTGCTTAATGAATAACTTGGCATTGTACGTACCATGCCATAGTTGACAGACATTTCCCACCCTGTCTAAATTTGAGTTAACTAGACACTGGGGATAGTGAATAGTAATTGTGTATTAGCTATACTATTGTTTAGATGGTGATTATTGGAAGACTTGAATGTCATATTCAATTATACTTTAGACAATGTATAATATCAAGTCAGTAGTGCAACGGTAGATGACTTATAACAGAGAATGACAATGTAATGCAATGAACAGGTTACACACACGCACACAACCTCCAACATGTACATGCTGTACAGGCACCTACACACACTAGCATACAGGCACGCACTGTACCCACATAAACACACAAACTGGCACAAAAGTGAATTTCTTCCTGCTGAGAGAGGTCGCCCACTGAGGGTAGAGGTGAGACCCAATAGGATGTAGAAAGAGAACCCTAACACTCCCGACATGTAGGACTCCGTGGCCCAGGCCTCTGTATTGTCAAAGTCAAAAGGCGTGCTTGTTAATCTTTATCTGACAGAGATAAAGAATGAGGGAGAAACAGTGAGAGAGAGGAAGAAAGATTGAGAGTGAAAGAGTAAGATAGGTTGAGACAGACAAATACAGAGAAAGATAAAGCGAGAGAGAGATGAGAGGGATAGATGGATGAACATAAGGAAGAATGGACAGACAGACCTTCAAGCAGCAGACCATCTACCATTTTGACATGATTTGCACCATTATATATCTTGCCAGTAGGCTGCTACTGTCATGGGCATAGGTTTAGGGGGAACACTAGGTACTGGTCATTTGACTGGCTGAAAAACCAAAGTGTGTGGGGTGGGGGCTTTATGTCATAAGATACACGCATGGGAGAGTGTAAATTAAACATCCAGACTTTGCAGTTGCACTGACAGACAAGCTAGTAGCGGGAGTGTGTCAACAATTACGGTAACTTATCAGGGCTGTCTGCCAATACATACCCCAAATAAGGCAGGTAAAGGTAAAACATTTGAATATTCCCTTTTCTCTTCAGCTTGTACATGTTTGTCCCTTTTAGTATAGTATTAACTGGTAGTATATGCTGCCCAGGATACTGGTACAGCCATATCTAGTTTCTGTAATATTTCAACCAAGGTTATTGATTAGGGGTGTGCAGCACGAATAGTAGCATAGAAGTCACGCTATCATGATAGAATGGTACGTTACCAAGTATGTTATTGGTCTACTTTAAGTTAGAATCTTGCTGCCACAATAAACGGTGGATCTAAGACATGTTCCGTCCATCCATTTTCTTCCTTCCTCGGGTTCAGATCGGGGGGGGGGGGGGCTTCTCAATCACTCCTCTCCAGGTGTCACTGTTGTGGGCATTGAAGTCCCCCAGCAGAACAATGGAGTCCCCGTTCGGTGCACCATCCAGTACCCCTACCAGGGACTCCAAGAAGGCCGGGTACTCTGCACTGTTATTTGGCCCATAGGCTGATACAACAGTGAGAGCTGAGCTGCGGGATTATAAGGAAGCCCAGAGAGGCGAGAATAAATATATCTAGCCAGCAACGCTCGACTTCCCGCACAAGCTCGGGCATTCCATGTCCCCAGCGCTAGAGACTGCGTGCATGGCCTCTGTTGTCCAGGCACCTGCCCCTGACCTCCGCCCAAAACACACTGCACCGGCCCCCTACAGTCCTTCCTGTGGGTGGTGGGCCTGCAGAAAAGTGGTCCCACATTGCCTTTTTGGGCTATACCCGGCTGGGTCCCATGGGCGAAGACCCAGCCACCAGGTGCTCGCCTGCGAGTACCCACTCCAGGCCTGGCTCCAGCATAGAGCCCCGGTAATGCCACTCCGGGCGACGTAGCGAATCTCTTTGGTTTTGGCATCATAGGGGTTTGGTGAACCACACTTAGTCTGGCTAGTCATCTAGGAACAGTTTGCCTTGGGAGACCCTACCAGGGGCTTATTGCCCCCGACAACATAGCTCCTAGAATCATCCGAGCACTCACACCCCTCCACCAAGTTAAGGTGGAGGTTCCAGGAAGGACTAAGATGTGTTTTGTTTAAATATTCTGTTATAGGTATTGTATTCGTGAGTGTAGCCTACACTATTCACTGAAATGACAGGGGACCACTGAATTCACAGCACTGTTATTGCCTGTATGTGATGTAAAACAACAATAAAAACAATAGTTTGTAAAAACTATTGGTTATTCAAGTCCTCAGCATTGCTGTTTTGTGTTAGATGCTCCGCCAATCACCATATTTATTTAAGCATGGATTATTTTAGGAAACTCAGAAACCAAGTAAAGATGTAGTGGGGCAGGTTGAGGGAGAAGCAGCTGGACCTTCAGGGCTTAAGACTTTATGAATTATGAATTATCAAAGCGTCAAGAGAGTAAGTTTTTGGATGTTTATATTCTATGACATTAAGTTAACTTAATTGGTCATGAATTATAGGGGGAAATCATGCATGTTAAAAGGCAGGTTCTGCAAAACCATGTCCCTTTCATATTTAAATGCTCTGAAATATAAACATCCATCCACCCATTTTCTTCTGCTTATCCAGGGCCGGGTCGTGGGGGCAGCAGTCTGAGCAGTGAGGCCCAGACTTCCTTCTCCACACATACCTCCTCCAGCTCCTCCGGGGGGATCCCGAGGCGTTCCCAGGCCAGCCGAGAGACATAGTCCCTCCAGTGTGTCCTGGGTCTCCCCCGAGGCTGCCTCTCGGTAGGACATGCCCTGAACACCTCCCAAAGGAGGCGTCCAGGAGGCATCCGAAACAGATGCCCGAGCCACCTCAGCTGGAAACTCTCGATGTGGAGGAGCAGCAGCTCTACTCCAAGCTCCTCCATGTGACCAAGCTCCACACCACATCTCTAAGGGAGCGCCTGGCCACCCTGCGGAGGAAGCTCATTTTGACTGCTTGTATCTGCAATCTTGTCCTTTCGGTCATTACCCAAAGTTCATGACCATAGGTGAGAGTAGGAACATAGATTGACCGGTAAATCAAGAACTTTTCCTTTCGGCTCCACTCCTTCTTCACCACAACGGCTGCACCAATCTGCCTGTCAATCTCACGTTCCGTCCTTCCCTTGCTCGTGAACAAGACACCGAGATACTTGAACTCCTCCACTTGAAGCAAGGACCCGAAGGGAGCAAGCCACCTTTTTCCGGTCGAGAACCATAGATTTGGATTTGGAGGTGCTGGTTCCCATCCTGGCCGCTTCACACTCGGCTGCAAACCACTCTACTGCATGCTGTAGGTCCCGGTCCGATGGAGCCATCAGGACAACATCATCTGCGAATGGCAGAGATGAGATCCTGTGCTCCCCGAACCAGACAGCCTCCGGCCCCTGGCTGTGCCAAGACATTCTGTCCATGAAACACAATGAACAGAACTGGTGACAAAGGGCAGCCCAGCCCTGAGTCCAACATGCAACGGGAACAAGTCCGACTTACTACTGGCAATTCGAACACAGCTCCTGCTCTGGTTATACAGGGACCGGACGGCCCTGAGCAAAGGGCCCTGGACCCCGTACTCCCCGGCAAACCCCCCACAGGACACCGCGAGGGACACATAGTTCACATAGTTCCTTCTCCAGGTCCACAAAGCACATGTGAACTGGCTGGGCAAACTCCCATGAACCCTCAAGCACCCGATGAAGTGTGTAGAGCTGGTCCAGTGTTCTGCGACCAGGACGAAACTACACTGCTCCTCCTGAATCCAAGGTTCGACTATCGGTCGGATTCTCCTCTCTAGTACCCTGGCATAGACCTTACCAGGGAGGCTGAGGAATGTGATCCCCCTGTAGTTGTCTACGTGGCACTGTCCCAAGGTGCCACGTGATGTTCAAGAGACGTGTCAGCCATAACAGCCCCACAACATCCAGAGACTTAAGATACTCAGTCAAAGGCATGGTGCCTTGGGACGGTGCCACTGGACTGGCCACCGGGGTGGTGGTACCCCTTTAAAAGAAGGGGGACCGGAGGGTGTGTTCCCTGATTAATTGCATTTTTTTAACACGGGCATCAGACTCACATTCAAAAATCTGCAACCCGTTGGACGCAGAATCACACAGCAGGACCTGTAGATGTGCGTTTACATTAGTTTAACATCAGACGCCCCAGATGCAAATTCGCATCCAGTGTGAATGCAGCATAAGAGATCGAATGGAGCCCAGGAAAGATCAGGGCCACGCAGTGTTAAATTATTGGAGTACCGATATTACTTTGAGTTTAACTCAAAGTAATGTCGGTAAAGTTTAATTTAAAAAAAAATTACAAAGAAATTAGCGTACTCCGCTGTATACTCTGCGTGGAAGGAACTGATGTACAGCGAAAGATTCCACCTAAAATCTAAGCAAGCACCCTAGCTTACCAGTAGCCTGGGTTTGACATCATAGCACATTGGCTGAATTTTCATTTTGCCTCTGTACTATGTTTGGAGCTGCAATATCCAAGTGGGTTTTGTCCACTCAAATGTGGCAGGTCCAGTCAGCGAACAGAGGGAGTATCTGAGAACGATAACGTTGATGTAGTGCGCTAGTGTGAGTTGTAGTTCTGTAATGGCGGCAGAAAAAGATGCAACCACAGCCATTTGGTCCATTGTGGCAAAACTACCGAACATCAAGATCTTAATGCAAGAACAGTCTTACTGAGTTTTGTCAGTGGCAATGGTGTTGTGTCCTTCCTTCCCATGTGGTTCAGGAAAAGTTTGATAATCCAACTCGCTATCGCTTAGTGGAGAAGGAGTTGGCTGAGTCGATCGCTGACAATCGGTTATCGGAGATCCAGAGTGGCTCTGGGCAGTTCTAATATGTGTAAGCCTTGTGTTCTCTTCTTCACCATTCCGAAAATATGCAATCTGCTTAATGTCTTTGACCTCACCTGGACCACCAACACCAAGTCACTCTCAAAGAAGGCACATCAGCGCCTACACTTTCTCCGCCGGCTGAAGAGAGCATGTCTCCCTCCACCCATCCTCACCACATTCTACAGGGGCACCATCGAGAGTGTGCTGACCAGCTGCATCACTGTCTGGTACGGGAACTGCACTGCAGCAGACCGCAAGACCATCCAGCGGACAGTGAACACAGCTGCGAGGATCATTAGTGCCCCTCTCCCCTCCATCCTAGACATTTTCCCCACACGATGCTCCAGCAAGGGCAATAGTATCGTTAAGGACCCCACCCACCCCTCCCACAGCCTCTTCCAGCTCCTACCATCAGGTAGACGGTTCCGGAGCATCAGAGCCCGCTCTGCCAGACTGATCAACAGCTTCTTCCCCCAGGCTGTGAGAGCCCTGAACTCTTCTGGGTCTCTATGACTCCCCACACAAAAACTAAGACTATCGGAGAACTTGCATTAGTCACTCACCTACCGCACTATTCACTTTTCATACACACTGCTGTGTGTACACAAACTGCACTAAAGACTCTGTAATAATATGTATCTATTCTTCGCACATGTACAATACTCTTTGCACATGCACATCGGTAAGTATTCGTACAGTTTGTATAGTTTGTATCCTGTTTAGTTTATGTATAGGAAAATTGTTATATCTATTTTAAATCGATTGTTGTTTGCTTGTACTGTTGTATGTCTGTACTTCTGTAGCACCTTGGCTCTGTGAGGCACGACATTTCATTCCACTGTATGCACCCGCATGTAGCGGAATGACAATAAAGCACAACTTGAACTTGAACTTGAACTTAAAACAGTCTGATCACAACAACGAGTAGACCAAAAAGGGTACAGAGCAGAGTTTACAACAGTTGTTATAGTCGTTAAGGGCATTTTTGATTTGATGACTATTGATGAAGGCGGCGCCTGGTTTAGACTTTCTGCTAGCCTTATTGGAGCACAGGGAAGTCCTTCCCTCTTGGCTCACGGATCTTCCTTCTTCCTCCAGGTGGGGAGTCCTTTAGTGGGTGTGTGATAATCAATTTGTGTTCAGCATCTTTTAAGGCTTGTGAGGACACGTAAACAGGGCTGGGGCATGGGTCGCATTTTGATTAAGTCTCGTGAGTACACGTATACAGGGCTAGGGTAGGGTTCGCATTCTGATTAAGTCTTGTGACATGCCCATAGGAGTAGAAGATTTTGTCAGCAGTTAGGCTGGGGCATGTCCTTTCATGGACAGGATATAATGTTCTTCCGTTTGTGACTAAGATTAAGAGCGACTTCTGCGAAATGTTGGTAATCCTCTAGTCCTTGTTCTATGCATGTCCATTTGGGTCCTAGGCCCACTGTTGAAATTAAACTTCGTATGGTAAAGAATGTGCACCTCTCAGTGATGAAATGCATGATATGTTTTACCAACAAATCCTCTGTTTACACCTGATAGGTGTGAAAATTAAATCAAAGGAGAGGCATAAAAGAAAAATGGAAAGTTTTGGAACCCACTAATCTAAGTCTACAGTAGAAATAAAACTTGTAGAAAAACAGAAAGAAGGGAAAAAAGAAAAATTAAACTCGTATTAGTAAATTAAGTTGATATAAGACAGGGCCTTTCGTAGGGTGTTCTGGACAATAAAACGTCAGTAGGCCTGGTCAATGTCCTAGTCCCTCTTTCCAGACCATCTCGTCCACGTCGTCATAGTCTTGTGAAATCCATCTGCAGTTGTCGTCAGTTAAGTCCACGTTGTGGGCTAGTTGGAGGTACTGTTCATACGGGGGAGGGGCATTTTTTCCCTTGGATAGGGCAGTTGTAATTAGTCGGGTGGTCATGGAGCACAGGAAGGGAATGCAACAGCATCCACACGACACTAGTATGGCGACAAACAGCAATAAACATGAACAAGGACATCATTAGGGTTTTCCACTCGCCAAAAGTTCCTTCCAGCCAGTCGTTAAAGGGGCTATCAATGCCAGAAGCATCATGCATCTCTTTCGAGAGAGCTCTAAGGTTGGCCAGGGCTTTAGTCATGGCACCATCAGGGGCAGTATTGTTAGGAATGATAGTACAACATAAGTCTCCAAACATGGCACAAACACCTCCTTTCTCTGCCAGGAGCCTGTCTAGGGCCATCCTGCTCTGTACTGTCATGAGGGAGGTAGGAGCTTTCTGGGCTTGAGTCAGATTTGGGTTCCTGTCGCACCTTCTCAGGAACCTCAGCAGTTCCCGTTGCATCCCGCAAATTGGTTCTAACCTCTCTTAACGAGTGGCTTGGGGTGTTAGCTGGGCCACAATTTGACAAGTAACCTCCTTCATTTCGCATGGTCCAGTCCACCTGGGGCTATCCTACTTCCTCTTGTGAACTTTCACCCTGACCCAGTCACCTACTTGCTAATCTTACTTGCGTCTCCTTGTTCACTGTTGCTCGTTTGGGCCCGGGCAAACTGTTTGGAGAGAGCTGTGATGAGGGATATTAGTGTTTTCACATATTCAGACATTTCAATTCTTGAACATCCAGAAATGGCATATGACCTCCATCTCTGGGTGGTCCCGGCACTGGTGTTAACAACTCATAGGGGGACAGATGCATCTTTGCCCCAGGCAACGAGCACATTGACACCAAAGGGCAAAGCCTGTGGCCAGGTCAACTTAGTGCCCTCACATGCCTTGGCTATTTTCGCCTTAAGGGTTTGATTGGCCCTTTCGACTAAGCCCTGAGACTGAGGGTGGTACACTGAAATGAACTTAAGCGTAATGCCCAATGCAAGTTCTACCTCCTGCAGCAGTTTGTTATTGAAATGTGTTCCGTTGTTGGATCTGATGCGTCTGGGAACTCAATAACATGGGATGAGTTCCTCCTGTAGCCATTTTGACTACAGTCCTCTAACAAAGCCTGTTCACTTGTTTATTTATCAACCCCTTTATCTTTACTCGCAGCTGAGCCTTGCGGGGTATTGGGTATAAGTGTGCGTTCTATGGGCAGGGGTATATCCGCAAACGACACCTCCGTCTCAGAGGCCTCGTCCTCAATGTCTATATCAGAATCTATTTCATACACAAAGTCCACAACAACACATCATTACATTAGACAAACAAATTATCTCGCCTCGAAGCCCCCAACAAAACCTCTTCAGATGACCTATTTTACTTGTTGAGTCTCCAGGGCGTGGACCCTGAGGTTTCGTGTATATATATATATTGGCCTGGCAGCCTTCAACGAAACCTCCTTAAGGAACTATCTTACTTCCAACCAAACATTTATTCTTCGTCAACCTTTCGTTTTATCCGTTCACCTTTCGTTTGTTCATGTAATTGGTCATTCTGTGTGTGTGTGCGCAATTGAGACTCAAACCCAAGCAATTTTAAAACTCTTGAGACTCAACCTTTTTGTGTGTACTCCCATGAATGTAATTTGCTCTCTTTTTTCTCATGAACACAGGCACAGTTTAGTTATGATGTGTTATAAACCCTGTGTATGGTGTAACCTGTCATTGTAGAGTATAAACATTTGCAGCTCTTGTCATGGCAAATTATGATTGGCTCTATGCTCCTGAAATTGACTGAAACAATCTACCGATGGAACAGAGAGAGGCAGAGCAAGCAGGGAGAGTAGTTTATCAGTTGAGAGGTTGCAAAGAGGATGATTTCCCATTCTACTGCTCAACAAAAAGTAATGATTCTAGTACAATGACAATGATTAAATATAGATATGAGATTACAACACTTGTGCAAACACACACACATTTTACAGTTTCTGTAGAGACTCTTAATAGCATCATGTTAGGGTGCAGAGCGTACACTGTAGGTTGATTGGTAGTAGGAGTGTGAGAACAGGGGGATTTGACCTCTGTAATGACCACACTGTTACTGACAAATGTCAGTAGCTTTTTCTCCTCACAAAATGAATTATTAAAGATGTTGTGGCGGCAAGAAAACCATATGCTAACTCAGATGAAGTGTTTAATGACCTTAGATGAATTATGACTGCTTTACATAAACCATGACTGCCTGGTGTATACCAGAGCCCATAAATGACCTTCGATATACATAGAAACCAAGTAGATAGAAAATAACAGCTGATGCGCTTGCACCAAAGACATGTTAGTCGGACTGTTGGACTCGAGGGACACGCCCTGCACCAAGCATACCTAATTGGGCTGAAATAGAGCTCCGAAGACATTGAACAGATGTGATAATACACACACCCATGACTGATAAAATTACTGTGTGTGCATGAGAGAGAAACAGAGAGAGAGAGAGAGAGTAAGAAAGAAAGAAAGAAAGAAAGAATGAAAGAAAGCAATACGGAGGCGGAAATGAAAGATATACTAAAAGACCTTCACAACATCAACAAAAAGATGAGCTTCAACTATTTGTTATTGCAACTTTATAAATGGCAAATTTATCAGACAGTGTATCTTGTTTATACAAATGTGCACACTCTATACTGATTCTGAATTCTCAATAATGTTATTCCATCTAAAACACCTCAAGGCTTTTGATAAATAAAGGTTTTCTTCCAAATTTTTGGACCACTAACAATATTTATATGTTTATTCCCCCCCAAAATAATAGTGAAGTCTTTGCTGGCTTGATTGATTAAAAAGTATTTGGGATGGAGTAATCTCCCCACAAGCAAGAGGGCAGAGAGAGTAGGCTAGGTTATGAAGAGAGCCAAAGAAGAGTGGACTGGATATGTAGCTCTGTGGTGCCCTAACACTTTAACAGTCCTCACTCGTATACTCACTACATACTGCATGCTAGCAGGTTTGTCCTAGGGTGACTATATTCAGTTTAGTGTGTGCTGGAGAACAGGAGCAAAGTATTACGAGGTAGGGGTCAGTGCGAAGATGGTTTAGTCTGGTTTATTCATTACCAAAATGCTGAGCTTGTTAACGGGAGAAAGGCAGATAAACTACTTTGAAAAGGATACTTCCATCTTTCCTCCTTCATCTCACTTTCTGCATCTCTTCTCTTCTATCTCTCCTCATCTACCTCTCCTCCCAGTGACAAATACAGACACAACACCATCAACCTCATAGGAACCATTGAAACATTTGTAAGTGCTGGTAATATACCAGCCTTTTCTCTTTTTATCGGTGTCTCTGTCTCACTCTTGCAATCTTGCAACTCTCTGTGGATCAGAGGGAACACAGCTCCCCTTTCCATTTCTTTCTCTCTCAACTTTTGCCTCTTCAAGTTCAAGTTCAAGTTCAAGTTGTGCTTTATTGTCATTCCACTACATGCGGGTGCATACAGTGGAACGAAATGTCGTGCATCACAGAGCCACGGTGCTACATAAGTACAGACATTCAACAGTACAGACAAACAATTTAAAATAAATATAACATTTTTCCTATACATAAACTAAACAGGATACAAACTATACAAACTGTACGAATACTTACCGATGTGCATGTGCAAAGAGTATTGTACTTCCTTTCATCCTCTGTAATGTCTGGCTGACCTTCAGTGAAAATGTGCTGCCCACTGCCAAGCAGCTCCTCAACTGCCTCCGTGATTCAGGTGACCTCACTTACTCTGGCAATGGGAGCAAGGTTGATTGCACAGCCCCGATCACCTCGGATTACTAGATGCCAAGGTTTGGTTTTCATTGGTGCCCTGAAGTGGCCTCTGTCTGAGAACCTGCTCCCAAACTCTTCAAGTTTCTTAATGAAGATTTCAGAAGTTCTGATTGGTCCCCACTGATCTACGGCATTAAGTTTGTGCCACTATCTTGAGGAGCAAAGGAAAATATTTCTTATACTACAATTACAGTATGTGCTTAATCAATGTGTCTAATGTGCACATGCGGACCGTTGCGCACTCACTCACAACACATCTGCTCCCTCAACTTTACCTGCTACATGAGCATGAACTTTAATCTCAAAGCCAAAAACCGTCAAAGCTACAAACTGTCAAAGCCACAAACCGTCTAAAACATAAAGCGTCAAAGCCATGGAGCATCAAAACACAAAATAGCATTACAAATGTGCCACAAAATCAACCAATAGGAGAAGGTCCATTTTGATGGGCTGCTTCAAAAATAACTCAGCAACAGTTGCATTTGGACTTCAAGCTGTTCAACAAGAGCAGAAAGTTAATTTTAATCAATTTGCTCATGTTTTAGAAATGTTCTCCCACTTACTCTTTAGTAATACAACTTGTGCAGTGTTTATATTTTTTATCTACACTAAACAGATCCCACAACTATTGTTTGTGTTAGGAATACATCACACATTTTTCAATGGGGTGCTTTTTTGTTTAAAAATGAATTTTACAGTGTAAAAATGACATTTATAGTGTGACCTTATGTGTTGGTGTAAAGTTCATGTTCAAATGTCATTGTTGGTTTGACATTAAAAACATTACACAAATTGAAATAATGAGTCACAAATTTTTATGGCAGATTGCAGTTTGATAAGAAGTCTCTCCACCATCTGCTGTCTCAGTATGTCCTGTTAGACAGAAAATTCAGATTAGCAATGAAAAATGACTGATATTTAGACATTTTACCTGAGTGGCCACTTACTAGAAATGTATATTTCTCAGGGATCCTTTGGCTATGTAGGTTTTCCAAACAAAACAATACAAGCAACTTACATGTGGCTGTGGTGTGATATTTTGATTGGTCTCTTCCGATTACATTCTTTGACGAAGTAGTGTGGCTAAAATTGGAGCTGCAGTTGACGCAGCACGAGTGTCTGGGAGAGTTTAACGGGTTGGGCTGTGGAGTGTTTCCCCTGAGGCAAATTAAGGATCTTCTCAACAGCTGCATTTTTTCTCTCTATCAATAAGGGTGTAGTGTCATCACAGAGAGAAGCACACCTCACACTTGGCTCAGGTACCCACCTTGTGTGACCTCAGTGAACACCAGTGATAACCACTATGCTCACACACTGTTCAACATAGAATTATTCATTTTCTGCATTATGGTTTTGGGAACCATAATGTTCCCAATGTTTTTATCAGCAAAAAAAGTGGTTACTTATTTAAAACTGTGGAAGTTTGAGGTGGGCCTCATTTAAGGTTGTTCTTACAGGCACATGCTTACAGAAGCACACACACACATATTGGCTTTGTGTCAGCCTGTCCAGGGTGTTGTGTATTCCTGAAGTGGCTCCAGTTTTGAGCAACTTTATTTTAATCTCCAGATTAATATATGCTGATGGGGGACTAGATTAGGGTGGGGAAGTGTGTTCTGAGAGATTGGGGTGTGGGGTTGGCTGGGATGGGAGGGGGAGGGACTGAGGGGAGGAGATAGGAGGCGGAGGGAGAGATGCGGGGCATGAGTTGCTGTCCAAGTGCATGTGCAAAGTGCAAAAATACATTTTTTATTCCAATTTCTACTGTGCAGTAATCTGGCAGAGGGTACATGCATGCACACACACACACACACACTCACATGCAAACACATGCATGCAAGCACATACCTTTAAACACCCGCATGCACACACACACATGTAACTACACACAAATACATCACACCCACACATAATCATACACACATACATCAAACCCACACACACACTTACAAAATTACACACATACATACATAATATATATACAGTATATATATATATACTGTATATATATATATATATATATATATATATATATATATATATATACAGTATATATATATAAGCTTGAATTCACGCACAAATACCTACATATGTTGCATATATAATCTGTAGTGTCTTGGGTCAGAACACCATAATCACTGTAGTGTCTTGGGTCAGAACACCATAATCATCTGAAAACTAGGTAATATAAACTTGTTTGATTTGTGATTTACATCTGTATTTGTACTTGTCATGCTCTAGTCTGTATTATATTGTTCTCACACACCTTGCAATCATTCTCTGTCCGTATTCTTCTCCTCTTTCACTCGATCTTTCATTCTTTCACCTACACACTACCCAGCGCATTCTCTTTCGTTTTCCTCCTTTCACAGCGGTAATAAATTGTGGTGCTGGTAATTACACAGAAGCCTCCAGTAAATTCTGCTTCCATTTCCATTTAGATTACAGGATATTTCATTCCTATCCATCTAGAACAGGAGAGTGATGACTGGCTTTCCCCATATGCAGAAACAACTATGTTCATGGCACTTTTTATACATGCACACACACCTAGCACACAGTAAATCGTAACATTCCACTTACAGTTTCTCCACACATGAATGCACATGCACGCATATGCTTGCAAACATCACATTCACACACACATACACAATCAAATTAGAAATGGTTTTCATATCCTCACTCTCACTCTCTTAAATGATACACATGCACACATAGAGCATGTTTTTTTGAGTGTGCGATTAATAAATATTGTGTTAATTTGTGTCAACAGATGAGAATGTAAATAATCATTTCGAGGAACTGTGTATTCCTTATGTGTAGAATTAATCATTACCTCAATTTTAGAATACATAGACTGCCTTTCTCTGTCTTTCTTCCTCTTTTGCTTTCAATCTCATTACTCTCCACTTCTCTTAGTCTGTTTTCATACCACTTATATCCTGTGTCAAAGCATGAAGACCTTTACACCCCACCCCACCCTCCTTTCACGCGCACACACTTCCCCTTCTGGATAATAAAACATTCAGAAGCAATTTCATCCCCTGTGTATAAAAGAGAGGAATATGAGACCAAAGCCTTACTGAAATTTTTTAATGGTTTATAAGCAGAGAAAAGAATGCCAGAGGGAGGAACTGGAGAGGAAAGATACCAGTAAGAGCCTTTCTCTTCTTTTTCTCTCTACCCCCTCCCTCCCTACCTCCCTATTCTTTCTTTCTCTCACACTCTCTCTCCCCCTCCTCCTCAGTCTTCTCTCTTCTGTGCTGCTGCATCGTTTCCTTCAGTAATGAGTGCACTAGGCAGTGGCAGAGGCCAGCGAAAGGGGGATTAGCGAAATAAAGTGTTTCAATATACACACACAAAGGATGAACAGACTTACAGCAACAAGACGTCTTCCAATAAACATAGCCTCAGGTGTCAGCTTGTTAAACGAACTACAGATAGTTCACTTGTAACCTGGCATTACACATAACATATCAGAGTACTACCAGGGTGCTGTTCATGTGGAACGCCCAAGAAACAAATGCAGTCTATCTGTGGCCAGGTTAAGTGTGATTAGAGGGGCTTCAATGAAGGGTTTACAATTAAGTTGTCTTGCATCTACATGTGTTGTTGCATGGATCTCCTTCTCCTGTCTCCGTCTCCGGTCTAGAAAGAGAGCACAAGAGAGACAGAGACAGAGGACCCATTGTATAAAGAGTCCTGTCTGGGATTAAGTGTTCCTGTAGGGTAAATCTTTGCAGCGGGTGGGTCTGGGTCACCCTTAGAACACAGTGATTTCCCTCTATGAGATCACTCACTCTGACAACAAAAGACACGCTTAGCGACCGATACACTATAAATCAACAAATTGTCTTAACACAACCACAGATGTGCAGACATAAACACACATACTTACATTCAGATACCAGAAATGCACCAAACATGAACATCCCAGTACAGATACAGCACCACACACAAACTTATAAATACAGCAGTGTACACATCACAGTCTGTTGTGTGATCTCAAGGATGTGTATGTTTTTTGCATGCCCTTATGCAGCCTCTCTTAGTCTTCACAGCTGTATAAGTCATGGATGGACTGATTATCATTTCGACAATGCAATTCATCAGATATGTGCCTCTGAGCTTTCTTCTACATGATTATGTGTCATTCATCTGATCTATGTTGAAGGATTACTGGATACACTGCTCGTCTTCTGCATGATGGCTGTCATGGTCTAGTACGCGCTAATAAAACAGCGAATGCATATAACACATATAAAAACGCCCAGAAATGCAATCATGCCGCACCAAGGCTGCTTGCGCGAGCGACGCGGCAATGAATAGATCAATTACTTTGAAAATGTAGGTGTCAAGTCAGACCCAGGGCTGCAGTAGCTGAGGAGGATTCGTTCCTCGTTCGATTCCGTTTTAGAACCAATGTAAAGGACAGCTCCAAGCGTGAAGAGTATCGAAATTAGAGGAGTTTCTTGTCCGCCACGTCAATTCTGTTTTAAGTAGTCTAAATGCAAATTAACGCGAGGCAGTTTTAGACTAATGGAACGTACTCCACGAGGAACGAGCAATAGCGACCCCCAGAAAAGCTAACGCAAAACAATGTGATATTATTTAACACCACTTGCAATTAGTAAAGGCATGGTATTGTTTAAAAAATGTCATGTGGATGGAGTACAAATACGATCCGACGATTTGATTCCCGTCTGATCCGCCCTGTCTGATCTTCACGACTTTTCCCCCAGTTATGAAAATGTTTTATCAATCCACAGCTGAGGAGTTACAAATTGAGAGCAGAGTTGGAGGTAATCAGCATTGCGCCTCTCATTTGGCCGTCGCAGTAAGCGTGGACTTCAGGGCAGAGAGAAAAACATAACGTGTGGAGAGAAAAACATAGTTCCTGGAAGTCAATGCAGCCTTCGTAACACAGAAGAGCTCTCAACTGCTGATTCTTATCTGCCAAAGACAAGCTCGCTCTCTCTCTCTCTCTCTCTCTCTCTCTCTCTCTCTCTCTCTCTCTCTCTCTCTCTCTCTCTCTCTCTCTCTCTCTCTCGAACACACGCAAACATGCGCGTGAAAGCGCACACGCATAAGGTAAGCTGAGAGAGAGAGAGAGAGAGAGAGAGAGAGAGAGAGAGAGAGAGAGATGTGAGGGAGTAAAAACGGTGCTACTTTATTTCAAATTACTCAGAGCTGGCTCGAGCGATGCTCAAACCTTTTGAGCGGAACTGTCTGCGGCTTGCCTTTCATCCCAACAGAACTGCTCCACAGGAGACAGACACCAGCTTCAATAACTGACTTCTCGAGAGAATATGGGTCCAGCGAAGCTCACCAAACCTAACGCATTGGCCAACGAAAAATATTATTATTCATCCTTTGACAAATGCGACACACTATACACCTTCACTTACGCATCTTTCGGGATGATAACGGATACTTCCACTGCCCGGTCTATCTCCTAGCAAAGAAGATGAATCAACTCCACAATGCTGCCCTGGCTGGATGTACTGTCTCCTCACCACGGAAAGGCACAAGCGGGTGATTTGAAACACAGGTGATGATCCACTAAGAAATTGTTGGGCATTTTTTAGTTTCATTTTTCAGCAAATTTCTGTTTTAAGACTTAAAAGCACGTTGAAAGACCTTGTCAGAAGAATATTTGAGACTATCAGAAGAGAGAGAGAGAGAGAAATAATAATAAAAAGATGAAAGAGCAAGGGAACGTTTCTTCTTTGTCAAGCAATGATTGAAGCACCTGCCAACCACATGTAATTTTCTCCTCTTGGGAAATCTTCCTTGCACAACTCGCTCACCAAGTCTGTATGCTGCAGACACACACAAATTGTGTGTGATGGTGAGCTGCAAACAGACAAAGGACAAGAGTGTGAGAAGAAAGAGAGAGAGAGGAGAGGGAAAAAAGGGGAAATACAAATTCTCTGAAGTGTAGTGCTATTAGGCATTAATCATAGCCTATCATATGAACGTGTTTCATCTTCAGTCATCTTCACCTTTATCAGAGCCTTTCCAACAGAGTGCACCAGACGGGTTCCCGAGCCGACAGCCCCCTCTGTGTATGAGGGACAGGATACCTGAGAGACTAGATGGCGTGCAGCACATGCTACTACCTGGTCATCAGCTCCACGCACCTGAGCAATGGACATTTCCGCCAAGTCAAGGGAGTGTTCCGAGGCCCCCTGTGTCCTGCAGCAGTTCAGTCACTGGTAATGTTTACAGCCCTTAGGCTAGAATGTGTCTTTTCTTCTGATGGTACTTGGTATTAATAAACATTGTAAAATTGGTTGTAAATGCAGAGTGACACTCCCGGCATGAATGGTAGAGAAACCACTGTTCCATTCTCCAGTGACCCCTTGCTGTTTCCCATCCACATCAAATTGCAACAGAAGGATGAGTCTCCCTCCCCAAAATAGCTTTAATTACTTGAAGTGTGTGTGTGTTTGTGCATGAGTTTGAAGAAAAAAGGGCATACATATTTTTGAAAAGCTGTTGGGGTTAGCTTGTGTCCATGGCTGCATAATCAGTGTGTATGTGCATGTATGAGTGTCTAATGAGTGTATGTGTCATCCCAGATTGGCATAGCGTTTTCCTGACCTTTAGCTGCTGCCAAGGAATATTTTTAGCATCAGACTGGCTTTTGGTACACGTCCAGCAGTCAGGACCACAGGTGCTGCCAACCACCCAAACTACAAGATGGATTCATACCCAAATTATGATATCTTCTGACATTTAATATTTTAGACCCTGTTTATGTGTATGTATGTGTGTGTACATGTGAGTGATGCTCAGAGGGCAACTAGAAATCACAGATTATTCATGAGCCCTTAATGTGAGATGAGACAAACTGGCAGAGCTGATGACAAGTTTGACGAGAGAGGAGGAGAAATGCGGCTGGTATGTTTGTGTGTGTATGTATATATGGATGGATGGATGTGTGTGTGGCTATTCTACTCATTAGCAGACTGTCATATTTGTCCTGATGTGCCTGTTTCATGAGGTAATAAGAGGGTCTGAGAAAATGCCTGACAGGCAGTAAGACAACACAAATATCTGCTGTCAGTGTCGTCAGAGGTTTGTCAACTTTCTCAGGAGTTTGAGCTTGTGTCTTGCTATACTTTATATACACTTTCTATACTTCATACAGGAAGTCCAGTTCATACAGGAAGTTTATTGTCTCTGAAACAGTCAGGGAGCTCTCATTATCACTTCAAAGACTGCTCTTAGAATCAGCTTGGCTTTAATAAGTTATTGGAAGGAAGAGGAGTTAGGAGATGAGGAATATAGGTGGAGAAAAGACAGGAGGAGTAGAGATCAAAACTAGAGGAGAGAAGTGAGGGAGAAGCATAAAAAAAAGGTGGCAGGAGAAAAGGAGAGAAGTCAAGATGGAGGGAGGTGAAGAGACAGAATGAGTAGAGCTGGAGGGGTAGAGGAGGGAGAAAAGGAGGTAGGAGATTTGAGGTGATGTTCCCTCCAGGCTGGAGGAATGCCTTCACATCTTAGGTACCTTCCACCCTGTCCCTCTTTCTCCCATCCTATCTCCCCCAATCTCTACAGGAAGGAGACTAACAACAAATAGAGGATATTTGTTACTTTCTCTTTAAAGTCAAGTCTTTTCATTTTCAAGTCGCAGAGGATTTTGTGCATGAAGTAAATTTATATATTCATGACTTCTGCTTTCATCCATATGTCACTGTTTTGACAGGAAGCTGACGAAACGTTCAATGCACAGTAACACAAGTTTAAGTTCAAGTTGTGCTTTATTGTCATTCCGCTACATGCGGGTGCATACAGTGGAACGAAATGTCGTGCCTCACAGAGCCACGGTGCTACATAAGTACGGACATTTAACAGTAGTAACAACACAATAGTAACACAATATTACATCTGTGTTTGTGCATATTTTCCTGTCTATGTTTATGTGTATGGGGGGTGTTTCCGTTCTCGTTTGCATTTGTGTGTGAGAGTGTACTTCTGTGTGCATTTGTAAGTGTGTATACAGGAGCATAATTAATTTGTCAGTGAATCTGCAGGGAGCTGAACAGTGTACATGTTAATGAGGTGGCATTTAAACATGAAATGCCTTGAACAATTATCCTTGAAACCCAAATTTAACCACACACAAATACTATCATCCTTAAGCAAGGAGTTCACTGCAAACACACAGCCAATATCAGCAGACCAAGGAAACAGAGAGGAGCTAAGGCAGTTAGTTTGGCATGTCTTCTGATCAACCAGCACACAAACAAAGGGAACATGTGCACCCCCACACACAAATACAAACATGCGCACGCACACTATACCCCAAACACAAAGAATTTAAGGCAAGTGTCAGCTTCCATTTGCAATACTACGCTCCTGCCTCTGCTGCCCTGCAGACTGTGGCAAACTGTCCCCACTGATCACTACTAATGTTCTCCATACAGGGTTTCACACCTTGTGAAACCCTCTCATGAGAGTGTGAAAGAAAGAGAGTTAGAAATTTAGATTTTTCACAGCAAAAGTAAATTGCAAAAAAAAATCTTTATTCATTTATTCTTTCATTATCTAATTAGTTTCTTATAGCTCTGACCTAGGTTAAGCTGCTTGGTATGGGCAGATTGCAATATGGTGGAAGACTAGCACTGTCTCTCTCTCTTTAGGTCTCCATCCCTTTATCTCTCTCCCTCCCTCTCCCTCCCTGGTTCCTCCTGGTAATCTTTACATGCTTCTATGTGAACGGGAGAATACAAGAGAAGTCAATGTAGAATATGTAGCTGTGTGTTTAGCTTCACAAGTTCATGTGTACATAGAAGCATGCGCACAAATACACATACAAATCCTCAAGTTTACAGATGAGCACATTCAAATCCACCTCACTATACACACTTCAGAGGAAATTGACACCATTACACACACATTAGTCAGACTTACTGTTAGATGAGAAACAAAGGCTTGTAACAGCCATGTGTGTGTATTTGTCAATGTGTGTGTGTGTGTCTGTATGTATATATGTGTGTGTGTGTGTGTTTGTATGTATGTGTGTGTTTGCTCATTGTTACCGCCATGGCAGTGCTCAAGTGTCTTTTCCACATTTTCCACGTTTCTCTGTTCCCTGCTTCCCTGGATGGTTTCCTTGTAATTCTCTACATGTGCCTGTGGTGTGAGTGTGTCTTACCTTCCTCGCACCCCTGGTTCCATGCTTCCAATACACCTGTCTTGTTTGTAATCACCAAGAAGGTTTCTATTGTTGTCACCTTCCCCTGTGTATAGGTTTGCTCCCCTTGTCAGACCTTGTGTGATTGTAAGACCTGGTGGTCAGTGTTACCTGTCTATGTGAGCGGCCATCCTGCTTCCAGTGAAGATTTCCTAGTTTTAGATATTTTTGAGTCTGTTGGAAATACTTTGGAGTATTTGGATCCTCTCCTGAAATTGGGTCTGTGTGCATACATGTGTGGGTTGGTGCATGTGTGTGTGAAAGTACACACCATCAACTGTTAGATTATGTTTATTAAAGCTACATCAATCTCATAGAGTTCTGCACTGGCTGTACATTCATCTCATAATTTGTTGGAGATAGTTATCTGGTTTGAATGCTGTTCCCTCTTGAGAAGGCAGTAAGTGCACAGTAAAATCCACAAAATGAAGGTGAGAGAAGAGAAAGAGAAATAGACTGAAAAGAGAGTATAGTGGGTGCAATATAAGGAGGGAGAGAAAGGTACTAGCTAGGTTTTAGGTGCTACTTGTTGTAGTTGTAACCTGGAATCTTGGATGTAATTATGCATTTGCAGCTCTGTGAACTAGTAATGAATGTATAATAGCCTACACTTTTTTAACCCACCCACCCAATATCACCACTAGCCATTACTGCAGCACAAACACACACAGGCAGACACACAGGCAGACACACACAAACACACACACACACACACACATACACACACACACACACACACACACACACACACACACACACACACACACACTCTAGTCAACATTCACCAATTTGTAAATGTTTGTCAAACCATCTGGTGTTCAAGCCCAGTTACATTTTCACACTCTCCCTCCCTATTTCTGTCTTACTAACCCTAACCTCTGTCTTCATCACACACATGCACCAATCTATAATCTAAAAGTTAACAAGTGTTAACGATTGACATGGGTTAATAAGAACCCTCTAAAATACAACATTTTTCAATGAACAACCCCTGAAATACAAAATGCTTCCATTGAGACACTTTCCAGGTCCTCTGTTCCTATGATCCTCTTTAGGGGGTTTAACTCTCGAAAGATGCATCTGTTGGACCTCACACTGACTGTCTCCCCTTTCCCCCTTCTCCGATACCATTCCTCTCACACCTCTCTGCACATCCTCCAATTCTCTCCCTCTACCCAGTTCTATTTTTCTCATGTCTGTCCCTCCTATTGCTTTCCTCCGCTCATCTCTATGGAACATTCATTTTTCAGGAGGTCAAGCATTCAGTGGTCCGGTTCTTTGCACTTTTGTTTATGTGAGTGTGTACATGTGTATGCATGTCTATATGTGGGTGTATACAGTATGTGTGTTTGTGTGCATCTATTTGAACATGAGTTGAGATTTGAAGTGAGATGAGAAAGCAGAAATGTTATGACTTGTCCTCCAAGAAGAAAATAAATGACACAATCTCTTCCTAACCTCATGATTCTGCCCCTATTTCTCCTGGTTCTCTCTTTGTGGTGTTGATGATGTGCGTCCAAGTGTGTGTCTGTATTGGTGCGTATGTGTGTGTGTGTGTGTGTGTGTGTCTGTGCATGTGTGTGTGTGAGGTGGAGGGGCTTAAGTGCAGCCCAGACAGCCAAACTAATTTCCTCTATTCAGAGATGAGTCATTCACATGTACTGCAGGCTGTTGTGCAGACACTGAATCCTGGAGAGGTGAGCCATACACACACAACCGCACACACGTCCACATCCAAAGTCACTGCTGCAACTGTGCAGGTCCACATACACACATTGCTTTAGCTTCTCACACATCTCCAGGAGTGAGCCGATGCAACCCTGCTACATTTTATATTAATAGCATGGTGTGTGTGGTTCTTACATGTGATGGTATGTGTAGCTGCACACACTTGTATTATTTAATACTCCTATGAAGTATGTGACACTTGTGTGTTTTGGTGTGTCATATTGTGTGATGCTTGAATTCTGATTAACTGATTAAGTGTGTAGTCCCTGTATGTGCATCACACTACTCCAGCTCTCTCTTGTTAGCCACAGAAGAATTAGCTAATGGCTACAATAACGCAATACTATTTTTTAACAGGACTCTGTCTCACTGTAGATAACATTTTCTACCAGGAGTCTAGTACATTTGAGCAGACAGCTGCTTTGGCTTTGAAATGTATCTTGGCAGCCTCTCCCTCTGTCTAACTGTCTGTCATTGTCTTTCAATCCATCCGTCTGTTTCTCTTTCTGTCTGTTTGCTGTGTTCTTGTCTTTCTTTTTATGTCACTTTCTGCCTATCTGTCTACCCACCTGCCGACCACCCCGCCATTTCTTTCCGTGGGCATGCACCCCTCACTGTGTGTGTCTGTATGTCATATCCTACAACATCTTGCAATGTGGTACTTTTTCATCCCTGCAGTATAGTCTTACTCCAAGATGTGAATGAGGAGGAATAAAGAGGAAAAGGGGAGGAGCAGAAAGGGAAAATTCTCAAAGGATTAGAAGAGTGTGTAGGCGTGTGTATGTGTGTCGTAGGAATTCATCAATTTCCCTAAAACCTTCCTGTATTCTAGCAATCCTCTGCCACAAAGCCTAGAGGCATGATAGAGCCTCTATGAACACTCTCTCAATTTCCCTGGATTTCTCTTGGTCTCTCACTTTCTTACTCACTCACCCTTGTTCACTCCCTTCTCTCTTTCTCTTCTTTTATATTTGCATAGCTCACTCTCTCTTCCTCTGTCTGTCATATGTTATGATGCTCTGAGCCTCTATAGGAATCTATCTGTATTTTCTATAAAGATTTGCTAAACGAAATATAAAAATCTTGGAAGTTGCAGAGGCAAGTTAAGCAAGTTAAGATAAGTAACAAGGTGGCAAAGTGTATGTGTGTGTGATTGTGTGTGTGAAAGAGAGCAAGATAGAGAGGGAAAGAGAAAAATGGGAGCGTGTCATTTATGTAAATGACTGTCATCGGCCGCAGAGGAGGGAGAATTCCCAGACCTGACGAGTGGTTTAATGATTCATCAGTCTAGCTGCGGCAAGCATCAATAATGGATGCTTGAGGAGGTCACGCAGGATGGAGTACCCCTTGATTAAAGTGCTCCAAGTTAAATGTCTCACTTCCTTTTCCTTGTGAGAAAGACATACCTACTCTGCTGACACACACAAACTGCACATACACACACACACACAGACACACTAAGATGCTTCAACTTAACAGCCATCTTTCCTTCACTCCATCTTTCTCTTTGCTCTCCCAGAAATCCTTTTCTTTGGGGCTCATCCAGACAGAAAGTCAAGAAGACAGGATGAGGGAGATTGTTGGAGGACTGTGGTCGAGGACGGAACAGAAGGGAGTTAGAGAGAAGGAATTGGAGAGAGAGAGAGAGAGAGAGAGAGAGAGAAAGAAAGATATGAAATGAGGTGATCCAAATATTTATGAATTATGATTCACTAGCTTGACGTGTGGACCAGTGGACTTTTTCTCAAACTCTCTGCTACTATATTTAATTCTTCTTTTCTCTCATCCCCCTCTCCCTTCCCCTTCTTCTCTCCCTGTCTGTAAACCATATGTGGGTGTTGATGTGACAGGACAAATCTCAGTCTATTTAGAGACGTAAACCTCTAAATTCTACGCAATACAGCCTTCCATATTAATGTCCAGTTCCACACTTACACAATTGCATGCACTCACTCACACACACACACACACACACACACACACACACACACACACACACACACACACACACACACACACACACACACACAGGACATAAATGTGTGTCTAAGTGAGTATAAAATGTACAGTGTGTGTGTGTGTGCAAGGTATCCGTGGCAGAAATCTTTAAATCTCATTTTGGCATCACTACTATTAATCAACGGGCTACAGTAATCATGTCATTTTCTCTCATCTTCTGCCTGCTTGTGTATGTCTGTCTTACATACACGCACACACACTCAAGCTCTCACACACTCAGGCTTACACACAACTACATACAAGTAAACACCCTTTGTCAGCTCAGAGTTGTGTAGTGTAATCACAGACTAAATGAATCATGTTTTATACACCAGAGCTGATTACCCTCCTCATCCTAATCTGTTAATGATCTTAAAATTCATCTGGGGTGTTAGCGTGTGTGAGTGTATGAGAATGTTGCTCCATGAAGTCTTCTTGTCTTCTGATTCAGAAGGCTACAATCTCACATTATTATTATTATTATTATTATTATTATTATATTGGGTGCCACTGGAGATGACAGTTACAGAGACGGAGACAGAGACATAGATAGATACATAGAGAGAGAGAGAGAGAGAGAGAGAGAGAGAGAGAGAGAGAGAGAGAGAGAGAGTGGGAAACAGTGAATAGAGTGGGAAAGGCAAAAGAGAGTAGGAGGTAGGGAGAGAGAAAGAGAGAATGGGAGAGACAAAGATAGAGAGAATCCTTTTGTAACATTGCAAGGCAGGCATTAGGTGATGAGCTGATTTTCAGGGAGCCCCTTCATAGACCCAGAGTAGAACAGAGAGGAAGCAAAATGAGATGCAGAGTGAAAGAGAGAGAGAAGAAAGAAGAGAGAGAGGGGTGGTGCTGGAGAGGAGAAGAGAAGGGAGAAGAACGAACTGTGAGGGAGAGATTCCGCTTCTTCCTCTGTGTAACAGCTTGATGTTTTCTTTAAAGTCAAGAGCAAGCAGCGGAAAGAAGAGAAAGTGGGACATCTGAGGGGCAACAGGGTGGAAGAGTGAAGGGAAGAAGTGAGAGTGACAGGAAGAGTCTCCATGTGAATTTCAGTATAGTGTGCGTTTGGGAGTTGCAAAAAGAAATGGTTACTTTTCTACCTCCACCCCTACTGTCTTTCTCCATCCTCCCCTTACTCTTTAATTGGTTTGTGATGTTTCTTTAATGCACACAATGCAATGAGAGAGAGGAAACTTGAGAAATCAAGCTTTTAGAAAGAGAAAAACAAGCAAACCCCAAAAGATCAAGCAAGGAGCATCAGGATTTTTGGCTCATAATTACTGTATGTGCCACAGCACATAGTCAAAACACAGATAAAGGCACACAGAACACAGAATTATTCCCCTTTCTTTGCACAATTATCATGCTGTATCTGTCTTCAGTGAAGGGCTAGGTCTAGAATTCTCAATCTATTGACACCAAAACAATGAATGGTAAATTAACCATATTTATCAGTGGGATGGGTAGAGTTGAAATATTCATGAAGGTTATCTCAAATTTTGGTAGACCCAATAAGTGAACAAAGGGAGTGGCTGAGAACGATGTGGATTTCATAGGGTAGTTTGAGATGTTGTTCAATAATGGCGGCGGTGCTGAGTTTTGTTGGTGGCTATGATGTTGTGGCCCTCCTCCCTATGGGGTTTAGGACAAGTTTAATTTTCCAGCTTGCTCAGATAGTAGTGAAGGAGTTGGCTAAGTTGAATGCTAGTGACTGGTTGTTGTAGATCCAGAGTGGTTGTGGGTAGATGCAGTCATTTTGAACTTCAACAGAGTACCTGCCTTCAAAAAAGTCAATGTTTGTCAATGGGGAGAGCCCAGACTATCTGTACAAATGAAATGTACAAGAGTGTGGCAGGACCAGGCTAATGGCTCAGTTATAGAGAATTTGAATGCAGACCTTAATGTTGTAGGTAAAACTTTTCTTTTGTATATGGCTTTGCATGAAAAAGCTTACTTTAAAATAAAACATTATTATAAGAGGAACCCTCTGGAACTCTTTGGAACCCAAAAACACAGTTTTCCTGGAAGTTGGTCATGCTGTTTGGAATTAAGTTAGTTCTCACCAGAAATGTTTTCCTCTTTCTCCTATTGTTTCTGCTGTGTATTGAAGCTTTTTTGAAATTGTAGACTTCTTCTCATGGCTCCTGTCCACTCTGATCGTCTTCAGAAAGGTACTGCACCACACACTCTCTGGAGGACCCTGGCAAAGCAGTCACATTCATCCAATATACAACACAACATAGCCTGAAAGATGTACAGAGAGAGAAGAGTGGAGTGGGTAAGGATGGGGGGGAGTGTGGAGAAAAAGAGAGGACGGAGAGTGAGACAATATTTTACCTTCTGGGAGATCCAGGCCACAACGCTCTCCTGAATATTAAGGTTCCTAGATCACCTCCATCTTCAGGAGTGAGGGATGCGTAACGATGCGCACCCGTTTACCTGTTTAGTCCTCGGCTGTAGACAATTATGTTTATATATTTAAGGTGTGAGTTTGTGTTTGTCATTTGTCAAGTATTGTCATGTTTTCATGTTTCATAATATGTCATAATAGAGCATAATAGAGCATGTGGGGCATCAGGGTGATAGGGTTAGGGTTAGATTGTTGTTTCCATTTATTTTTCTTTACTAAGAGCACCTAAGTTTCTTTTGCTTTCTTGTTTCGCCGATTGGAAATTGATTAAAACCACAACCTCCTGCATTCACATCCGTCTCCTGTCTGCGTTCAATTTAACTGCATTGAGACAGACAGACAAAATGAGTGAGACAAAGGGAGTGAGAGAGTGTGAGGAGCTGGAAGGAGACAACGGGATTGATAAATGATAACCACCGAATAATGAAAGAGAGAAAGAGGAGGATGAGGGCCACACATCCAACAGGAGTCTGTGGCCCTGCTGTAGAGGAAGAAGCAAGTGATTAATTATTGATTTATTTTGATTGATTGTTTGATATGTCTGAATGACTGATTAATGACACAGACAAGAAGAACTTGATTTGTCCCTGACCCAGGCTGTGGGTGTATGCATGCCATTTCATTTTTGCCTAATTTTCTTTCTTTATATATATGTGTCATGACATGTCATGTGGTGAAAGATGTTGCTAGCACATGCTGTGATCTTGTATGTCTCCCTTTCTTGTTCTTTCTCTATCATTTTTTTTCCCCTTTCTCTCTATCATGCTATGCATTCCTCCATACTTTTCTCACTCGTTTTTTCCTTGTTCTCCCCATCCCTCCTGCTCCCTTCTCTGAAATAAACATAATACAGGCAGGCTGAAGATTGAGGCTCCAGTCCTACAGGACTATTTGGTCCTCCAGTACTGTCTTACTACAGTTTAGTCCTGTTAAACAGTCCAACCATACAATCCTCCCAGTCTAACAATATAGTCCTAACATGCAGTCCTACTATACAGTCCTACAGAACTGTACAGCCGCACAGTACAGTCCTACAGTACAGTCCTACAGGACAGCCCTACTATACAGTGCTACTATGCTGCTCAGCTATGGAGTCCTACTATTCAGTCCTAGAGGCACACTCAAGGAGATGAACATATCAGTACACCATGTGCAATCTGGCTCCACCATCTGAGATGCTGGCCTCGTTCGTCCCGTTCTTCTAGCTAGTTTTAACCAGTCTCTCTACAGTATATGGCCTGGCCTGCACTGTTTGGTTTAGCACTTGCAGTTTATTGGCTGCTGGTTATACGGTATTCTGACACATTGATAGATTTGGCTGTAGAATAAGCTTTAATGGGTAATGAAAAACACTATCAAAGTTTGACACATTTGGGTTTTTGGTTGTTGATGTATTTTCTCTATGGTGTCTTTGTGACCTTCTGACAGAGTTCACAGTAACAGAAGAGAAGGCCTAAATGGTGCTGTGCATGTGAGGAAAAAGCTGATTATTAACACCCAATTACTGAGTGTGCATGTGTGTGCTTGCATGTGTGTATGGAGGAGGGTCAGCGTGGGTGTGTGTGCGTGAGTGGCTGGGTGTAATACATAGGTAGATAGATTGTTACCGTAACAAGCGTCTCAGCCCTTAGATCAGCTGTCACTAACAACATGAGAAACCAGAGCAATAAAGTCCAAGTGTTTGCATTTGGGAGCATTTGTGTGAGTATGTACAGTATGTGAGGGTGTGTGTATGTATGTGCATGAGTGTGTCTTTGTAATGGAGCGTTGATAAGAATTCTGATGTGCTGTAAAGGTAATGATTTCCAGTCATAGAATGGGGTGAAAGGGATGATAAGAGCTAGATTACGTAGAAGACTTGATAAATAAACAAAAAAGCCAGGCTTTACAATCTAGCTCCACATTGTGAACCTAAAATGATCCAAACTCCTGAACCTAACCTTTAATGTAACGATTTCCCAAAACCCAAGTCCAACCCTTAAATATATAACACTGTAAAAGGTAAAGAAAATGTCCCCACAAGTTGAAAACTTTTTGGACTTCTATTCCCCATAAGAATAGATAAACTAGTCACACACAGACCCATACAGACTTCATATACACACCCTCACATGCACACAAACACACACATACATCTCCAGCAGGATAGAGAGACGTCAGTGGATGGTTTGTTCACTTCTTGCTTGTGTCTGAATCTTTGAGGCTGATCGATACAGGAACTGACAGAGAAAGAGAGAGAGAGAGAGAGAGAGAGAGAGAGAGAGAGAGAGAGGAGGGGAAGTAAGACAAACGGTAGCGATATAAATGGATGGAGGGAATAAGGCAGAGAGAAGGAGGTAGAAAGAGAAAGGGAGGGATGTCGTGAAAGGAAGAGAAAGATTGAGAGAAGATAAAGGAAGGAAATGTATCTTATCAGCAGGAATTACTTCTCAGTGTTTTCTTTAAGAGCTTCGGAAGAATCACTCTCTCCTCCTCTTCATTCTCCCCCTCAATTCTCCCTCTCCTTCTACCCTCCTCCCATGCTTTAATGTCCTCCCCTCTTCATCTTTTTCTATTGGGGATTGTATAATTTTGTCAACATCTGCCTGTGTGTATCTCAGAAGAATGATGTGTGTGTTTTTACAGCATGTTTTGTATATGTGTGTGTGTGTCTCTGTGTTTGTCTGGATGTGTGTGAGCACGCTTTGCCCAAGGGATTACAGGTTGAACATAGCGGTGCCAGATAGCATAAGAACGTGTACACAAGTGTGTATGTTTGTGTGTATGAGAGAGAGGGCAACAAAAAGAGAGAATGTGTGCTTATCCTTTTTTTTCCTCTCCTCTGTGTCATTCCAACTACTTAATTTTCCCTCAACATGTTCTACTGCTCCTCAGCCCCACCTCCATCTCTTCCTCCTCCCCACCTCTCCTTTCATCTCTTCACCTCTTGCTCTGTTTTCACTATCTCCTATAATCTTGCTCTCTACCTCTCTCTTTTCTTTCCCCTTCTTTTTCTGGCACGTTCTACTCTCCACTCATCACCTCTTCTCTTCTTTCCTTTCCACTCATCACCCCCTCTCTTCTCCTCCTTTCATTTCCTGTCATCTCCTCTTCTCATCTCCTCTCCACCTATCACCTTCACTCTTCTCTCCTCTTATGCCCTTTTGTCCTCTTCCATATTTCTAAGAGAATTGGGGCCAATGGAGTCTGTCATTAGATGACCCAGGGCTCATACAAGTAAGAAAGACAAAAAACATGAGAAATTAGAGAAAAACACAAGAAAGAACAGATATAGAGGATAGGGAAGTGATATATTGAGAAAAGGGCCGAGAACAGAGGAGAGTTGCAGAAAGCGATAGAAAGGGAGGGACTGACAACCTCAAATTAAATTCATGTCAAGGTGGAACAGGATTCAACACTGTTTATTGGCAGCTTCAAGCCGGAGGGAAATTAAATTATGAGGCATGTGGAGCATGCACCCACACACATGTACATGCACACAAACACACACACACACACACTTTTGTGTCCATAAAGAGGACCTCTCTTATTTGCTTTTGACTTGAAGGCTAACTTCTTTTGTATTCATGTGCGTATTCCGTTAGGGTATGTATGTGTATTTGCGTGATGTGTGTGTATGTCTATTTGTCTTATGGAGCATTGATTGGCTCCATGCTCTTGATCAAACTTTCCCTCCCTCCCTCGCTCTCCCTCTCTCTTTTTCTCTTTCTTTCTTTTTCCTCTTCTGCCCCACTACTCCTCCATTTTTCCACCTTTTTCTCTTTCTTTTTTATGTATATGTATTTGCGTGATGTGTGTGTATGTCTATTTGTCTCATGGAGCATTGATTGGCTCCATGCTCTTGATCAAACTTTCCCACCCTCCCTCGCTCTCCCTCTCTCTTTTTCTCTTTCTTTCTTTTTCCTCTTCTGCTCCACTACTCCTCCATTTTCCACCTTTTTCTCATCCTATTCTCCTCCCTCTTCCTTCTTCTCCCATCTCCCTCTGTCTGTTTTTAGGATCATGCTGAGAGGAGTGTAGGAGCTCCTCTTGAGGATCATAAGGCCCACTTCTACTGTGAGCTGTGTGACAAGCAATACCTCAGACACCAAGAGTTCGACAACCACATCAACTCCTACGACCACGCTCACAAACAGGTAGCACACATACACAATCAGACATCTGCAAAAAGACACAAACACTTTTTGGCACATGAAGGTAACATGCAAACACACACAAATACATCCACAGAAAAACGTACAGCACACACACACGCATGCACACAGAAGCACAAACATCCAAGTGGTGCATATTACAGGGTCCCTTCTACTGGTCTCAACCCACGCAGAGAAAATAATATGAACATTAGATAAAACTGTTCTGTCACTGTCATTGTTCTTTGAAAATGAATTGGAGCTCAGACAGGCCAATGCTAATGCTTTGCTTTTGCCGACGGTAGACACATGAAAGAAGTTAAAAAAGGGGGGGAGCTGACAATGGCCACTGGTGATAGGAAAACACACAAATCCATGCACACACGTGCATGCACACATACACAGGCACACTTAGAACACAGACATATATCTACCCAACCACCCCCACAATTAGAACACACCCACAGCAGAGAACTAGCACACACACTGTAGATTAGCAGCAGCAGAAGACAGTCCTCTTCCTCTTCAGGTTGGAGCTGGAGAATGGCACCTGATTGCTTCCTCTCTGTGTCTGTTCTCTCTTCTTGACACAGACAGACTGCACTACCTCAGCACAATAACTGATAAGACACATTTACTGCTCAATGCAACAATCTCCTGTGACAATCCATTCAATCAATGGGCAATCAGCTAATTTCTTAATTTCTCCATCTAGTATGGGAAAGAGAGGGGGAGAGAGAGAACAGTATGACAAAGAGGGGGGAGAGAGAGAGAGCGAGAGAGAGGGAGGGAGGGAGGGAGAAAAAGAAAATGTGTGGAGCTGTCCAGGGTGCTAATCCTATACATCTGTGGTATCAGCACCATTGACAAGTAGAACTGCTGTCCTCTCCTCTGAATTCATCCTCTCTCGTCTTCTCTCCTCTGTCCTCTTCTACCTCCTCTCATCGCCTCTGTTAGTGTCCAGGCAAGCTCATTATGAAGGCTTTCCCAAAAGACCCTCAAAAGCATCTTACTGTATGCTAGCGGCATGCACACTCATACACACATATGCACACACACACACACACACACACACACACATCATGTTCACCAGACACAGACCTATTGGAACACATCAAAGCTGTCTCCTGTGAGCTGACAGGAGGATGTTAGGTACTGAATGATAATGCAAAAAGACACCTGCTTGTGTAAGACTCAGTACAGATTAACCTGACAACTTTCATCATCTGCTTGGTGTGTGTGTGCTTGTGTTTATGTGACTGTTTTTAGGTGTGAGGAAGAGAGAGTTGGAGGTAAAATCAGTATGATGACTGTTGACTTAATATCATGTATGTGTGTGTAGAGAAGGGGACTTAATAATGTGACTTTAGTGAAATGGTGAAAGATTGTTATGATCCTCTCACGTTTCACCTGATATAAGATGAATGAGGTGATTGAATGATGTGAGGACATTAAATCCTAACACCTCACCAGTTATGGCTTACACTCTGTTAAGTCCACAGTGTTGTGAGGAGAGGAGAGAAGGAGAGGAGAGCTTGGAAAGGAGAGAGAGGAGAGTGAAAGAAAGAGGAGCAGGTAGAAAGAGGATGCCAGAGGAGATCAGAGAAAGCAGACAAATGCAGGATAGAGGGGAAAGGAGAGCAGAGCAGAGAGAAGTGAGTAGAGAGGATGACTGTCAGACATTTCTTTAAATAACAGGCAGTTCTAACTGTACTATAGCACACACACACACACACACACAAACACACACACACATACAGAGAGAAACACGTCAAGCATCTGCCAAGCATGGATAAAGGTAGGGTGAAAGCATATTAAAAAGCAAAGCAGAAAGAAAGAGAGCTATAAAGCTTTTCTGAGAGGAATACCACACCTAGGGGTACAGACAGATGGAGCTGTGTTTTACATGCACACACACACTCTCTCACACAAATTCTCTTGTAGACACACATACACATACATTCCCTTACACATTTACTCACATTCACACACACACCACACATGTGCACAGACTCCCACACATACATCTCCAACAAACACCCCTACACACGCTCTGACACACATACACACTGCTGACAGAACTACATTTCGCAAGACAGGGTGCATTAGCTCACCTGGGGTGAATTAAGAGGGATGAATGCCATACAGGAGGGCTGGATATGTTCTAGAGCAGGCGTGTTCAATCCTGGTCCTCAAGGGCCATTGTCCTGATGGTTTTAGATGTTTCCTTGCTCCAGCACACCTGATCCTAATGGATGGGTGGTTATCAAGCGCTATGGAAGGCACCAATGACCCTTCATCAGAATCAGGTGTGCTAGAGCAGGGAAACATCTAGACAAAAGAGAAGCGGGAAGTAAGAGGAGTGGCTTAATTGCAATCCTGTGGCAAAGTAAACTATCCGAAGCTTTTTCCACTATTTCACGTTGTTAATTATAAATATTTATGTTACTATCTTTAACATAGAACTCTGAGTTACACCTACGAGTGGAAAAAGTTATTTTTTTTATTAAACCACGGCTTTGTTTTCTCATGGCAATAATTTGCTCTATTGATGCCTGATATACAGAGAGGCAACCTTTCATATACTGTAGTTACCCTCAACACACCTCACATTCACACTCCCACACACTCTGACACACCCCACACTTTTAGGCACACAAACTCCATCTAACACATTCATTCATTTTCTACTGCTGGTTCCTGTTAGGGATTTCATTTCTGCTTGTTCCCATTAGGGGTTTTTCTGCTTGTTCCTATTAGGGGTCATGGGTGACTGGAGCCTATCCCAGTAACTTCAGGCTGCAGGCTAGGTAAACTCTGGACTGGGGCCATCAACTTGCAGGGCAAACACAGACACAGACAACCATTCACTCTCACATTCATTAATTCACTGTTCATTCCATCTAACACACACATGAAATCAGTCAGAAGATCTGCTTGTGGATTAATGAAGGAGACGATCCAGACAGAAAGTTGTCTTCCCACATTCTACTCAGACACTGAGCTCTTTATTCCTGTATTCCAAGAATACACCTCTTAGAGTTAGATCCTGTCCATTACCTGTCAAAGAACTCAATATCTTTGAGGATGTGCAGTTTCATATTTAAAACCAGTACTTCGATGACTCAGTGTCATTAGATGAAGAGGGTTTATGTCACTTAAATGATTGTCCTCTGGTGAAGAACTCTAGTCTTGTCCCCGATGCCTGTTGGGTGTTTGCGATTGGAGAAATGGGGGGGATTTCTGTCACTCTCACTCACTCTCAACACTCACTAACATTAAACAGTCTGAGCTCCGATGTCACTCAGGCTGCAGGCCTTGCTCTCTTTCTTTTTGTCTCTTTCTCTCTCACTTTAGAAGCCCCGATGTCTCTCCTTCCATTACTCCCTCTCTCTCCTTCACTCCCTCTCTCTTTATCTCCATTTGTGATTGACTATTCATATCCACTTAAATGCTCACAGTGAAATATTTCAAAACGTTCCTTTTTATCTCATGCCCAGAGCTGAGAGTCAAACTGAATGGATGAGAAAATACAGCGAGCATGCAACGGGAGTCACTGGTGATCTCTGTGAACGACAGCTGCCTGATGTAAGGCTTTCACACCCCATATCTGTTTCCCTCAGAGGCTGAAGGAGCTGCAGCACAGAGAGTTCGCTCGCAACGTGGGCTCCAAGTCGTGGAAGGATGAACGCAAACAGGAACGAGAGCTGCGACGCCTGCACCAACTGGCACAGTTGCGGCAGCAGAAACAGCAGTGAGTGAGGGATATGTGTGTCTGTGTATTTTGCCCGGGCAATTTCCTGCACGTCGACCATGGTCCTTCTCCCAGCTTTTCCTATCAATCTGAAGCTGTTTCTCGCGAATAAAGCAGTAAAATGTTTAAAGAATCTCAGAACAATCCTATAAGACTACCCTTAAAATGCCTTAACAGGGAATGCCTAAAGTACATTGAAAGTCAACAATTGAACAATTTGGAGTAAATACATGGTTATAGTTGTGAAGCTTGAACACAATGAAATATAACGTTTTTATTTCCCTGGGAATGTTGTTTTGCATAGCTAGTTGGAAAACACTTTGAGCCCACAGCATGAAGTCCTACTTATTTTAAGTTCAAAGTTGCTAACAGTGTCACATAAATACATTGTACACATGTTTTTCTATGTGTACACCCAGGCGTTTTCTAAAAGTGCCATTTGGAGACTCCGAAAGGATGCTTTGGTCAAATACTTATTCCATACTCAAATAAAATACCATTGCTTTTCCTAATTATTGGCTCTAATGAAAAGTAGTACTTAGCCATCATATCCCATAGCTGGATCCACCATTAGCGTTGCTGACATAGAGCAACTGAAGCATTAACACATTAAAGTGCTTTATTTGATGAATCCATATTTATTTACGATATTTACCCAAACTATTTGACCAAAATTTTAAATGTATGTACTTGAGTTTGATGTACCTTTATTTATTTTCATGCACTTGTATTATAATTTCTCCTTTATATTTCTGACAATACTTCTTGTTTGTAATTTGAAGATGAATGGCTACAACTAAGTACATAATTATATAATAACAAAACAGTATCCCTAAACTCCCGCTTTACATGCCGTGTTCATTCTGTCACCTCTGAAGTTTGACTTTGCACAAATATAATACTGATAGGCAACTAGGTATCATATATTCTGCTCCATGAAACACATGTTAATGTGCGTAATAACATGCTGTTGGTCCACTGTTACCACACATACATGGCTCTAAATTTGCATCATATTAAAATGAATTAATTTTAAATAAGCATAAATGTGGCCAAATAACTATTAGAAAACTATAGAAAACAATTTTTTGGAGAGGGAAAGTAGCCTGGCTCTGCCATCATACGTCTGGAGGTATAGGTCTGGAGCAGCAATATCCATGTAGTTCTTCTCCTTTTCACATTTTAGCAGACACAATAAGCGAACAGAAGGAGTGGCTGAGAACGATGATGTTGATGTCATTGGGTAGTTTGAGTTGTAGTTCAGTAATGGTGGCGGTGCTGAGTTTTGTTGGTGGCTATGATGTTGTGGCCCTCATCCCCATGGGGTTCGGGACAAGTGAAATTTTCCAGCTCGCTCAGTTAGTGGTAAGTCGAACGCTAGTGATTGGTTATTGCAGATCCAGAGTGGTTGTGGGTAGATGCAATCATTTTGAACTTCAACTGAGTACCTGCCTTCAAGAAAGTCAATGTTTGTCAAAGGGAAGAGCTAAGACTATCTGTACAAATGAATTGTATGTGAGTCTAGTAGGACCAGGCTAGCGGGGTAGGCCCTCATGGCGCAACCTAAGCTTTTTTCCATAAGGGTATTTTTTCCCTTAAATTACTTTTACTTTTACTAATGAGTAAATAAATACCATTACGTTTATTATTTCTTTATTAATTACTTCTAAACTCTAAGTAGTTTTTAAACCAGTACTTTTACACTTTTACTAGAGTAAAAAGCTTGGGTGGATACTTTGACAAAAGTCTTTTAAAACTCTAGTATCTACAGTAAACTTCAACTTGAGTAATGAATGTGAATACATTTGATACATCTGCAAATGACATACTTAATTTCTTCCATTAAACATTATGCCAAGATAATGACGTAGGCTACCAACATATTGTTGGAGTTGCAACTAAGCCCTTACGCAAGGTTTAGCCAGGGGGAGAGGTGGCTAACTTTTCTACCTCAAATTAAGTCCGTCTTACTATTTATGCAACAGACAGGCTTATTTAACATAATCTAACCTGACTAATATAAGTCTTAAACTATGTTTATGCAACTGGAAAAAAAATGGTTGGGATGTTATGAACAAGTGGACAACTGTCTTGATAGATAAGTTGTCTTTGTTCTGTCTGTTTTCTTTACCTATTGGTGGTCGGTCAAAGACATTAATTATACCTCCTGTTACGACTCATTCTTTAAATGGTTTACATTGATAGAATCAGAAGAATCATGGCTTTCCAATGATATGGAATTCGTACAAATATGTAACAAATAATATTGTGCATCACATAGTTTAGCACTTAAGAAGCTCACACTATGAAGTTAAAAAACATGTTATGACAGAATTTAAATGTATGTATTCTTCCTCTCTTATGTCTTCTCCTCTTCAGAGGTACAGGATGGGTCTGTCGCCTCAGAGAAAGCAGAAGGCTAAGACATAAATCCAGTCCTGGGAGTTGCAGCCTGATACACAGCCCTCTTTCCATACCACCGCAGACCTCCAGTCATTCCTGTACAAGCCCCACCAAATCCCAGGCACTGAACAAATGCTCCCATCGCCGCACCAACATCCAGTTCCCTCCCCAACCTACTAAAGCACAAGACCCCTCAGTCAAAAGGTCTCCTGCTTTGAATCCCCAGTCTTGCCTGGACCTGTCCCCCCCAAACTCCAGGTGGGACAGGGATAGCACCAGGGTAGGGGTCTCCTTCTGCTTCTCCCGGAGGGGTCAGAGACTGGAGCCATCTGCATCTGTCTTCTCTGACGAGGAGGAGGAGGAGAGGGAGAGGCGAAGGCAGAGGAAGGCCAGAATGAAGATGGAAGTGGAGGAGATGGATGAAGAGGTGGGGCGAGGTAGTAAAATGTCAACACACATTGTCCTCCTAGAACAGCGGGGTGAGGATGATAAAGGGGAAGAGAGAGAGCGTAGCTTAATGAGGGACTGTTTGGGGCAGAAAGAAGAGCAGATCTGCAAACATCCAGTGTACCGGAGCACTCCAGAATGCACCATCAAACACAGGGATAGAATAGAAGGAGGTATCCAATCGTCCTCATACTCCTCCCCCTCTTCCTCCTCCTTGGCCAGAACACGACCACTCTGGCACACACGAGACAGTCTGAGGAGGCTATCCCTCTATGACATGGAAAGAAATGGAGAAATGAAGAAGGGGAGGGAGGAGGGTGGAGAGACGGGGATTAGGAGTGGAGGCCGAGCACAGCCTCCAGCGTTGTATGCTTGTGTGCGCGGCAGAGATGGGTCCAGCAGTTTGAGGTGGCCAGTGGAGCTCCTGAAGTTCACAAAGACTCAACCTACTCTCACCTACAGCTCCAGACCTCACTGTCTCTGTTTCCATGGCAACCACAGTGGAGTGTTGGAGGGTCATCAGAACACAGGGAGGAGTGAAGTGTCCAGCTCACACATGTGCGAAAAAAAGAGCTCTCACATACTTCCTGTGCAGAGAGAGGACATCAACTCACACACACTTCTGACGGTTACCAAGGAATTGAGCTCACACACACCAGCTATGCCAACAGAGAATATTCACTCACACGTATGCCCCATTCTTATAGAAGACACAAACTCACACATACTCCTCACACACACGGGTGAGGTGAACTCAAACAAACTAACACACACAGACATATCTAACTCACACACACTCCTCACATTCAAGTTGAACTCAGCCCCCCCCCCACTAGTCAAGAATCAGAAGCTGCTCCACGGCAGAGCTGCTCCCCCCCAGACAGAGAACAAAAGGAGGAGGACAGATAAACAGTCTTCAGAAGCACATCCATGCCCCCAGAAACTTCCACCCCCCCAGTGGGGTGTCTCTGCCGGCAGCCACAAATTAGACGCTGTCAACAGGCCGAGCACGGAGGACATGCAAGAGCACCAGCCCAGGTGTGTGTGTGGGAACGACATGTGCCCTGAGTGTATGTGTTCTCAACCTGTGCACGGCTTAAAGGCGTCACCCAGGAACCACAGTGATGGTGCAAAGAGACACTGCCTCATAGAGTGGAAGAGAGGAGTGGGAGGAGGGACTTCAAGTGAGTGTGGAGAGACAGCATGCACTCTGAAGAGCGCTGTGGCCACAGTCTCTGGCGTGGTTGTTGGGGAGAAGAGTGGAGACACCAGTTTATGGGTGGGGAGGAGGAGGAGGGAGGAAGAGGGGAAGATGTCGATGGGGAGGAGAAGGAGGAGGGAGGATGAAGGGAAGACAAAGGTGGGGAGGAGTATTCGCAAGCCAGCGAGTGGCCGCCTTTCCCGAAAGAGTGAGTCTGGGACTGTCGGAGAGAAGACTTCCAGGAGTCCCAATCCAAATACACGCCCCTTAAACTGTTACACAGCACCGGGGAAAACTAGGACACACACTCTCCTTCACACGCAAAGAGAGGGGGATAGAGGGATGGAGGGACGGGAAAAGGGTGAAGGGAGGTTTTCCTGGGAGCCGCGCTTCTCCTCTCTGCAATCTTTCATGAAGTTGTCCTGGGAAGCATGTCACCATGGTAACAATGGGGGCTACCCTGACTTCGGTTACCCTGACAACAGTCCAAGCAGCAGCCCATTGAGAAAGAGAACATGCATGAAGCAGGGCAGGAAGTACAGTGAGAAGAGGGGGGAGTGTTTGGAGCTGAAAAGAAGCTGGAGAAGAAATGAAAGAGGAATCATAGGCAGAAGGGATAGTTGGGAGAGAAACAAGCAGGTGATAGACTCAGAAGACTGGGATTGGATGAGTGGACCGAACACTGGAACCCCTGACTGGAGACCCAAGCACGGGGCCATGGAGTGGACCACAGCAGCCAGGGAATTCAGTCCCAGTCCGAGAGGCTGGATCAGACTAGATGCCAGCTGGAACCAGAGGATTGGACACCCCAGAGTAGAACACATGGATAGGGGCAGACGTGCAAGGGAACCCAGTCCAGACATCTGCACCTGGAGCAGTGGGGACAGCTGGGAGGAGCAGGGTGGCTCCAGACACACCCCAGGTCCGGAGGATAGGAGAGACAGCTCAGAGTGGCCTTGGAGGTGGGAGAGCAGGCAACCTCCAAGCCCTGATTACTGTGGCAGTAGACTTACACACACACCCAGCACCAGGTATGTGTGTGATGCCGGGGACACAAGATGCCTTAGCCCTGGCTCCTGCAGCAGCATCACCAGTGAGTCTGAGCTAAGTGGGGAGTGGATCAGGGAAAGTATCCGCTCTGGGCTCACCCTGCCTTGTGCAATGAGAGCCACAGCTGCCTTGGGCCTCTCACCCTTCATGGAACGGAAATATTCACCAAGATCCTCACCCACCCCAGCACCACAACCCTCCCCCACCTTTTCCAGACTTCTCTCTCCCCACTCTACAACAGAGAAACCAACTGCCCTCATACACAAATCACCCCCCTCCACCTCTTCCATGACAGTTCCCAAAACTCCACTGGACTCCAACCTCAACCTTGACTCCCTGACCCCAGACCCCAGGCCCCCTAAGGCCCCCCTGCAGAAGAAGATCCTCCCCCTAATTGGTAAACTGCCCTCCATACAGAGACGGAAAAGAGAGAAAACAGATGAAAGTAGGGAGGAACAGAGAAGAGAGCTGAACACAGAGAGCAGAGAAGACAAAGACAGTCATTTGTCTCCTCAGGACCAGTCAGGTTCTCCTAACCATCCCTCCTTTCACCAATACCAACCTAGGTCTGAGGATGAACAGACAGAAGGGCCAATCACCTTCAGTGCTGAGGAGATGGAAAAGTACCTCCTCCTGCAGGAGCAGGCCAGAGAGCACATGCAGAGACTGTTACAGCCTCTTCAGGAAGAGAGAAACACAATTACTCACACACAGCGACACCCTCACACGTACACACACACACACATGACCCCCAAGGAGCAATTTACACACCTCTCTTTACAGAACCCACTACCGCTGCGTTCCCACCCCATGAACACTCATGCTGCATACACACACAGACAAGAGTCCTCTGCCACTCAACTGACGACATTGACCCCCCAGGATTTGTATACACAGCCCATCCCTCTGGGCCTCCTGTCTCTCCCCCATGCCTACCACCTCTCCCCCCTCCCCAGCCTCCATCCCATCCTCCTCCAAAACACAGCTCTCTCCATGGCCTCCTCCTGCCCCCTCCCCCCCACATCCCTCAGTCCCCACACGCCTCATATATCCCACTCCATACCTCCCCTGCACCCTCATCTTCCCTATCCTCATCTTTCTCCTCTCTCCCTCTCGTCGCTCTTCCCCTCAATAATGCTCTCCCATTCTCCCCTCCCTCTTCTCCCTCCTTCCACAACCCTTCATCCCTCCCCTCCCACACCCCCTTTCCCCCTGGCCCTGCACCCCCTGCGGCCTCAGAAGTATATAGACAGAGTCTGATCCTTGAGGTTCCAGGAGAACCTGTGTGCTGTGATTCTATCTCTAGTGTGACGGCTATGATGCCTCCATGTGTCCACTGGCTGTTATCAGTCCTTAGAATCAGTCCTACAAACAGCCCCAGAAACACTACAACAAGCTCCTAGGACCACTAGAGACAGTCCCCAGACCCACCAGAGATAGCTGTAGAGACAGATTCTAGAACCATTTGAAGCATCCCTAGAACCAGCCCAAGAACCACAAAAATCATTAGTAGAACCAGACCCAGAACTACTACAGTCATCCTTAGAACCGCGAGAACCAGCCCCTGGGCCACTCTGAGACAAGACACTGACTATGGATCTAAAGTAGAAAATAAAAACTGATGCAGCCACATGAAGTCAAATAGCACCACTGGACTCTTGTTCTGAATACTCTCACAGACACAAATACGCACTCGTACATGCGAACATCAAAAATGCTTGATCGTTTAAAATTAAATGCAATTTCCCAATTAGTCGGAGTTGAACTGCGTGCTTTTCGACACATGGACATGGACGCCAGGAGATGGGGCCCTTTGATCCCAGGGCTCTCTTGCTCTCCTCGCTCCAACTGTGCAGAGAGGAACGGTGCACCTGTTATAAAGACCAACTGGCCTCCTCTCATCTCCTTTTCTTTGTCTTTTGAAGTACTCTTCACAACAGAGAGAGGAGAAAGAGAGAGGCAGAGAGAAAATATCTGCCCTGCTGTGACTCCTCTCTGGGGTTATCTGAGTCCAGGAGAGAGCTTTTATACAGGGTGAGACACAAGCCCAGTGCTGGGGCACAAACACAACCCTTGGAAATAGGCAAAAACTGTTTTCCAGACTGACTCATGTAAAAAGACCTTGAAATGTATTCATTTAAATCATGTCTGCTGTGTAAATAATTTGTCCAGTGGTGCCAGACAGAAACTGCAGGAATAAAAAAGGAGCTGATGGTATTATTGCTATGAGTGTAATTTTCATTTCACACACACCCACGACAAATGCACTAGCACATATAGACAAAAACACACAATGAGAAGAAGAAACGTTCGCTGACTGAAGGGTCTGCCAGAGTGATCACTTAAATGTGCGAGGCTCCGGCAGTTACGATTTCAGAGCACGTCGGTTGGCCTGGAGAGAGTGTGGAAGCGCAGGAGGTGAGGGGATGGGGAGCAAGAACCAGTGGGAGTTATTGGGGTAGTTCTCATCACCCCAAAGCTCTAGATGGTGTATTGAGCAGGCTTCCCAGGGTGCTTTAAGAGATTTGATTGATTTGGCCTCAGTGATATCTGAGACCAGAGTCCGCAGCACAGCAGAGGCTACCGCAAGGGGTGAAGTGCACATATGTACACACACACAGTTCCAGGGGTTTCAGGTGCTTCAAGTCAACCCCTGTAGAGTCAGTAATTAGAGCGTAAGCCTCCTCTCTTCTCCTTATGACCCCTGTGTGTGTGTGTGTGTTCCCTATCCGTCTCCACAGGACAGTAGATCAAACAGACTGAGTGAAATCTAGAGCAGCAATAATTAGCAGCTGTTATGTCATCACACCTCTCATCTTCTTCACATAAGCTACACACACACCCCAATACTGCGCGCGCACACACACACACACACACACACACACACACACACACACACACACACACACACACTGCACTACAACGCTACTCAAACTATACACTCCAACGCTATACACGCATACATATTTAGCATCCGCACACAGTACCACAACCGATATACAGTGCTACAGTGCAACCCACACACAAACACTGCACTTTTTCCATCTATAAGATAGAATCCCACTTTATAAACTCTATCTTTCAGATTCCAAGCACAGATAATAAGTGGATTTTAAAACATCAGCTGTGAAAGAAAATTCCGATGGCACCATGTAGATATGAACAGTCACGAATGGCGGTTTCAATCACATTTATTTAGCTTGTACAAGTACATAAGTTTTCAACAAAGTGCTTTGTGATCAGTCATTACAGAGAACGTGATAGCCACAGGTCATTCATAAGAGTGATGCCCAACATCCCTTAAACATTTTTTAAATACACTTAGAACAAATGGTCTTGCATATGGTCAATCAATCAATGTCGCAACCTCTGTGATTAGTTAACTGTACTTAGTGACAGCTTTAAAACAATACATCTCCATACCAATTCTACAGTTATTTGATGTGGCATATCTCCCCTAAACTGTAAATAAAGCCACAAGTCATTGACTGTATTGTATCTTTAACAATACAGTTGCTTCAGACCGACTGTCTCTAGACTTACCCTCTCCTAGTTAGGTGTCATAAAACCACAGGTGGCCTCTCTACTAAATGGAGTTAAATTAACATACATTGTATTAAGTTTCTTAACCATCTGTAGACTTCACTTGAAACACATTTATTGTAACCATATTCTGGAATTCCACCACACAGCCAACTCAAGTTTGTCTCATTTCTCTTACGGTTTTGTCCGCGGCCTCGCCTACTGATGCTACCCGCACAAGGCGGCGTCGCAAGCGGTGCGAGAGAGGACAAAAGCGCGGTAAGCGCGGAGGTATACGAGCTAGGTTGAGGGCTTACCCCATAAGACCGGCTCTTCCATCACTCATGCTCTCTAACGTTCTCTCTGGAAAACAAACTGGACCCAATTCAACTCAGCCTATCTACCCAGCATGAGGCTAGGGATTGTTGTGCGTTTGTCTTCATTGAGACATGGCTAAACGACAACATCCCGGACTCCGCCATTCAACTGCACGGCCTAACCTGCTACCGAGCGGACAGAGATTCGTCACTGTCTGGAAAGACTCGCGGGGGCGGCTTGTGTGTTTATGTCAACAAAAAATGGTGTAACAATGCTGCGGTAATATCTAGATACTGCTCACCGCTGGTGGAGTTTATGATTGTGAAGTGTCGTCCGTTCTATCTGCCGAGGGAGTTCACGTCCATTGTTATGGTCGCTGTTTACATTCCTCCGTGTGCTAACGCAAAAGACGCGCTTCGTGAACTATACAGCGCCATCAGCGAACAACAAACAAATAACCCCGACGGCTTTTTCATCGTAGCCGGTGACTTCAACCATGCAAACTTAAAGTCAGTTTTGCCTAAGTTTTACCAACATGTGAACTTTGCAACAAGGGGAAACAACACACTAGACGTTGTTTACACAACAGTTAGGAACGCATACAGAGCCGAACCCCGCCCCCACCTCGGGTACTCAGACCACATCTCTGTTATGCTAATCCCAGCATATAGCCCACTTCTCAAACTTGCGAAACCGATACTTAAGCAAATCACGGTATGGCCAGAAAATGCTACCTCTGCACTGCAGGACTGCTTCCAGGACACAGACTGGAACATGTTCAAAGAGGCAGCTACTTATAACAATCACACTGACCTACAGGAGTACACTGAAACTGTGACTGCTTACATCAAAAAGTGCACAGATGATGTGACAGTCTATAGACAGGAAGTGGCACAGATGGCTGAATGGTGTGGTGCAAACAACATGTCCCTCAATGTGAGTAAGACAAAAGAAGTTGTGATGGACTTCAGGAGAAACTCCGCAGATCACCCCCTACTGTCCATCGACAGCTCGCCTGTCGACAGAGTCAACAGCACCAAATTTCTGGGGGTGCACATCACAGATGACCTCACCTGGACCACCAACACCAAGTCACTCTCCAAGAAGGCACATCAGCACCTACACTTTCTCCGCCGGCTGAGAAGAGCAAGTCTCCCTCCACCCGTCCTCACCACATTCTACAGGGCCACCATTGAGAGTGTGCTGACCAGCTGCATCACTGGCTGGTACGGGAACTGCACTGAAGCAGACCGCAAGACCATCCAACGAACAGTGAACACAGCTGCAAAGATCATCGGTGCCCCTCTCCCCTCAATCCTAGAAATCTTCCACACACGATGCTCCAGCAAAGCCAATAGTATCGTTAAGGACCCCACCCACCCCTCCCACAGCCTTTTCCAGCCGCTACCTTCAGGTAGACGCTACCGGAGCATCAGAGCCCGCTCTGCCAGACTGATCAACAGCTTCTTCCCCCAGGCTGTGAGAGCCCTGAACTCTTCCGGGTCTCTATGACTACCCACACAATAACTACGACTATCAGAAAACTGGCACTAGTCACTCACCGACTGCACTTTTCATACACACTGCCGTATGTACACAAACTGCACTAAAGACTCTGTAATAATATGTATCTATTCTTCGCACATGTACAATACTCTTTGCACATGCACATCGGTAAGTATTCGTACTGTTTGTATAGTTAGTATCCTGTTTAGTTTATGTATAGGAAAAATGTTATATTTATTTTAAATTGTTTGTTGTTTGTCTGTACTGTTGAATGTCTGTACTTATGTAGCACCGTGGCTCTGTGAGGCACGACATTTCGTTCCACTGTATGCACCCGCATGTAGCGGAATGACAATAAAGCACAACTTGAACTTGACCTTGAACTTGTGTACACGGTCAGTAATAGGCAGTACTTGAGGGCCCAACACAGCAAAAATAAGATGGCTGAGAGCAGGAGAGGACATCAGATATATTGTCTGTAGACAAGGGGAGCTAAGAAAAGATTGCAACTGGAGAGGATGCTGTATCTGTCTGTATGTAGATTCAGGGGGGGGGGGGCCTGAGAAGAGAATGCTAGATCTGTCTAACTAGACTGCTCTACTGGAGGAGAACACTGCATCTAACTGTAGACAGGGCTGTACATGAGAAAGCAGACAAAAGTACCAAACTCACTGAAGTGCTGAGAAAATGTTGTGCGTGACTGTATGCATTTGTGCTCAAACACATACTGTACTCACACACATGCACATAGCACAAACACAATTGGAGACATAGGAACTCGTACATACACTTTCACATACAATTGTACTTTACAATTGCAAACAAACAAAAGGTTGTGTGCCCTCCTCCCACACATGCTTCTCTCAGAGACTTTAGTCATCTATTGCCTTAGCATGCACCTTGTCCATCTTTCTAACCTTTCTGCCCTTCCACATCTCACCTATAACATCCCTTTATCACTGATGCAAGGCAGGAGTGCGCCTGTAAATTCCTCCAGACGCGAACAGTCTCTGCTCTAATGCCCACACCCACATGATTAACAGTAATATTATGCACAAGTGCAACCACTTTATTAGTCTTTACCAGTTTGTTGTTCTGTTGCCTTTAATTTTCTGTAATCTACCTAGTAATTGACGTCAGAAGCATATTAAGCACATTAATGGCAATTTTTGTCTTCTTCACCACTCCACTGTTAGCATGCTGTACAATACAGAAATATGATGAGGGAGGAGTCCATGGAGAAGCCTGGGTAGATGGCTTGAGAGTGCTGAAGGACAGGGTATTGTGTACAGCAGGATGCCCTGTCACTGTCACTGTGAATGAAACACTCAATTCTAACATCAGCCTTAGAAGGTTTTTACATTTCTATAATACGTATAATTTAATTACACGTATTATACTGTACATCCATACACATACACACACACACCGCACGCACATCTGCGCACACAAGCACATAGATCTGTATTAAAATGCTGTAAAAATGTGATGTGATACATGGTTATAAGACAGCATGGCTGATTTCTTGGTTGTGTTATCTCAGAGAGACAGATGTTTGTCCTATAGATAACAAAACACACATGCATAAAGCACACTCACACACTTAAGCAATCAAGTACACACATCCACACACTAAATGAAGACATACTGAGAAGCACTGTAAGTCAAAGTTATTATTGACAAAACAGAGATCAATAATGAGTGGCGTTTCATTCTTTTGAGCGATGAGATTGAATGAGTTTCTGTTGAAAACAGACAACCAGGCCTTCATTCTGTCTCCCACATACACCCACTTCTTAGAGTAAGGCAGGAGGTACAGGATATCTTAGTGACCTTATTGAACTGCATCACGCCATCAGTGTGATGTGTCTCCAATGACCAGGAAGAAAGCCGTGAGTTGGTGAATTTAAGTCAATTCATTATTACATCTCAGGACCCAACCAGCCATAGCAAATCAGGAAGTTCATCCTTTAAAGGAAGTGATCTTCCCTTCTGTCCCCCACGCACACACCACTCACCATCAACAGGACCTCCCCAACTCCCTGTAGAGCAGATCCACCTCTACTCTGTGTTCACTAGCAATAACAGGGAGTTGAGGATGTGTTGACAGGAGTGTTTGCAAAGGCTGTAAAAAACATTATTCACATTCTGTCAGACAGACACAGTGAGACGGGGTTGTAAAGGGACAGTTCACAACTTAGTTGTAGTGCTGTACAAATAAAGGAGAACTGAAGCATTATACTCTCTGTCCCTCTTGTTCTCTCCATCACTCTCCCTTTCCGTCTTTGCCTTGTCTCGCTCTGTCTCTAAATTCTTGCCCCTTCTCTCATTTCCTTTCACTCTCTGTCCCCATCTTATTGTCTGTCTTCATCCTACTCTCCTTGTCTCTCTCTCTACACTCCATCCTCATCTCTTCTCTTTCTCCCCCATCTCTCTGTCTCTCTCTATCCTCTCATCTGTCACTCCCTTTGTACCTCTCTACATCTCTCTCTCTCTTTCTGAGTCCATGTCATGTCCCTCCTGTTTCAGTTTATCTGATTTCTTTGTAATTCTAAGGATTGGTTTGATTTCCACCTTAATATCCCACGAGAGATGACCTTCTTAGCTTACTAATTAACACAAACACACTCACACATGACAAACTCTGCGGTGTGTGTAGGCATACTATGCGGTGGAGGGAAATTGTGTGTGGCAATGGTCAGTCCCACATATAAATGTTGCTATGACAACGTAAATTTTATAATCTGTTAATTCCAGATTATTCTCCCCTCCACTCATCTCATTATGGCTGATTAATAAATCACACACTCAAACCCTCTATAATAATAGAATGGTTACCATGGTATAATTAAGGTACACTTATGGTTATCTTGGAGACAAAGTCTGGGTGGGGTTTTAAATCTGAAAAGTGCAAGGCAGCCAATCAAAGGCACCCCCATTCTGAGGGAGGGACATTTACCATGATTCTCAGGGGTGTACTCTCCAGACACTAGCTATGTTTGAATGGTGCTGCCCTTGTCTAAGAGCAGGGGAGAGGGTGTTTCCCTGCCCAGCCAGAATGGGGGGTTTCACTAGTGAGGGACCATAAATGACCATAGTGGCTCAGAATTACCAGGAAGTCCCACCAGAAAGGGGAGGACGGATCAGGAGCTAATAACGATAAAGGTCTGTTGAACACACACATATACACACGTTGAGATAATCAGAGACAAAATGAGATTGAGAGGATCCACCTTTCTTATCTTCTGTCTTTAGCTCCTTATCTAAACTTGTTCTCTATTTATAGTGTCTATATTTTTCACACACACAATCAGTTTTCCTCATCTGAGCTCATGAGATCAATCTCCTGAGAAGTGCTTCTATCGTGGCCTGAATCTAATGCTTCTTATCCCAACAATCCCTAGCATGAGGCTAGGGATTGTTGTGCGTTTGTCTTCACTGAGACATGGCTAAACGACAACATCCCAGACTCTGCCATTCAGCTGCACGGCCTAACCTGCTACCGAACGGACAGAGATTCGTCACTGTCCGGAAAGACTCGCGGGGGCGGCTTGTGTGTTTATGTCAACAGAAAATGGTGTAACAATGCTGCGGTAGTATCTAAATACTGCTCACCGCTGGTGGAGTTTATGATCGTGAAGTGTCGTCCGTTCTACTAAGACTATCGGAAAACCACTAAGACTATCGGAAAACTTGCACTAGTCACTCACCCACTGCACTATTCACTTTTCATACACACTGCTGTGTGTACACAAACTGCACTAAAGATTCTGTAATATATGTATTTTTATACGCCCATATTCCTTGTAAATGTACAATACTCTTTGCACATGCACATCGATAAGTATTCGTACAGTTTGTATCTTGTTTAGTTTATGTATAGGAAAATTGTTATATTTTAAATAGATTGTTGTTTGCCTCTACTGTTGTATGTCTGTACTTCTGTACCACCGTGGCTCTGTGAGGCACGACATTTCGTTTCACTGTTTGCCCCCGCATGTAGCGGAATGACAATAAAGCACAACTTGAACTTACCTGTATACCGGTTAGAAGATTCTCCAAAGAGATAGCCAGAAGGAGAGGTCTGCACTATGCTGGTGCTAGCAGCCATGAAGCGTGGAGACCCCTGTGTGTGAGTTGCAAGGGCACAAAAGATGCAGAAATGTGCTATCAAGATGCACAAATAAAGCAGTTTCTGTCCACATTTGAAAACAAACTGAGTTTAAAAACTGTTTAGACCGGAGTTCGACACCTATAGTTTACCAGGGGTGTTGAACTCGGAGTTCAACACCTATGGTCCTCAAGGGCCCCTGTCCTGAAGGTTTTTGATGTTTCCCTGCTCTAGCACAGCTGATTCTGAAGATGGGTTGTTATCAAGCTCTTTAGACCATCCATCATTGAGACAAAGTAGAGGTCTGAGAAATGTGTTTCTGTGTGCATACATGTACTTATCAGTATCCCACATTCTGCCTTTTAAAGTCCCTTGGTGAACAGTCTTTCTTTGATTAACAAAGAGAGCAGGAACCGTAACAAGAACTGGAAGCAATACTTTGTGTGTACATAGTTTATTCTTTGGATGTGTTGACCAGGCCTTGAGAGGCAGTAAACAGCTATATGGAAATCACATATTTCATCAGTCCATCAACCTAGAGACATTGTTCATATAGAAAAGTCATTTCAAAGATGATTAACTTATAAGTCTATGAAGTACCAGCAGTTTAGAAAAAGTGTGAACTGAAAATAGTTGTTATTGTCTGTCAGTATTAAGGTGTGTATTTTCTCCAGGTTTAGTTTTCACTTTTCCAATCTTTTATGAACTGAGTTTGACTAACAGGGATACGATGCTGAAGGAACTTCAGATAGTACAGTGCTGAAGGAGTGGAGGAGATGAGGTGAGGAGAGAGAGGCTGACTGAAACAGAGATGCAGATAGACAATGAAATCATTAAGAAGGTTAAATTGAAAACAATTGTGGAACAGTGTTTCTCAGCATCGCAGATGAACCACATCTGCAAAAAGAAGCTTGAGTCACATTGTTCTACAACCTGGATCACACACCTCATCAGACCCTAAAACACTGTTGACACACTGTAGAATGCGTGTGTGCGTGTATATTTCAGGGAGAGGGTTTATAGCTCAGTGTTCCATGGCAGCAGTCTCCTCCTCTTCTTTTTCCTCCTCCTCTTCATCACTGCCAGGTTCAAACTCCTGATCCAGGGTTGCACCAGCCCCCTCCTCTCCCTCCATCACCTCCCCTCCAAGCTCACCCAACAGCTGCTCCACATGCTCCAGCATTGAGGGATCATCACAGCGCAGCTTGCAATACAGCTGAAACACAAATACACACAGGTTAAAAACACACACACAATCACATATTATACCCATTAGCCTACATTCAGAGAGCACTCACATAATATTCTGTTATAATGGGCAAATCTGGAGTCTAAAATGCTCCTGTAGTGTCTGCAGCTTTTTGTCAGCCACTTTTAGGAACAGGAGCACTGGTAAACAGGGATTGTCTTTTATTTGGAAAATCAGGACATTTTATACACTGATAGCAGCTGAGAAGCGATACAAAGGATATTCATCTCCCTCGATTACCCACTCATGCATACAAACACCAGAAAACACACACACAGGCGATCATTGTTATCTCAGGAAAATAAGATGGAGCAAGATTTTTTTAAAGTCCTTTTCTAAAATGGACCATTAAATTAATCTCAGCACAATACTCTGCCTTAGTCTAATTATCCTCATGATATGACTGCTCAGTGATAAGTAATTCTGGCAAAAAGAATAGCAGGCCTAGCCATGTGTGTGTTTCTTTCTGACACACACAAACAATGTCTCCTCTCCTTTCTTCCCAGGAAGAGACATTCTCTGGTCCAGGGGTAGAAGAACCAGGCCAAAAGAGAGGGTGAGAATGTGTGTCGCCCCAGGAACAGTCACTAAGCAACAGTAGGCCTTGACAGCAGACAAGTCCTCTGGGAACTCATTTGGAGACAGACAGAGAGAGAAACAGAGTGAGAGGCTGTGTGTGTGTTTGTGTGTGAATGAGGTCTGTGCATGTGAGGCTCCAAGGATCTGTAGAGAAGCAGGGGGAGAATTAGAGTTGGTGACCTAGACTGAGGCACTGGTCCCTGGGGGAGCAGACAACCCGAGACCCCTGGAGGACCACGGATGGAGCTATGTTCTGTCTCATCTTCCTCCCATTGTGAAGAAACATGCTTTGTGATGTGAAGAGCTTAATACCACTTTGACTGAAGTTGTTTTGATGTTGGAAGCAGCCTCATATATGCAGGAAAACATGTGTGTGTGTGTTTGTCTGGACCACTGTGTGTGTGACTGTTTTAAATGAGCAAGCTAGTATTAGTGTGGCACAACAGACCAAATTACCTGGCATCCCAGCACTGGAACATTCCTCATTCAGACAGTGTGAGCCGGCTGTATAAACAACCAACCACAACACAGACTGCTGCTGAGCTCAGCATAGACACACACACTGACCAGGTAATTTCTCATTTAGAGAAATATGTGTGCGTCAGTGTGAGATGTTAGGGTGTGTGTGTGTGTGTGAATTTGATTGATGGTTGCCTAGTTCTTTTATTAAAAGCAAGGCCAGACCATACAGTTTGCATGTGTCTCCAGTATACACACACCCACACAAAGCCATACTAATGACAATGCTGTTTTGTGGCTGTGTGGAATAGTTGTAGATAGAAAAGCAGCAGGAATGTTATCCTTAACACAGAGAAAACTGACTTCCTTGACCTCCCTCATGTTCATCTCCATCCCTCTGTCACTGGGTAGGCTTACTTATCCCTCCATCACTCTAGTTAATCTCTCTCTCACACAGTACCTAACCCATCCCAACCACCCCCTTTAGATCTCCATACTTCAATACTCTTTCATTCCTCTCTCTCACTCCACCTCCATGGCTCTCACACCTTGTCTCTCTCCAGCACAAGTGACAGATAGGCCTCAAAGTTTAAACTGATTTCTCTCTTTCTCTCCCTCACACACACATACACACATTTCATGAAATTAGAGTGGAGTGAGGTGGAGATCCAGTTGGGGTAGGCAGTATGAGAGGAGAGTAGGCAGGTGGTCCGAGTAGAGAGATTAAGAGGACAATGCTGGAATGTGGGTTGATGGTGAGAATAAGGGTGAGGTGTGTGTCTGTATGTGTGAGTATATGTGTGTGGATGGGGTATGTATGGGGATGTATGAGTGGGTGGGTGAATCTGAGATGAAATGAGATGAGTGTGACCAAGACCAAAAGACAGGATGGAGGTTACGCATTGTGCATGTTAGTGTGTCAAATATATGTATGCGTATATCCGTGAGTGTGTGCATGTGTGACAGAGCTAGTGTCATAGTGCTTGAGTGTGCAAAGGGATATCAGAGGTCCTGTTTGATTGGGCCAAGAGGAGTCCCAAAGGACCAGATTCAGGCAGAGCTTGGACCACCACCTGTTAATGTCATTTTAATGCCTTAGGCTCTAGCAGCTAGAGACCTTTCAGCTAGAGTCTAGCTGAAAGGTCGGGCTGCAGGAGAGGTGACTGGCGAGGTGTTAAGAAACGCTATGTGGTGAGTGAGCGTGAAAGAGAAAGACAGTATGTGTGCGAGAAAATTAGAGACAGAGAGTATGCGTGTTTCGCGTGAGGCCGTCCCCCCGGGAGAATAAGGGCACGTCCTGTTAACACTCGAGGAGGTCTAATCTAATCTACTGTCACACCCTGCCTTTTGTTTGTGTGTATGTGTGTGTGTGTGCATCTCACATTAAACATTCACCATCTGCCCCCTCTGGTGGAGAAAAGGGAGGAATGTGAGACTGTGGCTGGACACATGCCTTTACGGACACATGCCTTTACGGACACATGCCTTTACGGACACATGCCTTTATGGACACATGCCTTTATGGACACATGCCTTTATGGACACATGCCTTTATGGACACATGCCTTTATGGACACATGGCATCACAGTTTGAGTGTGTGTGCACCGAGTGTGTGCGTGCCTGTGTGCATCTGCACGCTGAACTGTTGAGCACACACACATACACACAGCTTGTCTTCTTAAAAAACACAGCGTATCAGATGAATTCAGATATTTTGATTTGGAACTATTTGGAAATGCAATCGGTATCACACAAAGAAATATGACCATTGACACACACATTTCCACATTGGAGCTCATTTAGTCTTTCCAATGGACTCCTTGTAAATAATTAAATGCACACATACTTTGAAACAATGCTTAGATATAAACAAGAAGTGGCTTACACCCTCACAGTCCTTCCATGGTTTTGACAAGCTTATATCTTCTTAAGGCTAACTTTAGTAACTTTAAGAGGATATTCTCTTTCTGCCCAGCCCCATCTCCCATCCCTCGTCCTCTCTCTCCTCTAAACACGCCCCCTCCACACACATGTTAGGTCGGTGTCAGAAGACAGATGGTACTATTGACTCATTAGACAGCCTGTCCTGTCACTAGGACAAAAGCCAGGGAAAGAGGGGACGTGCTGTATGTGTGTGTGTGTGTGGGGTGGGGGCTGCAAAGAGAGAAAGATACAGAGAGAAATATCCATACACACAACCGCCCATCCCCTCCCCCTCCTTAAAACAGATCTGGCATCCCCTAACCAACAGTCCTCCCTGCCCCTCATCCGTCAGCCAATACATTTCAGTTCCAAATATTTGGCCTCACCCTTATTCTGTTTACTCCTCATGGTCACTCTTAGACCCCCACAACCCTTACTTCCACACTAGCAGTTTACTGGGCGTGCAAAAGCCCAGTAAACTGCCATAAACTGGGCGTGGATGTTGGAGCAATCAAGTCTGAACGCTAAACATGGCCCAATCAGATATGCAGGAGGCCAGGCTACAGTGTGTGTGTGTGTGTGTGTGTGTGTGTGTGTGTGTGTGTGTGTGTGTGTGTGTGTGGAGGAGGAGGAAAGGTGGGGAGGGCTTTCAACAAGATGTGAGGTCATAGGTGAGAGGATGCAGTCATACCTTCTTGGCTTTGGTCAGGTAGGATCTAGCAGCCTCCGTCAGTGTCTCAGCTTCCTCCCTCTCCTCTTCCTCCGCCTCTCTCCCTTTTCTCACTCTCTGCTCCCCTGCTTGTTCCTTCTGCAGGCAGCATACCCATCCGGACAGATACCATACCTGAGAGGGAGGGAGTGAAAAATGTAGCAAGTGAGAGACATGGAAAAAGTGGGAGCGAGGGACAGAGAACATCGAACAGGGAAAGTAAAAAAAAAAAACTGTTATTTGTTACATTAACAGAGGTGTGGACCAGACAAACACATTTGTAAGTGTCAGAAAGCATGTCTGCATGTAACTCATCTCTACCAATGATGAACAGATTTTTAAACAAACAAAGGCAGACGAGTTAGGTATACACCAATGCACACATACATTTAAACATGTAATCGCATTTATGCAAACACACACACAGTTCTCTATCTTAAGTCACAAAGACCATCACCACACTCGCCAACCAGAAGCCATGGTTGACAGCAGAGGTTTGTGGGCTGCTAAAGACCAGAGATGAAGCTTTCAGATCGGGAGATAAAGCAGCCCTCAAAACAGCAAGGGTCAATCTGTCCCGCGGCATTAAAAATGCTAAACGGTCATATGCCCAAAAAAATCAACAATCACTTCGAAGACAGCAGGGACACACAGAGTCTGTGGCAAGCCCCTGCCACAGGCCTGTGATGATGACATATCCCTCCCAGATACACTCAAACACTTTTATTCACGGTTTGACACGCAGAATGTCACACCAGCACAAAAACTACCCACTACCCCCAAAGACCAGGCACTCTGTGTCTCCAGCTGACGTAAGGAAGACCCTATATAGGATCAACCCACGCAAGGCTGCGGGCCCCGACAATATACCTGGCCGTGTACCGAAAGACTGTGCTGCACAGCTGACAGATGTCCTAACAGACATCTTCAACACCTCGCTGGCCCAGGCAGTCGTCCCTACATGTCTCAAATTATTAAATTTTTTGAATTGTTAGATTATTATCTTCTCTACTTTTCATTTAAGATCTGTATATGTTTATTGTTTGCACCTTTCTGGCACACAAAATTCCATGCAAATATACATGGTGAATAAACCAATTTTGGGTGCACGGTGGCAGTGCGGTTAGAGCTCTTGCCTCCCAATAATGGGAACAAGTAGCACTGCTGTCCCTACCAGGGATCGGCAGAAGGAAATGAATGAATAAACTGATTCTGAAGCTCTGACAAGAGCGCAGTTTTAAAAGCTGAATTCTTTTGTAGTAACTCCCACGTTTTGTGTGCAGAACACAAGCTTTAGCTCAAACGTTCAAGCTCCACTGTAAATTAATCATAAGCTGACAGTAAGTGACCTCCAGAGAGAGGTGTATGTGAAAGCGTATTTCTTCTGCCTCAGCACAGTTCTAACACACTGAAAAAATAGTGTGTGAACGCACAAGCCCACACAAAGCAGGTGTCACAGTGCTGTCTTCCGAAGTCATTTAAAAGTTCAGCACCCCTTTTACTACTCTCAATCTGTCATCTCAGATGTATGTGCACGTACACCTGTGTGTCAGGAGAGCATACTTCAGACACTGCAAAAGTATAACAGAACTAATGTCGAACCAGAAATGCTGCATTTACTGTTAAGATATACAAATGTGGAATTAAAGCTCTCTCCACACACACACACTCACTCTGCATCAGCGTCTTACTCATAGCTCTTCCTGATAGTGTGTGCAGGGCTTTACGATGCCAGAGCTGTGTGCATAACACTAATGATTAATAAATCCAAGCAGCTGAAATCACCAGCACCTGTATGAGAAATTCCCTGGGATCACCTGTCTGAACTTGCACACTCCCCACCACCTACAGCAGGTCCATCACCAGCACCCACCTGGACCACCTCGTCATCCTCTTCCAGAAGACCCTCCAGCACATCCACTGCCATCTAAGAGGGAGGGAGAGAACAGGGGGAGGTAGGGAGAGAACAAGGGTGAGGGAGAGAGAACAGAGTAGGAGAGAGAGGGTATGAGAGGTCAGAGACCCTAAAAATAAAAATTACAAAGCCCGTACAAAGCTTCTGTTCCGTCAACGAGGTGGTCAATGGTCAACAAGACAGCTGACACGGAGGTCGATGGGCCCCGGACCATATCTCAGAGTCGATAGCCACTCTCCTCTCATTGATCAAATCTCATCTCCGCCATCACCTTCATTGACAATTAGGGGGGTGGGGGGGGGGGGGGGGGGTGCTGTCAATCAATAAAAATCCCCATGATCAATCAACCTTTTCAACACTTGTTTAACATTTTCTTACTGACCGGAGCCTTTTGTTCTCTCTTCCTCAAACATAAATTCTCCCCTTCGTTTCCTTAACCATGCTCCATCTACTCAATTTATATGCTCAAATCCTTCCTTCACCACTACCTTTTACACCTCCTGTCTTTACTCTTAGGATAACATTTTCTCTGGCCTCTCTGCTTCTAGCCATGGTAGCCTGGACTCCATGCAGGACTTTGACTTTGAAAAGAGGGGGAGAGGGGGCAGAGATTGTGAGTCAGAGAAGGGGAAGTGTGTCAGCTTGTATGGTCCCAGGTGATGGAGTATACAGTCAGGTCCATAAATATTGGGACATCGACACAATTCTAAAGTTTTGGTGCTATACACCACCACAATGGATTTCAAATGAAATGAACAAGATGTGCTTTAACGGCGACTGTCAGCTGTAATTTGAGGGTATTTACATCCAAATCAGGTGAACGGTGTAGGAATTACAACAGTTTGCATATGTGCCTCCCACTTGTTAATAGACCAAAAGTAATGGGACAGAAAAATAATCATAAATCAAAATTTCCCTTTTTAATACTTGGTTGCAAATCATTCAGTCAATTACAGCCTGAAGTCTGGAACACAGACATCACCAGATGCTGGGTTTCATCCCTGGTGATGCTCTGCCAGGCCTTTACTGCAAGCGTCTTCAGTTCCTGCTTGTTCTTGGGGCATTTTCCCTTCAGTTTTGTCTTCAGCAAGTGAAATGCATGCTCAATCGGATTCAGGTCAGGTGATTGACTTGGCCATTTGTAATGCTCCGAGGTGAGAGTCGGGAGGCAGATAGGAGCCCACAAGGGAGGTGCGGTTCAACAAAGAGTAATTTATTACAAACGTGGGTACTGTGGCCGAAATACCTTCACCAAAACAGAAGACGGATTTCTTTCCAGTCAGGGTCCCGGTGATTCTCTCCCACTTATCGGCTACTCGCAGCTTCCTTCCATAACTCGGCTGCCTCCCGCAGCCGCCTGGTTTCTTTCTCCGCCTTTTTCCTCCCTGGCTGCACCTGCTTGGCCCAATTTATACCCCCTTGATTGGGGATTGCCTGCAGGTGCGTCCACTGCCCAGCTCCCATTGGCTGGAGCACCTGCACTGGGCAGTACCTGCCACCGATTACCTCCCCCTCTCTCCCTGGTCTGCCACACATTACATAACAGTCCACTTCTTTCCCTTCAAAAACTCTTTGGTTGCTTTTTCAGTATGCTTTGGGTCATTGTCCATCTGCACTGTGAAGCACCATCCAATGAGTTCTGAAGCAATTGGCTCAATATGAGCAGATAATATTGCCCGAAACACTTCGGAATTCATCCTGCTGCTTTTGTCAGCAGTCACATCATCAATAAATACAAGAAAACCAGTTCCAATGGCAGCCATACATGCCCATGCCATGACACTACCACCACCATGCTTCACTGATGAGGTGGTATTCTTAGGATCATGAGCAGTTTCTTTCCTTCTCCATACTCTTCTCTTCCCCTCACTCTAGTACAAGTTGATCTGTCCATAGGATGTTGTTCCAGAACTATGAAGGCTTTTTTAGATGTCGTTTGGCAAACTCTAATCTGGCCTTCCTGTTTTTGAGGCTCACCAATGGTTTACATCTTGTGGTGAACCCTCTGTATTCACTCTTGTGAAGTCTTCTCTTGATTGTTGACTTTGACAAACATACACCTGCCTCCTGGAGAGTGCTCTTGATCTGGCCAACTGTTGTGAAGTGTGTTTTCTTCACCAGGGACAGCATTCTTCGGTCATCCACCACAGTTATTTTCCGTGGTCTTCCGGGTGTTTTGGTGTTGCTGAGCTGTTCTGGTGCGTTCCTTCTTTTTAAGAATGTTCCAAAAAGTTGCTTTGGCCACGCCTAATGTTTTTCTATCTCTCTGATCAGTTTGTTTTGTTTTTTCAGCCTAATGATGGCTTGCTTCACTGATAGTGACAGCTCTTTGGATCTCATCTTGACAGTTGACAGCAACAGATTCCAAATGCAAATAGCACACTTGAAATGACCTCTGGACCTCTTATCTGCTCATTGTAATTGGGACAATTAATAATAATTAATAATAGTAATAGGGAATAACACACAACTGGCCATGGAACAGCTGAGAAGCCATTTGTCCCATTACTTTTGGTCCCTTAACAAGAGGGAGGCACATATGCAAACTGTTGTAATTCCTACACCGTTCACCTGCTTTGGATGTAAATACCCTCAAATTAAAGCTGACAGTCCGCAGTTAAAGCACATCTTGTTCGTTTCATTTGAAATCCATTGTGGTGGTGTAGAGAGCCAAAAATGTTAGAATTGTGTCGATGTCCCAATATTTATGGACCTGACAGTAGATGTCTTCATGAACCTGAGTTTGCTGAACAGATATAAGTAATCATAAAAGAGAATGGCAGAAGCAAGACACACACACAATTATTTCCAACATAACCGGACACACCGTAAAACTAGAGAGAAAAAGAGAGCGACTGTCAGCTGCAAGACTTATCCAACTCTCATTAGAGTTGGATTCTTCACCCTTTACTCTGATGTTCTTTTCATTCAGGTACAGTGGTTCCAGTGGCGATAAATGGGTCTGTTGACGGGGGAGACCAGGATGAAAACAGGTTAATTGAGACCAGCTTGTTAAGGAAAGAGAAGACAAACAGAGCGAGAGAAGAGAGAGTAAGGGAAGGTATAAAAATGTGTGTGCATCAGCACACAATTTGATTAATTGCTGGGCTAATTATATACTGAATGTTTATCGGTTATGATTAATTAACGACTGCCTGATCTGCACAAACCAACATCTGATCCCATTTGATGACTGTGACCTGATTCAGCATCCTCTTGTTTGAATTAATGTACACATGTAAGCAAACACACACAGTACTGATTTGACATGTACTGTATATGTGGATATGAAGCCTAACACCCCTTCTTACCACTGATAAGACCTTTGAAAGACTTAAACAGTAGAAATAGAACAGAACTGTGAAGAATCAAAGGTGATCTCCCTTTATGATTGATCTCTCTTCCTCTCACCCTTTCTCTCCTTAAACTCTTTTTCTCTCTTTTCTCCCTCTCACTCAATCCTTTTTATCTTTCTCCCCATCTCTGCTGTCTCACTCATATAGAACAGCCAGACCAGAGGCTACTGATTAAACGTTTCATTTTTGAAAGCGGCCTTGGAATTTAAACCAGCTTAATATTCCCCTGGACATTGACGGGGAAGTGGGAGACGGTCAGAGATAAGGTGTGTGTGTGTGGCACATCCAGGCAGTATTTCAGACAAGAGAAAGAAAGACAAGAGGAAAAAAAATGCATTCAGACAGCCCTGTCAACACAGTCTCTGAGCTCTTCTTTTGACTTCAGGAGCTGTGACAAACGGTCCACATTTATAATTACTGTGTGTCAGAGTGTGTGTTTTTTAATCATGCAGTTTTGTTATTGTAGTGCAGTTTATAAACATAAATAAACAAGAAATAATGGAATTGTTTCAATAGGGGATGTAACAGACAGGGGAAAGAAATTACTAGCTTGTGAGGTCGGTTGGGCTGACTCTCTCTTCCTCTGTCACACACACTGTAGCACTAAGCAAATCCCAGGGCGCTGCTTGCTCCGATTGAGTGGAGAGAGACTGGGCCTCATCTAGGCTAACCATAAAACAAACACAAAGCCTAAACACTGGGATGCAATATCTACCGGCTGCTATGACAACTGCATTCTTGGACCTAAGATCTGGTCCATCATCAGAGGACCTGAGTATGCCTGTCGGCTCATCTGTCTATTATTACACCTGTCTGAGAGCTATGCTGCTTTCAGTCAGGCTCGATGTGACATTACTGTTCTGTTACACAAATCTCCTTATCATACTCCATCTACTTCTCAGTGCCCTTTTCCTCTCTCCTCTGCCCACCTCAGCCCCCACCCCCACCCCCCACACCATATCCTGCCCCTCCTTCTATCCTCTCGCCATATTTTCTTCTCCTTTCTACCTCAGATATTTTTCCCTCTTCCTCTCTCTCCTATGTTCTCCATACTTCCCCCACTTTCATCCATTCTCCATCCCCTGTCTATCTGCCTCCCTATTCTTTCAATCACCCTTCACTGCTTACCCCAGTAAATACCACTCCTCTATTATTGACACAAGCTTGAACTCTATCCATGATAAGGACAAGCTTAGCCTTTCCCTCTTAAAAGGTGTTTTTCAGCCATGAGAAAGCAAAAACAAACATAAATTAAAAGACACACAAACCCACATGTAAACCCAGGCGTCCCTACCTCATATTCCTCTGATTCCATGAGAAGTTTGGCCGTGGTGATTCGAGTCTCGTATGGAGGGATCTCCCTCTGAGAAACAAAACCAAAACTAAGAAAGTCAAGCAGGAACTCATTCTGCAATGAAGAATAAGAGCACAGGATGAGCCTGCTCAGTTAGATAGTGCTTGGTGAGGTAGCTCTAGCTCCAGCAGAAGGGCCCCAGGTGTGGCACTCCTGAGGCCAGACAGTAGCAGCGACCAGGCCAGGGGCCCCGGCCAGAGGCCCCAGGCTATGGCCCTGAAACAGAAATAACTACTGGCCTCCTCTCTGGACCCTGCTCTGGATGTGTCAGTCTCGAGCGTGGAGAGACATGACAGAACGCTGGAAGCTCTATCATGACCTCTCATCCAGATCTGTCATAAGAGATTCATTTTCTAACCCTGAGTGGTTTGTTTATCTCCTTCTTTAAGTTATTTATGTTCATGATTTAAAACCTTTGGTCTTGGTGAGATGTTATCAAAATTATTGTTACTAGCATTGTTAGAAATGATGTAATCGTACAAAAGAGGCTGGCACATATTCCATTGTGGTTTAATGAAAAATAATTTAATTTAGAGGTAGACTACATCTCACCTGTGTTGGATCCTCTTCCATGTCTCCGCTAGGGGGCAGGGCATCGCTTCGTTTGAGGGAAGGTAGCCACGCCCCCACACTCCTGATCAAGTAATCTCTCCCCTCCTTCTCACACAGACAAACAAGCATACACAAAACACACAACAAAAACTTGATGTCCAGCCATTATAAATGGCAGGTTGGAGCCCCACTGCCACCCATAGCCCAGGTGTGGTACTGTAGGCAGATGGTCTCTTCACACTCCCTAATGAGTTGCTGGGCTGTACCTTTTCCTCGCTAACACAAATTCTGCTTTGTCTCTGATGAACTTCAGACAAGCTTTAATGAACAGGCTTCAGTGAGACTGTGATTCAATGTAAATATCTCAGAAATCTGACCTAAGAGGTTTGCAGAGTAGCAACAATTTCTCAATAAACCTCATTCCAGAGCCCCTTTTCGTGTCTGCATATCCTTCATTCTCCCCTTTCTCAGTTCTCTATTAAAAGACAGTGTGCTACAAATGATCTGGTATATGATCATTCAAGATTAACATCTGCTATCAGAAGATGAACTTCTGTAGGTGTGTGTGTATGTATATAATGAGATTGAGTAAGTAATCTGATTAATGGCATATGATTGCATTTTGTAACATTGCATCTGATTTAATGTAGTAATAACTCAGCCAAAGTGTGCGTATGTACTGACCTGATTCTTCTCAGTACTAAACAGGTAGCTAGCCATTATTTGTAGAGCCTCTGGGTTGTCATGGTGATGTTGCAATGCACTCTCTATTGCTTCTCTACACTTGTCTCCTGCACCATCTTCCATACTACGTGTGCGAGCGTACACACACACACACCCACGTACACACACACGTACACGCACACACACACGTGCGCGTACACACACACACACACACACAGAGAGAGAGAGAGAGAGAGAGAGAGAGAGAGAAAGGGAGGTCAGATGATGTCTCCATTTTAAATGTTAGGGCATGTGTGTGCTTGTGTGTGTAAGTTACCAGAGGTCAGTGAGGTATATCTCTGCTACAGAGCAGTAGGCCACACAAACATCCTTCCTACAGAGGTGCTCCGGGTCCTGGTCTGGGGTAACTGCAGCCCCAGCCTCTGTCTGGGGGGGGAGAGTAGGGGGGGGGGGCGTTTGTTACAGTACAAGAGAGCCTGGTGAATGTCTGCAACTGTGAAGCTTACATTTGTCTATAACTGTTACAAATTGGCACCCTCTTCAAGAATTTTTTTTTTTAGAACATAGAGTGCAAGAACTAGGGTTTAGTTCTTTCCAGTTCATACTAACATGTAGCTCATTCACTGGCCATGAGGTCATGAACACTGACCATGAGAGTGCAGCGTATGTGAAATTACCATGCTGAGCATTTGCCTCTCCAAAGCAGCGAGGATAATCTGTATACCTCTGGTGTAGTAGTTGACTGCCTCTTGACCAGTGTGTAACTGTCCGAGGTACATATATTTACTGTGGCCCTTGTCGGGGCTCAGTTCCACAGCACGCAGGAACACTTACACACAGAGTCAAGGAGAAGATGAATATATATACACAATTCCATGGGCACACACACTGTTTCTCAGATGTATTTTACCATTGACTTGCTGAATGTCTCCCAGCTCTCACCCACTCTCTCTCACCCATCACCCACTCTCTCTCACCCATCACCCACTCTCTCTCACCCACTCTCTCACCCACTCTCTCTCACCCACTCTCTCACACCCACTCTCTCACACCCACTCTCTCACACCCACTCTCTCACACACTCTCTCTCACACACACTACTTTCTGACGCACACGCACACGCGCACACACACACACACACACACACACACACACACAAGGATATTGTCTTGGCCCTCTCCGTGTCTCCCAGCTCAGAGTGGATGTGGCCCAGCATGTCCAGGGTCTTCTGGTTGTTGGGTTCCAACTCCAGAGCCCGCTGGCAGAAACGGCCCGCCATCTCAAAGTCAAAACTGTCCATACACTCCTCCGTCTGGGGCATAGGGAAACAGATAGATGATCAGCATGTCTTGCTGAACGCAAGCAAAGGGAACAGACTCTGCAATAGTACGTATGGTGCAATTAATAATTAAGATTAGAAAGAATAGAGTGACACCAAGAGCTAGGCCACATATTGACCTTCTCTAACAGTTGTTCAACAGAGTATTTTTCTGCCGTTTTCTTTTTAGTCTTCTCTTGCATCTTCAGTTTCAGTCTTTCTTGCGGAGACAGAAAAGCAAACCCTGAATCTGCAGTATAGACGAGGGTGCACGTACACAGACATTTGCACAGGCACATCAACACACAGAGAGACGCACAAAGAGAGACACACAGAAAGATTTAAACTCATTGATACACATGAAGTCATTTACGTTATGTTAGGACAAGATGAGTGTAAAGTACAGTATTATTTTGACTACCTAGCTAGCAAAACAGATGACATACAAAATCGGATGACGTTGCAAGCTAATAGTGCTACCTGTTTCCATCGTTTGAGACTGTTCATAATTTTAAGGTTAGATACATTAGCTACACACCTTTGTTTGAGCGCTTGTCTTTGCTCTTGTCTTTAGTCTTTTTCTTACTCTTGGCCTGGCCTCCCATGTTAATACTGTTTATCGTTGTCTACAGGAGCCCCCAGTATAAATTGCGTGTAAACTTCACGTGTGTAATGGGTCGGGGTGGCGCATGCTCATTCGATACTATATTTGGTAATACGGTATGCGAAAGTAGACAAAACATACGTCTCGTTACGGAAAGCAAATAGGTATATTGACTGAATGGCTGTGTGGCTGAACACTATATTTGAGCATTGAACGCTATATTTTCAACGTCTTCTTTGTATAGTAACGTAGTACTATAAGATGCATTGTTAGTACGTAAATTGTTCATGCTTTTTAATTTAATACGTTAAATATCAATGGCAAGGAACTGTACAGTGGGCGGGAAAAATAGCACGACTGATGTCGCAATTGAACCAATGGGAAAACGTATTGAAGCTGTGCCCCTTGACGCAGTGTGAATGTTCCAAAATTAGACCAATCTGCAGTTACGTATACTAACGTCAAAGACGCACATTTGTACATCTGTGTAGTAAATAAACGGATGACAGACATACGTTGATGCTAGCAAATTGTTATCAAGAATTATTGTGGATGAAATACAAATGATTTTGCCCGAGCAACATTTTTCTGTGGAAGTTTAAGGGAGTCATAATATCTGTTGCTTCATTGCGCTTAGTCTTTGACCGTCGTCGAAGCTGTAGGAGTTTCCGCGTCAGCTAGTCAAAGCTACAAATCTATCGCGTTGCTAGGCTAGCTAATGTTTCCTAATATCTAACAAGTAGCGTCAACGCAACGTTAGCTATATAATTTCGTTGTATTGTTTTCACTGCCTGCGTTTACAGCATAGCTAAAAAATATCGGTTTACTAGGGATACCCAATATGTTACCAACTAACTAGCTATATATAGAGTTGAGTCAGCTAACGGTGGATCCAAGTGGGCCCGATCCGGAGGTAATTTGGCTACTTAATAAAGTACCGAGACTAATTTGCTCATCTATCCAGTCCAGTGCCAACAGCAACGTTGATGCACCTCTCCCTTAACTGTCTGTTGCTGGCTAAAAAGGCAAGACTGCCTCGCCCCGGTATTCTACTGTGACCAATGCCACCGGCTCTGCCTGCCGAGAGAACTGGAATTTCAATCCCGAGAAGAGCGAAGAATAAACACAGCTAGCTCGTTACAACAGCATAACTTGCTAGTACGGATTCTGAACGTTGGACCGGAGTGAAATTCATTAAAGTTGACATGTCTGAGTTCAACAGAGAAGTGGTGGATTTAGTCTGGGGGAGACCTTCAAGTGGCGGGGTGTCTGGTTCTCTATTTCGGAGATGGACTCAAGGTTAGCAGCCTCTCTCCTGTGACTGTTCTCATCTGTAAGGAAACTGCTTGCACGCTGCCATACTGAATCGTGGCCCCTGAATTATGCAACATTTTGACACATTGCCTTGATTTTTGTCAATGTATTCCAGGGTTTGTCTTCAGTGAGAATGAGCCCTCAGCCCTGGAGCAGTTTGAAGGTGGACCATGTGCTGTCCTTGCCCCTGTTCAGGTTGGCCACATACACACACTTATTCACAGCTTAGTGGAGAGAAAACAACGCTCTCTCCAAGTGGGTGTGACAGATGATCTTAGTGCTCAGAAAGGCCCATATGGTGTCAGACTCATACTATTCCATGACCAGTGGTGGGGTAGAGTTATAGGCTGCATTCTAAGTTTGTGCTTCTTTCAGGCCTTTCTCTTGAAGACCATCCTATTCAATCGTGATAGTTCCAACTGGAGGCGCCTCACAGGTTGGTGCTCACTGCCAAGCCTCTGCCTTCCTCCATCGCCATTATGTAACCAGAACAGGGTGTTTTGAAGAGGCATGAAGCTCAAGTTGTTTGGACAACATTTGCCAGTGGATGTTATCGACCATGCAAGGCTGCAATAACTTTGTAAGTATTAGACTTTAGCATGTCCAACAAATTGTATGTGTCTTTTTTGTCCATGTCTTCTACAGACGAAGAGCAGAGAGCAACCCTGTGCTCCACCCTGAGTGAGATCCTGGAGTCAGCCTGCTCCACCCCCTCTGTCAGCTACTGCCTGGTGTCCTGGGCCAAGGGACAGGGCCCTCACACCAGCACTCACGCAGAAACACACACCCCTCAGGAGACGTCAAAGCCTGAGAGCAGCCAGCCACAGCAAGATCAACTACCCAGTAAGTCACAGATTTTAACATAGAAACAAACTCACACACAATGATTAACACTCACGCTGCATATTTTACCAATCAATCAAGCTCAGATATACTAAATTTGATGTGGATATTAACTGTGTTGTCGTGTTGGAATGGAGCAGCTGACCTTAACTTGTATGGCAGTGTGAAGGGATGCCTTTGCTCTTACTCTAGTGGAGCGGCATGCATACACAATCTGTGTTGTGTTACTGACGTGTGTGTCCTCTTGTGCTTAGCTGCTTTAGCTGCAGAGGATCTTGGCTTTGAGCGATTTCACAGCATCCTCCAGTAAGTGTTTGGTTAATCTTAACTCCTTCTCCCACTCTCACACTGATTAAGGCCTGAGGGTAGTTTGTCCCTCTTTTTCACCTCAGTGTCTAGATTTCTGCTTGAATGGTGCTGTAGTGTATGTAAATATGGGGTTGGTTTGTGTGTGTGAGAGTGAAAGGGAGACACAAATAAGGAGAAGTTTGAAGTGATTTAGCTCCTTTTTCTGCCCTCACAAACCTCTGTCTCAGGACATTGACTTGAGGAAGGACACACATTTCTCAGTACCAGCTATAAACTGAAACCTGAAATACACACACCTAATAAACCACAGCAGAGCTTCTGGTGCCAGAGACATATTGGAGTTTTATCAGGCAGTCAAGCATAATGACTTTGACTGCAGAAAAGTCTGTCGGCAAGGTCCACTGCTGAGTCATTGTTTACCAAGGCTACCAAAGATGACATCAACAGAACAATATTATTATCTATTCGAAGATATGGTAGTTTACTAGACCTTAAAGTTTGACATGTATTTATTCCAACACCAGTAGCTATATTCTCCTGCTAAATACGCTGATGGAGTGTCTAGTCTCTCCCCTGCTTCTCTTGCAGTAAGCGGACCATTTGCTCTGTGTCTGAGCTGAGGGATGAGGTACTGTCCCTTTCACACACCTGGGGGGGGCGCTGTGGAGTCCTGTTGTTTCTTTACTCTGTCATCCTCACCAAGGTAAGAGATGCCCAGCCTCAGATGCAGGTTCAAATAATGTTTTGGAGATAACTCTTTATGAAGTCTGTATTATGAAAATAAAGACATGGCAGTATATATACTTCTGTCCATATTTATTTCTGGCTCCTTCTTTTACTCCCAATGTTCCTCTTTCTCTTACCCTTACACCCTCTCTGTCTGTCCCTCCAGGGTATAGAGAACATAAAGAATGAGATCCAGGACACAGCAGAGCCTCTGATAGACCCAGTGTACGGCCATGGCAGGTAATGTGCCCGTCTGGGCCAGGGGAGACCAGTCTAATGCTTTATTAGGCCCTGTTGTACTATTCTGTATGATATACAGTACACCACACGTCACTGTATATGTCTGACATATATACATATATTTAGAGATGAGTCATCCTGTCTTGCGCACTTTCTTTCATTCTTTTGCTCTCAGTCTATCTCTCTGTCCCTCAGGAATTCAGTTTCAGCTCACAGGGCTGTTTTTGTATTATAAACCCAGTTTACAGTTGACACTTGATCAATTTTGCAGATGCTTTTGTTCAAAGTAACATACAAATTATTAATATATAAAGTACAGCAAAAATATCTGGTTAGAAAAGCATAGTAAGGGGTCAGAGTCAAGCAATGGTCTGTAATTAATAGGCACAGCACAAAATAACCACATCTCAGCCATTGTGTTATTGTAATTTAATCTACAGTTGAGAGTTTTCTGTGTTAAAAATGTGGTCTATCCCCAGCGATAAAAGTATTATTCTATAGATCTTTTTCTCAATCTCTGTCTCCCTGCCTGCAGTCAAAGTCTAGTCAACCTCCTCATAACGGGCCATGCCGTGTCTAATGTATGGGATGGAGACAGAGAGTGTTCTGGGATGAGTAAGTCCTCTGCTTTATCATCTCTCACACACCAGCTCTAACACTATCCCAGAAGTTATGGCTGCTATCTAGTGGCACATCATCAGCACAAAAAAACATTCTGTTCTGCATATTACCCCCAGAGGGCAATGTTTGTTTACTTTGTCGCCCAGTCTCAAGTGCACGTCTGTTTCCAAGTAGTCTTCAACATTGTTTGATGACCATAACTGTTTGGCTGAATGTTTGATCTTTTTTCTCAGAGTTGCATGGTATCCACCACCAGGCATCAGTAGGCTTCCTCACACTTATGGAGTCACTACGCTACTGCAAGGTAGGAGCATGCACACACGCTCCTTTTCTCTCCTGTCTCTTTCTCTCTCACAATCTCAATCTCTTACAATCCTTCACCCTCACTCACAAACCCCCAAGAGGCTGGTGTCGTTCTTGTCAGTTTGTGGTGTTTAGTGTATTCTTGTTTACTGGTCATGAGTCACTGCATGACCAAGGATCAAATAGGCTGTGAGATAATCACCTCCGCAAAAAAACACACACGCAAACTCATACACGTACACAGTGACATGCTCACCTTTTTTTGGTCTTGTAGGCCCTGTGGAAACAGCCTTAATTGACTAACCCCAAACACCCCCACCTCCTAGACAACTTCATGCCTCTCTCCACTCATCTCCTCTCCAATTGTCCTGCATAGACGTCTTTCTCTGGATCTCACTGGTTCTCACTTCAGCCGGAGAAAAGTTCACATTGTAGCATAGCACAAATATGTACAGGACAGATTAAATCTGTACAGAAAGTTGAAAATTGTGACGACAGTTAGCAACTGTCAACCATGGAACTGCGACATGTTCTAGAATCTAGATGAAGACTGAGGTCTGACCAGAAGACTGGCAGTGTTTTTGGTCTGTGGTGAGAGGCAGCTTCACTGGACCCACTGTGTTGGGGCCAGTTATCTAGGAGTCTAGCACACAGTTGGATGGTAGGCATAGTAAGATTTCAAAAGGCCTCTGTTGGAAACAGTGATTCTTGAGATTGTGAATTTTGTGTGTATGTGTGTATTCCAGGTCGGTGCGTTCCTGAAGTCTCCAAAGTTCCCTATTTGGATACTTGGCAGTGAGACTCATCTCTCTTTGTTCTTTGCCAAGGTAGGTTAGACACACCCGAACACACACACACGGACTTGTATACGCACACAGACACACATTCAGACTGTCATGTACACACACACACACACACACACACACACACCATCATCCCTTTGTGTGAGTAATGTAAGACAGTCTCTCCAACAGTAGGTTAGAAAAAGCAGGAGCAGGAATGTGTGCTTTAACAGATTTAATACATCTCAGGTCAGGTAACAGAGAGAGGGTGAGAGAGAGGAGGGGGTGTTTATGAGGGGTGGGGGTGGAGAGAGCAGAGGAATGGTCATATATGGCCAATACCAGTATCTTGGCAGTTTCATGTGGAGCTGGAGCAAACCGGCACAAAACACAATCTCTAGGCCAACTGAAGTTTGAAATCTAATACTACACTCTGTCCATGCGTCTCTCTCTCTCTCTCTCTCTCTCTCTCTCTCTCTCTCTCTCTTCGCTCCATTTTTCCTGCGCTTGTTCTCTCGCTCCCTTTCTCATTCTTTCTCTTTCCTAGTGACTCTGTTTCTCCTTCTCTCCTGTAGAGCAGAGAGGGAGAGGTAATTGTGTCATGAGCACTTGATGTAAGGCTGAAAAGAATCCTTGCTTTGAACATGAGATTGGGATGCTGAAATAGCAGGCTAGTTAACCTGTAGAGTCAAGCTATAGAGATCTGGTGGACCAAAAGTAACACCCCCCGCCCCCCCAACATATTAGATACACACGTGTCACTACTGCGAGGTGTTGATTCAACCAGAGGGACCCCTTGATCCGTACAGATAGGAACCCCCAAGTTTGTGTGTAACCCTATCTGTTGTTTTAGCTTGTGTATCAAAGCCAGAAATCAGATTCAGGTGGAGATAATCCATTCTCCTTGCTACAGAATGAGGCATCAGAGAGGCAGAGAGCTCCAGTTAGCCCGGACCATGCCCTCATTGTCACCCTGACAAGGGGCCGTGTGACGGTCTGTCTGAGCGCACGCACGCAAGGTGACTGCATCATGCACACCCCAGTGATATGTGGTATTCGTCATTGTATCCACTGATGACCTTGCCAATTACTTTTGCCCTCAGAGCACTAGTGACTTGAACACACTTTCTATGTCGCTCTTTCTCTCTAACCCTAACCCATTAACGCTAATCAGGATCAGGTTCCTTACTCCCAGGAATGTGTGCAAGTCTGTGTGCCCTCAGGTGGACGGTTTCCTGTAGGGAATGTGATCCCAGAGTTCCCATCTGGATCCGTTTGTTCTGCTAGAGTCCAGGAACTTACAAACACACACACAGGGTTAATACAGCTGACACTACCCTGATTATAGAAAAGAGCCATGTGACATGTCAGGAACAGACACACACACCCATAGCCCCTTTGGCCTCTTGTAGTTGCGTACAGGAGTGTGTGTGTGTAACCCCTCGGGAGGTGGGAGGAGGGAGGAGGGAGGGTGGCCTCAGTCATCCCTCAGCTTCCCTGTCTGGGCTCAGAAGGCAGAACATCCTTATTTAGAAGCAGCAGTTATGGGAGTCTGTATAGATCCACCCTGGACAATAGCAGTAAACCCGATCCCTTCTTTCCCTGGTCTCCGTCTCTTGCACCCACCACAACGTGTGTGTCTGTGTGTGACCATGAGTGTGCAACAAGGGCTTTTAAAGCTTCATACTATAATATCATTAGTGTCTAATCTACCTACATTCAAGCTTCAGACAGCCCTCTCCCTACCCCTTCCTGTCGTCACCAATAATAAAAAAAAATAGGGTAAAGTGTGTGTGTGTGTGTGTGCTTAGACAACCCTGATCAATCCTGTCCCTTAGAAACACCCTTAGGGCTTGACAGGACTTGAAATGGCGACCATTTTGGTCGCATATGCTCCCAACTTATACTTGTGTAACCTCAAAATATATTTGGGAGCATTCTTGTGTGTGCAAATAATCATTGTGGTGCTACATGTTCAAATAATAAAAAAAACACGGGTTGAAAAAAAAAAAAAAAAAAACACCGGCTGATTAGCCTTTTGCACAGTATGTGCCTGTTGTGAGCTGATAGTGACCCTAACCCTACTGTGTTATTCAACGTTATAAAACCAGTTAATTGTCATTTTCATGCTCTTAACTTGAATGCAGATTTTAGATTAGATGTCAATCACTCTTTTGTGCTCCATTATCACACGATGGGGAGGTAATGCACTTAAAATGTGATAAAGTATGTGAAAGCCTTCGGTTTCCCCCAAATGTTTGCTAGTACTCCTAACTTTTTAAAGTTGATTTTAAGCCCACAATGAGGAGAGGAGGCGAGGTGCTAGATGGCATCTAATCTCATAATAGATACCATGTTAAAAGGCTTTTCAGAAGCAGCCGTCCATCCCTGTAACAAAACCCAGCGAAAAATGAAAGGAAGGAAAGATCAAACTCATTTCTTCAGCAGTCAGGTAATCTCTATCAGTAGGTTCCTCCAGGGATTGAGGGAGGGAGAAAAGAAGGAAGGAAGGGTGGAATTAAGGGAAGGAAGCTTTTGAAAAGAGATGAGAAGGAACAAGGCCACTCTGGGGTTTAACGTCCCATCTGTCCATTCATCCCCCTCTTTTCCCTGTCCTTTCTCTAAGTGATGAGATTCACAGGCCTGTCTTGCTAAGTCTCTTGAGAGGTGTGTGTGTGAGCGTGCGTGCGTGCGTGCGCGCGTACGCAGTAGCAGTTCTGGGTCAATGATTTACTGGGAGTAAGAGCAAGACCTCCAGGCCCCAATACCCCTCTGGAGTCAAACTTCTGTCTCGCTCACACAAAGGAACAAGTGTACTTGTGTTGCTAAAACTGTATGTAAGAGCATATTCATGTCTGATATGCTTTGGACAGTGACTTTTGTTCATGGGTGTGTCTAACTGTTAGTGAGACAGTTTGTCTCCATCCATAGCCACACAAACACATGTGCATACTCACACAGACCAGTGAAAAGTGAGTAGCAAGTCATTAATAATCACTGACACATCACTCTAACGCTATTCAACCTGGGTGAAGTTCTTATTTTGTGTGCGTGTGTGTCCTTTCACGGTGCTCTATAGAATCTATGTGGTCTGGCTTCTCTGTTCAGACTCAGCCCTTCTAATCTATGACATGCTCATTAATCATGTGTGTCTGTCCATCACTGCTTTTCTACACACACACTCATTGTTTCTCTAGACCTCCTACAGTCTTAGATGTAGCTGGCTTTAAACACATGCACGTACCCCCCCCCCCACACACACACACACACACACACACAGACAGCCCTCTCTCCATGGGAGACTGCTCAGGTACAACAGGTCTTCTGTTTCCTGACAGGTTAGTAAGGTGAACACTACACTAACTACAGATACACTAACAGACTTGCGTGCACGCACACACGCGCGCACAAGATCATCCACTCAGCCCCACTCATCCTGAACAAAGAATGTGATGTCCCCTAATGGGCAGAGAGGGAGAGAGAAACTGAGGGAAACCCTACACCTGTCCAGACTGAAGTGCCTACCTGTGTCAGTGCTCTGAGGGAAAATGGGAAGTATAAAGGGAGAAATAGAGGAGGGTAAGAGAACACTGCGCCTGAAGCTTCTACTCAAAAAAAGGGAGAGAAAAGGGGTAAGGAGAGAGCAAGACATGAAAGAAGGACGAAAAAAGAAACACAAAGGGAGAAATGGATCATATAAGAGGAGAGACCAAACATGGTTGACCCGGTAGTGAGACAAGGCATGTGATGGAGGGATATTTTTAGTCTCTGTATAAGACACCAGTAACCCATATCTTAGAAAACTGGGGCATCTGTTTCTGTAATAAAAACAATAAAAAAGGAGAATCCCTACCCACACCTTACACATACAGGACATAGACACATGTAGGTTGTAAATGAGAATTGCTTGTATTTGTCTTAGGGCTGCCCCCAAATAGTCAACTAAACGTTAGTCGATATGAAGAGGGCTTGGTCGAATACATTTTCATTAGGTGGTTAGTCGCAAAAAAATTACGCAATCAGGGGCTGTGCAGTCAGTGTATAACATGACATAAAAACAACGAGATCAACGAGATCTCGTGCCTCGCGGTTTACTAAAGCGCACTTGTGGGAGAGGTGTCTGGCTGATGCTAATAATTATGTCAGGAAAAAAGTCCAAAGTGTGGGATCATTTTGAAAAGTCGAAGGACGAAAAGGCTGTTTGCAAACTGCAGGCAAACATCGAATATGTCTTATCATTTAAAACATGTAAGTAGTAACGTTAACCACCACATGGCCCCTCGTTTTAACAATAATGGTATAAACACGCTTTAAAATTTGCGCTGTTAGGTTAAATCATATTCATAGTTTTTGATATGCATTTGTCTCTAGGCTCATCCACAGTACAGCAGCGATAATGTGGCGTCGTACGCTGCGACTTCGCAGTCAACAATGATGCAGCAGAGATTAGTTTTGAGACCCCTTCTAAGTGAGAAAAGAAAGCGAGAAATCACAGAGAAAATTGTCGATTTCATTGCGATCGTTATGAGACCAATCAACGTTGTCCGTGGTGACGGGTTCAGAGAAATGTTTGAATTCCTCGAACCAGGCTACACCATTCCCAAACGCAACACAATAATGCATGGCTTAGCAAGCAAGTTAAACACGACTAAAGACATTCTTGTCAAGAAAATTACAGTTACAGTTTGTATGTTTGATAATAAATTATTAAAATGCACAGGCAGTCTGATTGCTGTTTTTATGTTATAATTAGCCTATAACGTTCTGGCCACTGATTTTTGTGTCCATAAGCGCTGTATACTTAAAACGCTTTACTATTTTGTTTTAAGCGCTTCATTTTCATTTTAACCGCGCTAATATCATGCTCTAGCATTTTCTGTCATATGGAAGTGTTAAACTTCAATTAGGACTATACCTTTCCTTGTGTATACGCAAGTTTTTATATTAATATCATAAATGAACGGTTATTCGACTAATCACTAAAATGCAGGAGTGTTTGTCGACTAGGAATATCTTTAGTCGGGGGCAGCCCTAATTTGTCTATAAGACTGAGGATCGAAGATACGCTGGGGCTTTATGGACGTTATACTCACTCACACAAACACGCTCACACACACAGAAAGATGTTCGCAAAGGCCACAATAGTGTGCCCAGCTATTTATAGTCTTAGGACTGCAGAAGAGGAACATCTCTGGTATCTCACTCAAGGTCACATGGATGCCTCTGAGCTGTGTTTGAGACTGCCAAAACCCAGGTATACTGTACATACATACAGCTGCAAGTGTCATCTTGGCAGTTTGATGACTAATCCACTAAGCTTGTTAGGTGGTGTATGTGTCCGTGTAGCTCTTCCTCAGAAACAAAGATGTTATTTTACTGCCTGTAAATGTTGGGCGCGCGCGTGTGCATGTGGTCTACTGATCAGGGAAGCGGTCTGTTAACATAAGAGCATAACAGATTTTTTTGTTGAATGGGAATGTGTTGCTCTTGATTCGTTACACAAGCATAGACAGACATGGCATCCTTTCTGTGTATTTGTGTCTATTTAGAGAATGTAGGCCTGTGCTCCAGTACAAGCAAACCCAGGCTGGCAGGGAAGAAGAGCTAATAAACACTGTAGTCTGACACACTAGTCTCTCAGTAAAACAATGATCAAATAGAACTGGCTAGGTGTCTCTTTCACACATACCCCCTAATATGTCTGTTTGGTTGAGTGTGTGTGAGTCATCGTGCCTCTTTTCAGACATGCTTCTGAAGAATATGATGGACCCCTATTATTAACATGCTATTCTCCTGTTGCCCCTTGTGATGGTGGTGTTTACCCCTAGCTTTGTACGTGAGGAAAATAAGTTCAAGTCCATTTTAAAGCTAACAAGGAGCCAGTTTAATAAACCCTTATTATATCTTGCGTTGCACTCTGCTGGACTCTGCTCCCTAGTCTATCAAGTCAAGTCAAATTGAGCTTTATTGTCATTCCGCTACATGCGGGGGCATACAGTGGAACGAAATGTCGTGCCTCGCAGAACCACGGTGCTACATAAATACAGGCATAAGTAAAATATATATTAAAAATGTCCTATACAGAAACAAAAAAAATACAAACTATACGAATTCTTCAGGTGAATACTGTACATGTGCATCCATCCGCTCCATCTGACAAGAACACTAGTAAGAACAAGGATAGGGGAGACAAATTAAAGAGGCGTTAGAATGAGATAGGTGTGTGGGAGGAGGGCTGGAGGTGGTGATAGTTGGGAAGTACAGTCACAGCGGTAAGACTGACGTTCCAAAACTGACAAGTGAAAAACGTTTCTTGGTTGGAGATGGTCTGTTTGGAGGAAGTCTGGACTGGATGACCACTCAAGCTGTCATATAGAGGAGCGTGTCTCTGTTACACACTAGACAGACTTATCTTCTTTATGACCCAGACAGACTGTCCTTGCACAAACTCGCTTGCAAACTGTGCATGTATATACAGTGCTATATGTGTGGATGATAAATTAAAATTTCAACAAATGCAACCATTCTTTGTCCTTGCTTGTCTGTGAACTAGTGTTTATGTGTGTGTAATTCAGAGTGTATGTGTGCTTCCCACCAGTCTAAAGACCTTGCAGCTGGTTGTCTTCAGCTGTCCCCCCCTCATGGCCATAGGACAGTCATATGTCTGGTGAAACCTTACCACCTCCCCTTCCACTCATCTCAGGCTCTCTTATAAACGCTAGCTAAAGGAGACAAGCAGGATTTATGTGCTATAGAGTCCGGTGTGTGTGTTTGTACTGGTGTGTGTTTGTGTAAGACGCCACCATCATAAACACTCCCCATGCCTTCGTCCAGCAAAAAAGGGCCCGCTCTTCCACTCTGCACTTAGTGGTCAGAGTTTGTGTGTATGTGTTTGAGGAGTGTGTTTGTGTTAACAAACGTGTTCGTGTCTGCAAGCATCTGTGTGCGAGAGAAGGAGATGATGATGGTGATGTTCCCAGCCTATCAGAGATGTCCTGTTCCACTGAGGAGTTTGAGGGGTTGTTGGGGTTGCTAATCAGGCTAAATCAGAGGAGACACACACTATCACAATTTCTGGTTTCCATGTGCCAGTTTGCACTGAACTGAGGCAGCAAACAAACACTAAGCGAGTGTGTGTGTGCGTGTGTGCGTGCGTGTGTGTGTGAGATGAGAGAGAGAGTGAGTGAGTGGTCAAATTGGTTGATGGTTTGTTTGGAGCGAAAACATTCCATCTAGTCTTATCTCCAGATCAGTTAATAAGGCTGCGGTGCCCAATTATTACACTAACACGGTGTTTCAGCAGACATGCCGCATGTGTGCATGTTCCAAATCAGAGTTGCTCAATCTTTGTAGTTACAGGGTTAGAGTACTAGAGCTTCAGTCACAAGCTCTTTCTAATGAGTTATTTTTCTCTTTCCGCTTTCTCCACCTTCACACGCTATCCCACATTCAATTAAATATGCTTTACTCCGATAAGTGTTCAGGTTAAGCAAAGTTGCCAAATCAGTCCACCGTGAAGGGATAATACATGCATATTATCAAGACACATTGCTTAATCATCATCAGTTATTAAAAAAAACGGGAGTGCACAGTGCCATTATGGAATTGGTGGCCCACAGATTCCTTAAATTATATATAAGGCACAGTGCCTTATTCATTATTTTAAACAAATTGCCAATACTGTGGTACATGTATGCATATGATTTTGTCTGCTGTTTCCTACGTGAATCAATTGCACATTAACAGAGGTCACTACATGGACAATGGTTCCGCCAGTTGTCATAATTGAAAGTCACTACCCTTAAATCCCATTCAAAAAGAGACAGAGCTTCCTGGCATGATTAGAGACATGCAAAGTAGCATATCCTAAAATATGGCCTTCTGTTCCTAAGGGCAATAGCAGCTTACAGCAGAATGTGTTGTCTACAGTTACACTTGCTCCAAAATAAGTAAACCATGTTTATCACGTTAAAGTTTAGAATCCTTTGTACTTATGTACATACATTTATACTGTCTCTCCCTCTATTTTCTCTCTAGGAGATGTCCCTTGTGGCCCCAGAGTCAGCCTCAGAGCAAGCCAGGAGAGTGTTCCAGACCTTTGACCCTGAAGGTAACCATACTGTTGAAGGCCATAATGACATTAGTCACGTTAATGGGCCTTAAACCCCAACCCAAATATTTGATCAATGCAACTCAATCCTAAACTATGATGACACACACACACCCAGACACACATGCTGTCTAAGAACAATAATGTGGTCTAGTCGTCTCTTCCATTCTCTCCGCCCTGAAAGAGCAGTTGCTTCCAATACCCCCCCCCCCCATCCTATCATTCTCGTCTTACTCTCATCACCCTTCTCTACTACTATTGCCTCTCATTCTCACCCCCCATTGTCACATCCTCCTCTCCTATCTCTCATCCCCTGTTCCCCTGTCTCTCCTCTTCATTTAACCCCCCATCTTCCTCTCCAGCTCTTTGCTTGTAGGACTGGGGGTCCTCTCACTTCTCGTCACTGCAGCCGCCACTGCAGTTGTTGTTGAACTCCCCTCCTCCTGTATATACACACACACAGCTGAGTCAACCCCCTCTTCCTCCTCCTGCTCTGTCGGATGGGGTCACTGGGGGAAAGGCTAAGAGAAGTGCAAAGATAGAATGATAGAATGATGAAGAGTTTGGTCTATCTCTCAGGCTCTCTCTTAATTAACACTAGAGAGGGATACAGATTTGGGGGGGTTGAAAATGGACAGAGAAAAGAGAAAGGGAGGAGTGAGAGAATAAACATGTGGAGAGAGAGAAAGACATTGGAGGGGGGGCTCTGAAGCTCTAAAGAATATCTTTGCTCTAATCACTTTCCTCTGCTATTGAGAGATGGAGACTGAAAGACAGAAAAACTATGGAATTAGAGAGAGGTATAGAAAGGGCAAGAGATAGAGGGTTGAGATGGAGTGGGGGTGGGAAAGAGATGGGTAGGGTGGGAGAGATGGAGAGATTGAGTCATACATGAGAATGGTTTGTTGCTGTTCTACAGATTATTAGTCTAGAGTATTTCTTGGTATGCACGTGTGTAGGTATCACTTTAGTCATAACTGCATGTGTTTGTGTCTTTAAAGAGGGCATAGAAGTGTTGTGTTTTCTGATACAGTAAACAGCATTCCTCTTCATAAGGGGTGTGGGGGTGGGGGTGGGGGTGAGGGAGGGAGGGAGGAAGGGAGAGAGACAATGAGAGTGTGTCCAGCTATGCGTGGTCCTGTGAGTTCAGCTCACCATCTGAGATCAGTCTTGTCAAAACCAGTGACCTCTGCATCACCACAATGTAAACAAAACATGCTAGGCCACTCAGAGCAGAGAACAAGGTCCCCCCCTCACTCTCTTTTTGTCTCTTTGTCCCTATCTTTCTCAGTCTGTCTCTTGACTCTCTTTCACCCATCTCTCTCCCTCAATCCATTTCCTACTAACTCCCCCCACTGCTCTTTTTTCTCTCCCCATCTGTCTCTCTTCCTCTCTGGCTTTAATACATTTCTGCTGGTGAAGGACATTCTGCAAGCCATATGGATGCTTTTCTCTCTCTCTCTCTCTCTCTCTCTCTCTCTCTCTCTCTCTCTCACACACACACACACACACGCCAAAGTGAGTGATGAGTAAAAGGACTATAAATCTGTTTTTGTCGCATGTAGAGTCAGCACAACTCAGTTTGGATAGAAGAGAGGCGTCTGAGCAAACAAACACACACATGCATACACATACACACTCCTTGAACATTCACTGTTCTCTTTCTGTCCTTGTATGTGTGTTATCTGAACTGGGTGACACTGACTAGCATGTTGTTGTGGGAGCTGCATATAACTGTACTAAACTTATCAACACACTCGTGTTAGCATTTAAATCTGGCAGGTAAGACACAGATGTACACACACACACACACACACACACACACACACACACATGTGGTAGTGCTTAAATGTAGTGCACACAGGTAGAGTGCTCATCATGGCTGTGGAATGTAGGTCATAGAGAAAAGAGAGGACAAGGTCTGTATGTGTGTCCAGAGCAGCGTAGGTTAAACAGTTTGCCTCCGGCATGTGTGTAGGTGAAGGTTTCACCTCTGTGTCATTGGGACCTCCTTTCATGTTCCTCTCTTCTTCTGTCCTCTCTAAATCCCTTCTTCTCTCTTCTAATCCCTCTGAATTTTTGCCTTTTCTCCTCTCCTTCTGTCTCGTCTCATTGTCCACTCTCACTGTCAAACATCTCCCCTGTTTCCCCTCCTTCTCCCCTCTGTCCTTTCCTCCTGTCTCCTCCATCTCTCTCCTCCTCTCTTCTCTGCATCCATCCTCTCTCATCTCATCTGGCCTCTCTGTCTCCAGATAATGGCTTTGTACCTGATTCTATGCTGGAAGATGTCATGAAGGCCCTTGACCTTGTCTCTGAACCCGATTAGTAAGTGTTTGTGTTCACTGGTGTGTGTCTTTTGTCTGTGTGTGCGTTCTGTGTGTGCGTTCTGTGTGCGGTGTGTGCGGTGTGTGTGTGTGTGTATGTGTGTGTAAACTTGCATGCTGTGTGTATACTTGTATAAGTGTGTGTCTGCTCAGCACCTGTAAGTAGCAGTGTGCTGGCCTGGGTCAGTGGACAGAGTTCATGTTTCACTGCAGGCTCACTAAGAACAGAACCTCCTGGAGGAGCAGGAAAAGTGGGCAGGAAGGAGAGAGGGTGAGAGAGCAGGAAGGAGAGAGGGAGGAAACACCCTGAAGCTTCAAACAGAAACCTGTTTTATCTCGCCGCCACTGTGCCACTAGCACAGCTAGTGTTAGCGTGGCCCAGAAACTAGGCTTGGTGGGATGTGAAGCTGCTCTCCAGACCCCAGGTCCAGATGGCTGGTTGATTTAAACTCAGCCAGGAACACGTGGCAAGGGTCACGACTCCAGCTCTTGCTTATCCCAGTCCACTAGCCTAGACCAGTCTAGCAAAGCCCAGTCTATCTTAGACAAGCCCAATCTATTTTAGACATTCCCAGCCCAGACTACTCAAATGTAGTCCACGCTAGTATTGTAAAGACCACTAGAGTCTAGTCCATCTTAGTCAGGGCCACCCTAGTCCATCCCAGGCCACTCTAGTCCGCCCGAGTCCAACCCATCCCATTCTATTTTAGTCCACTGTTGTCCAGACCAGCCCACCCTAGTCTAGTCCTCACTAGTCTTGCTCAGACTACCCTAGTCCAGTCAAGCGTCCAGCCCAGACCATTCTAGTTTTGTGCGCCCAATTGTTTAAATTTTTAGCATTTCTACATTTTCTTGGTTAGCTCAGAGGAAGATTGAAGCAGCCAAGCTAACAACATCAGCCAAACCAAGCTAAACATTGTTTCAACCAGCTAATAGCTTAACCTTACACTAACATTTCTGCTAACTCACACTCTCACTCACTAACTCTCACACACAGGCAGGGCTACAGGGTTATCAGTTCTAGTGTTGAAAATAAGTCATTCCTCTCCTTTCTGCCTTAAAAGGCAAATCTGTGTCTGCTTTATCTTGTAGAAATAATAATAATATTGCCGAGCTAACACAGGAATGTCTGTCTTGCGCGGTATATTTAGTATTGCTATTACTGAACACACAAACACACACTCTGGTGTGCGCACCCACCATCGCATCACAGTATGGTGTCGTAAATGACTCCATGGTTTGGTTTTCATACACAACCTCTTACTTTCAAATTTATTAGACCGAATTATGACCCTTTCTCTGTCTATTTCCTTCTTTTCTTCCTCCACTTTCCACTTCTCTCTTGCCAGCGTGAGCCTGATGAAGAGTAAGCTGGATCCTGAGGGATTGGGAGTCATCCTCCTGGGCCCGTTCCTCCTGGAGTTCTTCCCTGATCAGGTAACCATGTGTGGCTCATCATGACAACTGTTGTTTGGTGCGGGAGGTCATCAGGGATGTATTCCATCACTAAGGTTGCAACCAGTCAGCACATACTGATGTTCATCTATTCCACACACATGCTTGTTAACACACTTAGTACACACACACATGCTGATAGACCCTTGTTTTTCATGAAAGATACCAATTGCAGCAACACAGTTCTGTGTGTGTGTGTGTGTGTGTGTGTGTGTGTGTGTGTGTGTGTGTGTGTGTGTGTGTGTGTTTGAGTGTGTGTTTGAGTGTGTGTGTGTGTGTGTTTGAGTGTGTTTGAGAGTGTGTGTGTGTGTGTGTTTGAGTGTATTTAAAAGCATTGCCAGAGGGGTAGGCTGGCTCCTGAGTGACCATGTGGAGAAAGAGAGGGGGGGGCGGTAGATAGGGAAGTGTGTTAAAGTGATCAGGGCTTTAGAGACTCACCAGAGGAATGGCCCTTGGCTGCAAAGAAATTATACTGCCATTAGCAGTATCTGTCTCTCTCTCTCTCTCTCTCTCTCTCACTCACACTCACACTCTCTCTCACTCTCTCTCTCTGTCACTCACACACACACACACTCATGTACTGTACACACACAAATATCACACTTACTGGCACACACTCATGGAATTGTGTTGGGGTTAAGGCTTCATACATTCAGGCGTACGCATACATTATGTATGCATGCACATGCACGCACACACCATTAGCCTCTGTACCTTCCAAATGACAAAAGGGGAAGTGTTTTGGCTCAGCATCATGGCTGTTCTGTGGGATTGGGGTTAAGATTACACACATACTGTACATGGAGCCTCTCTCTCTCCCACACTCACACATTGTGGATTTGACCAAGGGTTTTAGGCAATGATACAGCATGCTGGTTTGTCTGTCGGCTGGAGAATGTTCACTGCTCCCTCCCCTCTGCTCTTTTGGTTTATTTCCTCCATTTCCCTCTGCATTCATCTCTGTCCGTGGGTTGGCAAAGCAGGTTTACACATACACACATACACGCACACTGCTTGTTTCTTGTTCTAATGCTACCCTGTATGTGTTTTAGGACTCAGGAATCCCAGACTCGTTTCCTGTCTACCACTACAATGGACTTAAGCAGTCCAACCACAATGAGAGGGTGAGACACACATAGATTCAGAGGTACACTCAGATACAGAGACGCATGCAAATGTATTCAGAGACATACACACACATACAGAGGTGCACTACATAGATATAGACACACACAAACACACATATTTCCAGAATATGCAGTAGCTGTAGCTAGGACATTTTCCTGTTTGTCAGACCAAGATGAATAGCTATAGTATGTGTATCAGCCACCTCCTGTAGGTTAATTTTAAGGGTTGAGATGAGTGAGCGCACCTGTGCTGCACGTGTAAGAGGATGGAGGTGAGAGTGTGTGAGAGCCAGGGGTCATACCTGAAGGTGTATTTGGAAGACTGATACTAGGTAATGTCACTTAGTCAGTCTGTTCAGAGTGTCTAGTCTGTAAAACCTTAACTTTTTCCAAAAGACTCTTCAAATAGATGAATGACATATCTCACACACACAGTCTAGATGGCGCCTGTAGCTTATGATGGCATTCCCAGTCTCATATTGCTGATGGGAATATCAGAACTGCCGACAGCGCTCTACACTGACCCTTTTCCTCAAGACCTGTGTTTACCTTAGTGTGTGTTTTTGTCTTCTGTACCTCAAAATTGGTTTGGTGTGTGTTTGTACACGCTTGCATACTGCATTAGTAGTACTGTAGGCTACCTGTTTGTGTGTACTGTACTTCCGTATTTGTGTATGTACAGTGCGTCTGTGTGTGCATGTACGTGTGTGTATATGTATTTGCCTATGTGTGTGTCTCAACTCTGCCCCGCAGAGAAAGCATGTTATTGATAGAGGTGACTCCTTCCAACCCTCTCCCTTTCACACACAGCTGAAGCTGCAAGTACTATATTATTGTCACGGAGCTGGGCCGGGTTCCGATTAGGTCTCGGTTACCATGGCAATGTGCTCACGGGTATACTTTCTGCACTTGCCTGACTATGTGATACCTCTGTTCTGATAGAGTGTGTTTCCTCAGGTGGAGTACGTGGAGGGTACAGCCCTGGTCCTAGGATTCGAGGACCAGATGGTTCGTACAGACGACACCCCAGTGAAACGCTGCCTGCAGACCAAGTGGCCCTACGTGGAGCTGCTGTGGACCACTGAGCGCTCCCCGTCACTCAACTAGCCTGGCAGTGTGTGTATGAGTATGAATGTAAAGACAGTCCCTCTCCCCAACCAACCAACAAACCTACAGTTTGACACTAGTGGTCAGAAAGGTCCTGGAGACTCAGACACACGAGACAGTCCCCCCCCCGCCACACCACAAACACACAAACGCTTTGGATCCATGCACGTTTACTGTTTGTTCTATGGTCTGTTGTACACAGCTTGTAAATCAACACACAGGATGTTAAGTGTTGTGATGTAAGAACTGTATGACTCAGCAGAATGGATGTCTGGGCAAGGGGAAGTTTATGGTTCTTCTGAGACTCTGGGTTTTGATGGCCCTCTAGTACGACATCTGGCCTGCTTGGCTGGTGGACTGGCAGGCCTGACGGGTGCCCTGGCCTGGTTGACTGGTTCCCCGATAACCAGCGTCTCTTAACCTGTCCTGCCTTCCACCTAATGTTATGCCCAGTGACTTGAAAACCAACACTGTACACGTTTGTCACTCCAGGTGTGACTGTTCTAGAGAGTTATGACCAAAGCCGTTTTGCATGAAACACATACAGCCTGTAAAAACACTACCACAGTCTTCTACCAAATCTACCTGCCATTTACAGCTTCAAGGGACCTCTCTTCAGACTTAGAAGACGGATCAACAAGCAGGAAGTCTGTCAGCTAGCAGGAAGTGTCTTTTTGGCGTTCGACCCAGAAGTAGACCCCGGGCTGGGCTCGGTCAAGGTGGTGTGTTATCTTTTTCACATTTCGACAGAATACTCCGGAATATTTATTTCCACAGTTATGAGGTATAGAAATAAAACATGTTTTTTTCGTCACATGCTTTTTTGATTTGGGGTTTAAAGGCATTAGTCCAAGCTGGCTTTGTAGAACTGGATATGAGGCTTAACAAGAATGGATTGGATCAAGAAATGTGTCCGTTTTAGTCATTAGTGTGTTTGTGTGAGTGTGTGGAATAGATCAACTATAAATATTGTAGTTGACATAAAATTAACACCAGCTAGTTGGCTGCATTAGTTTTTCTCATCCAAACGCTCACATACTGACTCACATACTGACTCTGACTGTTACCTGGATTGTGTGCATGGAGTTGCACGCTGGTGCGGCGTGGATCACGAAGACAGATCTGAGCTAACAGCTGAAGGCAGTCCATGATCTACTAGCAATCCAGAGAGTGCCTTGAGTCCTTGTTTAAGATGGTTGTGTGGAGCTTGGTGAAAGTGGGGCTGGACCTCTTCAATATTATGAGCTGCACGATCTGAGGTATTTTAATCACAACGTAACTGGACAGCAGGGGAGGGTGGGCAGATTCGGTCTGGACAGTGGCATCAGATCACTGTGGATGTGTGTGCGGGTGTGTTGCAGGAAAGAGGATATCTGTCTGCATGTTTTCTTTGGATGCCAGACACAGGGAAAGGAGAAAACAATATCAGATGGTTGTAACGTTCAGTGCAGGACGATGACACCAGATCAACTCAAAAGCTCAGAACAGGCTTTATAACAGATGTTAATAAATTAGACGTGTGTGTGTTGAGGGAGAGAGGTATTGTTCTGTTCATATTGGAGTTGTAAAAGAGTAATTAAGTCCATAGCACCACTCCCACCCTATCACAAGTCCCACAGGGGAAACCTTGTTTTAGCTGTCCAGCCCTGTGCTGCTCTCTGTTGCATCCGTGGACCCTTAACAGACACGTTTGACATTGAAGCATAAACCAGGCTTGAGATAAACTGTCCTTCACCTCATGGTTCCTGGACAGAGTGAATCAAAATGAACACACCTGCTCAACATGTTTGACACACATTGGCTGTTTGAGTTCAATTGTTAACATACTCATACATGATCCTCCATGTGTACATGTCCACTCTCACCTCCTGCCTTCTGAGTATGCGTTAGTGTATGTGTGCACTCACTTGGTAGAGGTTACACCAAAACCATGTGCTGTCCATTGATGTCGAACCAACATATTCCTAGTTTCAGAAAGGCAAAGGGAACGAGTGGAGATGAAGAGAGATGGAAGGACAAAAGGCTGGGGCTAGGGGGCTGAAAGAGAGAGCGAGGGGGTGGGGTGAGGTTTGCAAACTTGAATTCTTCATCTGGCAGGTCAAGGTTACTCACTGGGAACATCACACTCCTCCTCACCAGCACTCTAGATCTCGAGTCAAACACACACCAACACACCTGTACCCTTTTGCATCTCTAGTGTCCTATCCTACAGCTGGACAACTGCCTTAACAAGTCTGAAACTGACAATTATAAAGTATTATACAAAACCATTCAATTGCTGCAGTCTTCTGGAGCTGATTATGAAGGGAGAATTGGCACCGGAACTCTGGAGTGCACACACTTGACTACTTGGATTTTGTGGAATGTGCCATTCTTCGACAAACAAAGTCACTACACACGCGCACTCTCCAACGGGGAAAACCATCAGTGTCAAACTCGAACATAAAAGACATGTAATTGTCTTGAGCCTAAAACTACAATTCCATCCGCTTTTAGGTTAGCAACTTCCGTGACTATATACCTTAGAATAATTAGAAGTGTTTTATAAGGTGCTATTTGTATTGTAGTACAGGGTCTCCGTACTTTAATAAAGGTTCAATAAAACAAACCGAGAGGAAAAGACATCATACAGTGCCTGCAGACCAACTGCGGGCCGTCCGAGTTTAGTCTAAGTTTAGACTTCTCACTCAGTTATCAAGATAATAATTACCGGCGTAATTGCATGTGATTATTCTCAATACGGAAGGAAACTCGCCTCCTAAAATCTTGCGGTCAGAGTAAACGATCCAATAAAGAGAAATTAAGCCAACGTTGTTTTTTAATATTCTGCGTATATAGCTTGTGTGCACTATGAGTGCTGTATGTGATTAATTTCGACACACTGATGTCACATGGCGGTATTTAATTTGGTCTTTAGACATTTATTGTTTTAGGATCAAAACTCGCGCGACACAGATATTGCTTTTTCCCCCTTAAAGGAAACGGGCAGCGCGCTTTAATGTGGTCTGGAGACTGTCTGTACCTCGAAGACGTGGTGGGGGCTCAAAGTTTTGTTTCGCGGACGGGGGCGCGCCAAGTGGCGCGTAGCTGGAGGACTGTGTGAGTGTTAAGTCAAGAGGATCCGACCAAAGCATTGTGAGTGCGAGTAGTCTAGAATCTATAGTGACTGACAACGGAGCAAGAACTAGGCGCAGTAACTGGATTGAACCTGGAATACTCCCCTCATCCGGACGGACGAAGGATTGTGAACATCTATCCTTGTCGCTTTACAGTGGCACAGCACTCCTCAGTAACAACCGTGAGCTCACGGGATGGCACGCGTTTTGAGTAGAACATTGTCTGTCGCAGGGATGTTCTTTTTGGGACTGTCTCTTCTGTTGTCCGACCTTGGAGTATGGAGCTTTAACCTGCACACAGAGAATCCTGCCGTGTACCGCGGACCGGAGGGAAGCTACTTCGGTTATTCGGTAGACTTCTATCAAGCAACCCCAGACAGCAATACGTAAGGAACGGCATCATTATTTTTTTTTAGATGTTTGGATACTTAAAGTCATCCATTAATGGAAGAATATGATATAAGCCTAGATATCAGATTTATAATGGTGTGACTTCATCGAGGCAGTTAAACAAAACATAATCACAATCTAATAATACCGCAATTTTCCTCTCTTTTCTTAGTCCTTTTATTTAATTTGATCAACATGAGAAAATGTAGAAGGCCCAAAGCTTATTCCGTATGTGTGTGGGTCCTCTGTTGCTGTCAGGTTAAGTGTGCTGGTCGGGGCTCCCAAGGCGAACACGTCGCAGCCAGGTATCATAGAAGCTGGAGCCGTCTACTACTGCTCCTGGCCCCAGCAGGGAGACGGATGCAGACAGATACCTTTCGACAGCGCCAGTAAGAAACTCTACCTTCAATGTGTGTCTGTGTGTGTGCGCGCACGTGCGTTTGTAATATATTTGATCCCAAAAAAGAGTTAAAGTGTAGTTTGCCTCCGGTTTAAGAAGCAGGAACGTGTGTATCGTTTAAGAATAAGAAAGAATGCCTGTTGTGTCATTGATGAACCATGTTGGGCTTATCAGATGCATTGTGGTTATCAGAGGCAAGATAACTAAAACTCGGAGTATACTGTATGTTTCTGTTTGCTTTAGTAGTCATGATCCATGTACATGACATCATAGTTATAAAATTGTATGTAGATTGGTTACTGATATTGGGTTTCCTGGGCTTAGCATTTGATTGGTTGATGGATCTTCAATGGAGTCTTTGCCTCAACATCTTAAAAAAATGTCCTCACTTCGAAGATAGTTTCATAAATTAGGTTAGATAATTAGAGAACAAGATATAGGAAAGAGAGAGAGAGAAAGAGAGATGGTAGAGAGTGACAAAGGCTGTACTCATCAAGACAAAGAGAGAGCAAGAGAGGAAAGGTAAACTGTGCATGTGGGACTTCAACTCCTGTCAGAGGCTTAGGAGACGGGAGGTCTGCTTGTTATTACAGTAAATCTTCACATCATCCAAGTCCCCCCCTCCCCTTCTTTCTCTCACAAATGTTGTTGTCTTAAAAGGGTGGAGAATGCCATTAGAATGGTTTTGTGAGTGATGGGCATGGCACAAGAGATCTCTGTGGACGTGTGCATATGTCAATTATTGATTAATTAGGAGTGCGTGGTGGTAGCGCGGTTAGAGCGCTTGCCTCCCAGAAAGGAGATCATGGGTTCAATTCTTGGGCCAACTCCAACATCGCCTGATCTCTCTGGGCTGAGTCTGCATGTCCTCCCCATGTTACCGTGGGTTCTCTCCGGGCACTCCAGCTTCCTCCCACCATCCAAAGACATGCATGTGATAGGTTAATTGGTATATTGAAAATTACCCCTAGAGAATGGATGTGTGAGTGAATGGTTGTCTGTGTCTCTGTGTTGGCCCTGCGACTTGCTGGCCCCAGTCCAGGGTTTCCCCTTCCTATGGCCCAGAAGCTACTGGGTCAGGCTTTAGTCACCCGTGACCCTAAGATGGGAACAAGCGGCACTGCAATCCCTCCCAGGGATTGGCAGTAGACAATGTATGTATGATTAATTAGGATATGGTGAATATGTCTAGAGGTACTGTAGGGCCATTAAAATAACTACAACCAGAGACTGGCACACACACTCTCACAAAGCCACCAGAATACTGTGTAAGGTGTCACTGTCAGTGTTCAACCTGTTGCTTTCTATCCCCTGCTCTGCAGCATGCAGACGAGCGTATGCATGTGTGTTCTGCGCTCAGTGACAGCGTGCACATGTGTGAGGTTATGCCAGTGCGCAGGTGATTGTGTATAGCTATGAGTGTGTCTGGGGCCTTTTTGGTTTTCAGTACAATATGACTGCTGAATTGACTAACTGATTTTCAAAAGGAGAAGCTTGTTATTGTTATACACTGTCTTTTCTGACAGTTGACCTTGAGATAGACATGTGCCTTGACAACATATTAAGCTATATTACTAAATACCCCACACAGCTAACAGGGCCATCCTGAGCAGCGTGTCACTTCTAGACTATGTTCTGATTACAGAGGAAACAATGGATGGACCAAATACTTTGCAGGCCTTGTCGGTTTTGTATATGATGAGTTTGTGTGTGTGTTTGTGTGTGTGTGTGTGTGTGTGTCAGAAGGTGTTTTATGAGGTGTGGACTGCACCCTCTAAACAGACGCAGCTGGTCTTCAATAACTTAGAGAAGGATCTGCAGTCAACTGCACCCCTGCTGAGCAACTCTCTCCTTCTCTCTTTCTCTTTGTCTCTCTCTGTTTCCCCTTCTCCATTTCGCTCTCTTTTTCTTTTCTCCTTTCCCATCTTTCTCCATCCTATCTTTCTCACCTTTTTCGCTGACTCTCCTTTCCTCTCTTTCCCTTCCTTCCTTCCTTCCTTTCCTTCCTCCCTTCCTTCCTTCCTTTCTTCTGTCTTTCCTTCCTTCCTTCCATCTCTCTTTATATCTCTCTCTTTCTGCAGATAACAGGATGATCAAGGTGAACGGTACTAGAGAGCCCCTGGAATTCAAGTCTAACCAGTGGTTTGGAGCATCAGTCAGGACACACAAGGGCAAAGTGGTGGTGAGCGTTCCATAGAACAACCACTGAACCTCTGAAACTCCAAAAAATTACATTTGAAACGTGGTCCGTCTGTATTCCATTCTGATATGTGGATCTGCTGCTGTATTCCTGGGGGTGTATCAGATAATGTTGATGGAGCAGAGCTGCTTGCTGGCTGTGTCCCTGCAGGCCTGTGCTCCTCTTTACCACTGGAGGACGGTGAAGGTGAGCGGAGAGAAGGACCCAGTGGGGACATGTTACCTGGCTGTCCAGAACTTCAGTGCCTACGCTGAGTATTCCCCTTGCAGGACCAGTGAGTTATATCTCTCTCTCTCTCTCTCTCTCTCTCTCTCTCTCTCTCTCTCTCTCTCTCTCTCAGAGTGTTGGCTGCTGTCAGGTGGCACATCATAAACAAAATGAAACAAAGCTTTATCATCTGCCCTACGTATATTCTCTCTGCTGTTGCACACACACAAACATATGCGTGCACACACATACACAGAGACAAACAGACACACACACACTGATGAATGATTGTCGAGTGTTCCTTTGGGGTTGTTTTATGTTATGTATGCTAACAGTCTAATCAAGCAGTTAAAGTAATCACTCCAAAAACGTTATTGTTCCCAAGAGGAAAATAGTCTTAAATACACCCGGATATGTATTGCAGCTATATAATTGTGCAAACACACACGCACAGTGGAAGCAGGGCTATTTAGCTTTGTAATGTACCTAAGCCAGTGTTTCTCCCAGCTTCACATGTTAATGTCAAGTTATGACCATAGGGTCTTAAAACACTGTTGCTCAGCCTCTCCGCACACAGCATGCACGTGTGTACCTCCATGTTCATGTGTGTGTGTTGCAGTGTATGTGCATGTGCACATCTGTGTGTTGTCACGAGTTATTTAGATTCACCCTGGAGTGCTTATGAAATGGACAGGCCATTCATTATGCCTTTGGATTCTGTATTTTTTATGCACACATGCGCGTGCACACACACATCCACACAGGCACATGTAGGTGTATTAATCCTGGTAGCAATACCTCATGTGCTCTACTAGGTTGTGTTTGTTTTTAGATGCTGGAAGGAGAACGTAAAATAATCCTGATGTTTGTGTTTGCGTGCTCATCAGATGATCCAGACCCAGAGGGACAGGGGTTCTGCCAGGCTGGGTTCAGTGTAGACTTCACCAAGGTAATGACTGTCACTGTGAAAACATATATGACATAATAAACGCCCCCCTGTGTCGACAGAAGATATTAGTGGAATTTTGTGTCTTCTCTGTGTTTGTGTGTGAGGATTTAGAGTTTTGAGTGTGACCCCTCACCTCTGGTGACAATAGAGGGGATAATAAAGATCATGCACACATGTACACACATGCCTGTCTCTCTATCCAACTGAACCATACAGTACAGAAATGTGTAAATTAGTTTACTTAAGGGATGACAGGGAAGGCACTCGCACAAGTCTCCTCTTTACCCATTGGTCACACACACACACACACACACACGCCAATACGCTACACACTGTCTCACTGAGCCGAACTTGGCAACCCAGCTCTAATCTGTGTGCCCTTTCACCCTACACCAGGCGAGTCCAGTTCCTGTCTCTTCTCCTGCCTTCTTTCATCTTCTGCTCCTATGACTGGCTGGAGACAGAGTGTGTGTGTGTGTGTGTGTATGTGTGTGTACACTATAACATGCATCTACATTCCAGACCCAAAGTGTAGATCCTCCTGTCCTGATCCAGATTTTCTGTCCTTCAGGAAGGAATGTTGGTTGTTGGAGGACCAGGGAGCTACTACTGGCAAGGTAAGGTCATGCTGCGGTGATGTGTGTGATAGAGACCCAAATACGTAAATAGTAGATGTAAAGACAGAAATGTTAAAGAGTATGGACCTCACACACACTCACATGTGCATACAAAACTTTGAATTCTTCTCTTTCGTCATCTGTCGTTTTTTTTACCAGGAGAATAATGAAAGTAGGGCTTCCTTTCACCCTATCTTCATTCCTCTTTTCCTTGCTCCTTTCCTCTCTCCCTTGCTCTTTCTCTCAGGAACAGGAAGTGTTTGTTTTGGCATCTGTTCTAAGTTGCATTGAGCTGATAGGAGGGTAATGAAGGGTTGGGGGACTCCCTCTTATTGGAGCATGATAAAAAGATTGAGCTATAGGGAGTGAAGGATTGAGGGAGGGAAAGAGAGGGGATGCTTAACAAAATTGTAAGAGAGAGAGTTACAGAAAGAGAGAAACATTGGATTTTTACTGGACAGCTGTTGAAATGAATGAACACAGTAAGTTGTTAGGTCATGGTCAGTATTGGTTTAGTGGGGGTTCAGTCTGGGTCCGTGTGTTAGGGGGGTAGAGGAGGGGCATCGGTAAGGTGACAAAACACATGTAGGAAGAGTCTGTAGGCATCAAAGGTCAGCTGCTGCAGGATGTGCTGATCCAGCTCCAGCTGTTTGTGAATGAGGACAGGTAACCTGGAAGATTGGGGTGGCGGGAGGAATGGGGAAAAGGGTCTGTCAGGGCCAGGGGTCGATTAGAGTCTCTCGCTATCCTCCCCATTTTGTCCATCCTAACTCATCCTCATTACCGCTGTGTTCAGACTGTGTGTGTGTGTGTGTGTGTGTGTCACACAGACTCACATCCCTTTTTCCCTCCCCCCACCTTAACCTCCACGCTCTTTCACTCCGTCAAATTTCATTTTTTGGGAATAAAGGATAAGAAGGTCCTTCTCCCCTTTCAAAAAGCAAAGCAGGCTTATAGAAGAGAGGGTGGGAAAATAGAATAGTTAAAAATAAAAATAAAATAGTAACTAAAAGAGGAGAGAAAGATGTGGGGGGAAAGAGAGAGAGGGAGAGAGAGAGAGAGAGAGGAGAAGCTGCGCAAGACACAATGACTCATCTCTGATAAGTAGTGTATGACATATATGTATATATGTTAGACATATTCAGTGACAGATGTGTGGTGTACTGTATATCATACAGAATTGTACAACATGGCCTAATAGTGCATTAGACTAGTCTTCCCTGGCCCAGACTGGCACTGCCCTATGCTTGGCTCAGCTTTGAGGCATTTAAACACTTCCTGCAAGTGTTTATAAAAGCTCTCAGGAGAGTCAAGAGTCAGGAGTTTATTGCCTCTAATACAGCAATAATCTACAGCCTTTACACTCAGCGATATAAGAAAGACGTTCATATACAATGTTCTTAGCCTTGGACCTACAGTAGATTTTATGATGTAATAATAATGTATTCATTTAGCAGCCATATTTATTCAAAATGAGCGAGAGGGGGGAGGTTACGACAACTACAACCTGTCATATTCTGGAGAGTGAGGGTTTGTGGGTATGTGGACTGAGTTACGTATGCCACGTAAAATCACTCACCGATCTTGATGTGGACATCTCACACTCACTGGGCGGGGAGGTTTAGGTCAAAGGTTAGAGTATTTGACTGCAGATCAACAACCCATTAATTTAAGTTACTTAGGATAAAACTGTTACATTAATACATTACCCCTCCTTGAACCACCACCTTAATGTGGTGGAGAGATTTGAGTGCTCGGATAATCGTAGGAGCGATGTTGTCTGGGGCAATATGACCCTTTGGAGACCTTTGGGTCTCCGAAGGCAAGCAGGTCCTAGGTAACTACTGAGACTAACCATGGTTCAAAGACCCCCCCATGAAGACAAAAACAATGAGGTCAGCTCGTTGGAACCAGGCCCGCAGTGGGTTCTCACAGGCGAGTGCCTGGTGGCCAGGTCTTTGCCCATGGGACCCACCCGGGTACAGCCCGGAAAGGCAACGTGGGACCACCTTTCTGCAGGCTCATCACCCACAGGAAGGACTATAAGGGGCCGGTGCAGTGCGTTTTGGGTGGTGGTCAGGGGCAGGTGCCTGGACGATCGAGACCAAGCACACTCTCGCTCTGGGGACATGGAATGTCACGGAGAAAGAACACAAGCTTGTGCAGGAGGTCGATCATGGCTAGCCTTGCCTCCATGCACAGCTTGGGTTCCTGATCCACTATCCTTGAGAGAGGCTAGACTTTCTCATAGTTGTGAACAAGAGGGTTGTGTCCCTGTGCCTTCAAGCTGGGGACGGGTTGTGGCCCAACACTGTTGTGCCAGACAGCAGTGCCCGACCTTCGACAGTGACACCTGCAGAGGAGTGATTGGGAAGAACACCATGTTCGAGCACAAGGGCATCCATCAGTGCACGTGGCACCAGGACACCCTTGGCCGGAGGTCGATTATCGACTTTGTTGTCATGTCCTCTGACCTGTAGCCGCGTATCTTGGACACTCGGGTGAAGAGATGGGCGGACCTGTCAACCAATCACCACACCTGGATCTGCAGGCGGGGGAGGAAGCCGGACAGACTTGGCAGGGCAAGCGTATTGTGAGGGTCTGTTCGGAACGTCTTGCGGAGACCTCTGTCAGCAGGGTCTTCAACTCGCACCTCTGGAAGAGCTTCTCCCAGTTCCCGGAGGGACTGGGGACATTGAGTCTGAATGGACCACATTTTCTGCCTCAATTATCAATGCGGCAGCCTGGAGCTGTGGTCGTAAGGTCTCTGGTGCCAGCCACGGCGGCGATCTCTGAATCTGGTGGTGAACACCGGAAGTAAGGGATGCTGTCAAACTGAAGAAGAAGTCCTATCAAGCCTGGTTGCCTTGTGGGACTCCGGAGGCAGGCCAAGCGTGCCATGGCTTTGGTGGTCGCACAGGCAAAAACTTGGGTCTAGGAGGAATTAGGAGAGGCTATGGAGGAGGAGTATCGGATGGCCTGAAAGAAATTATGGCAGGCTTTCAATTTACTGGTCAATCTACGTTCCCGCTCTTACCTATGGTCATGAGCTTTTTTTAATGACCGAAAGGACAAGATCGTGGATACAAGCAGTCAAAATTAGTTTCCTCCGCTGAGTGGCCGGGCGCTCCCTTAGAGATAGGGTGAGGAGCTCAGTCACCTGGGAGGAGCTTGGAGGAGAGCCGCTGCTCCTCCACGTCGAGAGAAGCCAACTGAGGAGGGTCAGGCATCTGTTTTGGATGCCTCCTGGACACTTCCCTCAGCAGGTGTTCCAGGCATGTCCCTCTGGGAGGCGGCCCCAGGTGATACCCAGGACATGCTGGAGGGACTATGTCTCTCGATTAGCAGAAGGAAGTTTGGGCCTCCCTGCTCAGACTGCTGCCCCTGCGATCTTGCCCCGGATAAAGGGGAAGAAAATGGATGGATGGATTAATACACAATTGCTCACACTCGAAAACATCTTACTCTTGCTTACATCTCACACTCACACACAGTGACTGGTAGCAGATAGAAACAACAGCATATTTGATCACAGACATGTCAACGGAGATAACGGAAAGAGAGAAAAGTATGGAGGAGGGACATTTCTCATTGTCACCACACACACGTACACATTAAAAAGGATGAAAGGATAATGTGAGGTTAAGGGCAGCGGAAGATAAAATCACTTGTCTTTATGTGTGTGTGTGTGTGTGTGTGTGTGTGTGTGTGTGTGTGTGTGTGTGTGTGTGTATGTATGCTTAAATGCTTATACATATGTGTGTTTGTGTGTGTGTCAGTTGACTGTGTGTGCTCTCCTTGGCAAACGTGTGGATATTTCATCATGTGCCTGTGAGTGTGTGAAGTGTTTGTTTTTATGAACATCTGAGAGTGTTTCCTGCTCTTTCTGTTAACGGGGCGTTTGAGCTGTCTCAGAGGGGCGGAGCTCAGCATGCCGGCCGCTCTGTAGCTTTTTCATGTGGGATATGGCAGTGTGGTCACACCAGCCTCCTCACAGACAACACCATTCTCTCCCTGCTCTAGGACAGGCTAGACAGACATTCTGACACCTTGTGTATGTAATTGTTTGCAGGTCAGGTGATGATGGCAGGCATAGCAGAGATACTGAATGGGTACTCACTGAAGGCTGTCCTGAGGAGGGTTCCTGGAGAGAAGCACACCATTGCTGCGGCAGATACACATGATGACAGCTACCTAGGTACCACATGCACACACTTATTTGCAGGGACGCACAGATGCACACACACACACACAGGTATACAGACAGGAAAGCGCAAACGCTTACTCTCGCACACACACAAAACTTGTGTTACACACATTCACACAGTGCAAGCAACACTCTTACCTCTGTTCTGGTTGCAGGTTACTCTGTGGCAGTGGGAGAGTTCACCGGAGACTCAGAGCAAGGTGAGACCAACGAAGAGACATCTTGCCATGTCGACTTCACCTTGGTCATTGAGCAAGGTGGTCTTTCAGAGGGGGTGGGGGGGGGGTATGAACTTATGTATCTGGGTCTGGGTCAGAAATAGACCTAGAAGTTCTTCTGCACCAACATGTTCTTCATCAGAATGTACATCAGTAATGGTTTGCACATGCTTGTTGACAGGCTGTGTTGTGGTCATCGCAGTCTAGTTTTCCCAACCCCTTCAAGCTGGAGTTGGGTTGAGACTCGGGAATTTGGGGGGCCTTGTTTAAAGATCTAGCTCGTGAATTTGTCTGTAGTGGGTGGGTGGGGGTGGGTGGGTGGGTAGAGGAGATTTGTCTCTTGTCTTTGTGGGTGGGACTATCAGACCATCCCCACATGTTCACGCCACACTCATCCATCAGTCTGCAAGGGTGAGCACTCACATACCCACACTTAGACAGAGATAGTGGAAGGCTAGACCCTTTCCCAATCCGCCAGTCTGTTCTCAGTATACTTCTGCTGAGTCAGGGTGGTTTCTGTCTCTCTCTTCTTTTTTTATTCTGTATGTCTTTCTCTGTAATGTGTACCTTCCTTTTTCCTCCAGAGTTGATAGCTGGGGTTCCAAGAGGGGCTCATAATTTTGGATATGTGAGTACGGAAACTTACAATGTTATGCTTGTACACACACACACACACAGACACACAAATACAAAGATTATTTCTTAATGTCATTCAGTGCCTATATTCTACAAATCCTTCATTGACCAGAACACCTCACTGACCAGAAAACATCCATAACTCAAAGACAGTGCTTATTAGTTTACAGTATGTGAGTGTGTGCTTGTCAATGTTCATTGAGCTATTTGAGCTGTTTAAAAATGTAAAAATGAGTATGCATGTCAGTGAGTATGTGTGTGTGTGTGTGTGTGTGTGTTTGTGTGGTGTCCTTGGGTGTGTGTTGTGGGAGTGTGCCCCTTAGGCAGAGCTTTTCGTCCTCCTTAGTTTCCTCTGCATGTGGGGAGAGATGACCCCACCTAACCCTGCTAACCCTACTGCACACACACATGACCCTGGGCCTGACCCCAATGACACTCTCCACACAATACAGAGCACGCACATTCACTCAGTGTGAGTGTGTTGAGGAGTCAGAGGGAAGTACCTCAAAGTGGGGGTGGGGTTATTGGGTTAGAGTTAGGCCGGGAGAGAAGCCTGGGACTAAATTAGCTGTCAGCCCTCAAAAGGTCTCTTTGAGTGGGTAGACAAGCATCCTGACATCTCCACCAGGGCTGGGGGAGGGGGTTGGAGGTCAGGAGGAAGTTAAGTAGACTCAGTGTTTGTGATTCTATATCTTTGTCAGGCTGAAGCAGAAAATCCGTATATATGCCTTTGTTTCTCACACCCGACCTCTATTAGTCTGTGTGTGCGTCTGTATGTGTGTGTGTGCGTGTGTTTGCTTGCGTCTGTGTGTATGTCTGTGTGTTTTAGCCTCTGGCTGTCTCCATGTGGTTGTTATTTTAGGTCTTATGAAGGAATTTTCAACCCCCACTACTAGAGGGAGGTGGGTTGGGGGGTAGGGTTGGGATTGGGATTGGGCTGCTAGAGTCGTGAGGATGGAGGAGAAGGGGGAAGTGGGGTAAGGATAATTGGGAATCTCTGTATGTGGTTCAGCCTCTATATTGCTTTTGAAGCATGATGTAGCCCTTGTGTGTGTGTGCATGCACGCATTGTGTTTTAGTAAAGTTGTACAGTTAAATCAAGGGTTCTTGTGGATTAATATGTGACTTTGTGTGTATGTTTGTGTGTCTGTATGTGTACTTTATCAACCATCTTTAGGTGGCCATTATCAACTCCACAAATCTGACCTTCATTCAGAACTTCTCTGGAGAACAGGTGTGTACAGCACTGTGTGTGTGTGTGAGTGACTGTGACTGTGAGTGTGTGTCACGTTAGTACTTCTGTCTTGCAGATGGCTTCCTACTTTGGGTATTCTGTTGCGGTGACTGACCTGAACGGAGACGGGTGAGATCCGCCTCTCTCCCTCTCTCATACACACACAAACTCAGAAATTACTTTCAGTAAATGTGTGTGCATGTGTGTCCAGGTACGACGATGTGCTTGTGGGTGCGCCCCTCTTCATGCAGAGAGAGATGGAGAGCAAGCCCAGGGAGGTGGGGAGAGTGTACCTCTACCTCCAGCTGTCCCCTCTCTTCTTCTCTCTTCCCATCCTCCTAACTGGCATACACACCTTTGGACGCTTTGGCTCTGCCATTGCCCCGCTGGGAGACCTCAATCAGGATGGATTTAACGGTAAGCTGAAAGAGAGGTGGTGTCTGTTTATGTGTGTGTCCAGGACTGTAGAGAAGGATGCAAGTCATCTTAAACAACTGAGAGAGATGGATGACTGAGGCTAACTCTTTTCTTTGGACATAAACTCACATAGAAGACAACAATGTGACTTTGCTAATGGCTTGTGGTTGAGGATGTTCTCTCCCTGTCTGTTTTTTCCTCTCCTCATTTTGTCTCTAGCTGTCTCCCCCTCTTTCTCTAACTCTCTGTCCTTCTCTCTGTATGGCTTTGCAGAATGTTTGAAGGTTATTGTTGAAGACTGCTCTTTTAGCTCTTTACAGTAATACTGGCAGCGCACAGCAGTGACAACACTAAAAATCACTAGATTATGTATTCTTCCTACCTGTCTCTCTCTCGCCCTCCTTCCAGGTGAGGCAGGTTTCTCCCCCATTTCCTTTCATTTTTGGCCTACCCAACATTAGAGATTATATATGTTTGTGTATGCATGAGTGTAAATCTCTGTGCTTGTGTGTGCGTGCATGTCTGTGTGTATGGGTGTGTATATGTATGTACTTTTCTTGGGTGTGGGTGTGCTTTTGTCTTTCTACTTTCGTTTCTCTTTCTCTCTCTTTCTTTCTTTCTTTCTTTCTTTCTCTCTCTCTTTCTCTCTTTCTCTGTCTCTCTCTCTCTCTCTCATTTTAGTCTTCTGAAGGGACTTCTCCCTGTGCTGTGACTGTTATGTTTGTGCATGCATGAGTGTGAATCTGTGTGTGCATGTGTGGGTATGCATGTGTGTGTGCATGTCTTGTGTATAGGTGTGTGTGCGCTTTTGTCTTTCTACTCTCTTTTCTCTTTCTCTCTCTCTCACTCTCTCTCTCGTTTTCCTCCTCTGAAAGGACCTCTGTCACCCTGTGCCATGAATGTTTGTCAAGTTTAGCAGATGAGAGACACATCTGTTTATGTATTTCCTGTTTCTGTGTCTGGTTGTTTGGTCTATGAGAGCGGATATCCTATCAAATGCTCCAGTGATGAAAAACTGAATCTCTTCAGCCAATCAGGATGTGCAGTGTTAATTGGTGTCCATGTAAATTAGTTTCCCTGTTTCTGTGATGATGAGCAGGGGATGAGGGTGTGAGTGCTTACGTAGGTGTGTGAGAGTTATTTGTTCTCTCCAGATGTGCAAAATACGACCATGTGGCGCTTTCTGTTTTCAAGCCCAGAGTTCATTTCTCTTCTCTCTCACACACATGCACACACTAACACACATTCTTGTTTAGAACTAGAGGATTGTCGTGTATCATGTTTCCTCCCTCTGGACACCTCTGTTAAGTCCTTATTTAAGGTGTGGATCAATAACAAGGGGATCAATAGCTTTCAGGAAGGGTTCTAATCTGATCAGGCCTCCAGGCAGGAGCACTAGACACTGTTGGGACTGGAGCAAGGAGCAGGGGTAGAAGGCTGAATGTGGGGCTTGGGTAGAAGGCTGGGTCTGAAAGCTGAATGCTGGGGCCTCCAGGGACCCCAAGTTGAGATGGAGTGTGTGGGGGTAAGTCTCAACACTATTTCTAATGTATATTAGAAATAGTGCATTCACTGTTTCTCAAGTCAGTAGGTGTGTTCGCTATTGTCAAGTCAAGTTGGGCTTTATTGTCATTCCGCTACATGCGGGGGCATACAGTGGAACGAAATGCCGTGCCTCACAGAGCCACGGTGCTACATAAGTACAGGCATACAACAATCAAGTAAAAATGAATATAACAATTTTCCCTATACATAAACTAAAAAAATACAAACTATACAAACTGTACAAATACTTTCCGATGGGGTGCTGTACATGTGCAAAGAGTACTGTACATGTGCAAAGAGTACTGTACATGTGCAAAGAGTGCTGTACATGTGCAAAGAATATGAGCATGTAAACATACATATGTTGCCGATATTACTGAGTCTTTAGTGCAATTTGTGTACACACAGCAGTGTGTGAAAAGTGAGTAGTGCAGTGGAAATTGTGTTTGCCATTGTGTGTGTATGTATGTGTATCACTGGCTATATCTGCTAAGGGAGAGGGACTATTGGAGGGACGTCATTGCCTACTCAGTATCACAGTTAAAGAGTCTAGACTTGACTTTTAAAAGGCATGGCTCAATCAGGGCCTTAGGTGTTGAGAGAACGTGGTCTCAGGCATATGTGTGTTTGTGTGTAAGAGAGTTCAGGGATCTCTGTGGGTGTTCTGCATCAAGGTTGTTGTGGCTCTATGTATTGTGTACATGCTGAGCATTTGCTATGATTTCCTGACAGACTTGCAAATGACATTATGCACTTACACACACAAACGCAAATGCACGCACACACTCACATATATATACAGAGCTGCTGTCATGCATGCACACAATACACACTGAGCACACAAACACACATACACATACCATGCAAATAAACACATGGTTGTGCTTGCATTCAACCCCACAATCAGCTTCATATGTCTAGTGTTTGTGTTAGATCAGAAACATTTGAGAAATCCGCTTACACACTGAACACACAAGGATACTTCTTCTCTTGGTAGATCGTGGTAGAGCAAGAATGTGACACAAAACTGTTCGCTGTTGAAATGGTATATGTGTGTGTTTGTTTGTTTGTGTATGTCTCTGTGTGTATATTTCCCTGATGAATGCATGGCTGCATGTCTGATGATCTGCCTGGGAGGTAGGGACAGTTGCCATGCCAATCGCCTGCCCTTTCTAGTCTTTTAACCTTCAACATACTGTCCAGGGGTCAGATGTAGGACGAAGTTCTCCTCTCAGATCTTGGTGGGACCAGAGGGAGAGTGTTTGTGAGAGAAAGAGAGAGTGAAAGAGAAAAAGTTGAGTGTTCAGAGGTAGTCCCCCAGAGTAGCTAAAGAGAGATCAGTCTATTTTCTCTTTCTTCCCCCCCCCCTCTCTCCTCTCTCTCTCTCTCTCTCTCTCTCTCTCTCTCTCTCTCTCTCTCTCTCAGGAGCCCTAACCTGCTGATGTGTTAACCATCTTCTGTTTTCCTCCTGTGTGTGTGTATGTGTGATTGTGTGTCAGACGTGGCAGTGGGCTGTCCCTTTGCTGGTGAGGAACGTGGAGGGAGGGTGCTTATCTATAATGGACGGAGAGATGTCCTAGGCCAAGGCCTGACCCTTAGCCAGGAGCTGAAAGCAGCCTGGGCCTCCAGTAGTGGCCTGCCTGGCTTTGGGTTTACCCTGAGGGGGGACAGAGACCTGGACAACAACCAGTACCCTGGTAGGTATCAGCTACATCTGTCCTGTTCATTCCTGTCCATTCCTGTCTTTTCCTATTTTTATGTTCCATTCCTGTCCTCTCCTCACTTCTTCTTCCCATCCTATATCCCCCTGGTAAAGTCATTACTTTGAGAGAGAGGGATGAGGGTGACTGAGCGGTTGCCACTGCCATTCTTCAGTAACTAACCGCTCCCCAGAGAAAGACCGAGAGGGAAGGTGCCGAGCGAATGAGGAAGAAAGAGTAAGATGGAGAGACAGCAAAAGAGGGAGAGAGAAGAGAGGGAGCAGCGTGAAAGAGAGAGAGGGAGCGAGGGGAGAAGAGACAGGAGTGTCAGAGAGTGTGTGAGAGAGATGGGGAGAATATATCTAGCAACAGAGTAGTCAAGCAAACGCTGGTAAGAAGGGTATTTTTGTGATGATGTCCACTTACCAGACATTAAACATGACTCTGGATACCAATACTTATGAAGTACATAGCCTGTATCTATCCCATTACCTTCTATACCTTCTCTTAACTGTAGAAAAGTAGCTAAACTAAACACAGCAGACTGCAAGAGAATTGGCCTAAATAATGTGTGTGCAGATTCATGTGTACACAATAATGTAGTTCCAATCATGTGCCCTGACTGATTTAAGACTAATCTTGACCTTTAAACTAGTTTTTCAAAACACAAATAGTAGCCTGTTAAATGACAGCATAGTTACAGTATTTTTTGCTTGCGGCCACAGTTGAAACTGGAAAGGAGAAATATTTACATTTCTTTTCTGCTTCATTTTCTGCCCCTTTTCTTCTGTTCTTTTATCAAAACCGAATTTTCACAAACAGGAAATACAGCACCACATACATGCACACACACCGACACATTCACACACGTGCTCGTGCATGGATACACATGAACTCAGAAACACACACACACAGTACA